>ML133480.1:809448-1127737 GCA_003864495.1 Nemopilema nomurai
GACAGACACTGCTTGTTACTCTTGGTCTTCAGTACTGAGGTTCATCATTTAAAAGACTTTCTGTGCTTTGACATTAATGGCATCGCATGAATGAGAGGCTAGCATACTTGTGCTTTGCTTAACGCGTGATGTCTGATTTTCCAGAGGACTGGTGACAAGCAGAACCTAGCTCGTAATAAATCGTATTAGTAAATTTTTGAGGTTTTACTTCAATATTGAAAGTACATCATTGTGGAAGTCTAAATGTACAGCTACAATTTAAGTGACCAGTAAGGTATGAGAGAAAAACTATGGGACCACTTACCTTTAAGTTTGAAATGTGTTTGAAAACAAATGGATTTGAAACGTTGATCTGGAAAGAAAAGGTTAACTTTACTTTGCTGGATAACTTTTTCGAATTAAAATGATAAATTTGAAACTACAGTTCTAAGCCAGTGGATTTTCCATTTGTAAATCAGGTTAAAGTTTAGAGCAACGCCAAGTAACACATCCAATACAAAATAAAATAAATGGTTCTTGCTCCTGTCTCTACATCCAGACTTACTACATATGTATTTGGGAATGTACCAAGTAATGAGACCTACTTTTTTCGATGATAACGAACATTGATATACATTTGACAGGGCGTGGCATCAGACTAGGCGTGGAGCACTGACATTTACGATACAACGGCCGCTTCAATCTTTAAGATACTAATACTATTTTACCAACAAAGATCAATATCTATTAGACAATTATTTGCCCATTGGTAAAAACTGTAGTTGATTTAGCATTGCAAAATAATTCATTTACGAAGGCATGAATGTAGATTTCAGTTTCTTGATACACTTAAACGAGAATGTCTAAATAACTAAATAGAATGTAATTGGCATCGATAGAATCACCTGCTTTCGAATCTTTTCATTCATGGCACCAATGTACGTTTGATAAACTATAAACAAAGCATTTATGAAATTATCACCATAAATTTGCAACATGAAATGATATAAACATATCAATAGGCATATGATAACAAACGTGACACCATCAGAACAAGAAGCTTCGCTTATTTTTAAAGAATTAATTCACACTATCAAATTTCTAGGCTTAACTTCAATTGGTTAGGAATAGAGAGTGAGAAAAATAGCTGCGTGAATGGTGGGCCTACCTGCCATACACTTTTTGGCTAACGAAGAGGCATAGTACACTGGTACGTCATGGATCTCCGGGTGCTGAGTCCAATATTCATCTAGAAATAAAGAAAAATATAACACAATATTAGGGTAAGTTGTAACAGAATAAAAATCAATGATTACAAATAGGCAGCAGATCAGTGCGTGTATAAAAATTTTAACATTCAAGCACTACGAAATTTTCCAAAGATTATATTTTATTTCAAAAATGGTTTATACTTTTTGAAGATGAACAAACATTGTTTCTTGATATTTAGACATTTTGAAACTTAGATGAGACTGAGAGGCTTCTACTGGGAGCAGCGAGCGTCGTCTGAATACACGATTCACTTTCGAACTCTTCACTTACACCTATTCAAATTAAATACCCAGAGCTTTTAAAAAATCAGAAATAAAAATTCCTCCATGCATTGGAAGATATCAATTATTAACTACGACGATCAATTGTTTCCTAATATTAAAAGACTCGTATGGTTCCAAAACTTGCAAATGGAAATCGCAGCTAAACAGATGAGTTCATACCTAGAATGAGCAGCAACTCTTGTGCTCTTCCCAAGGCAAAAACAGGAATCAAAACACGACCACCTCGGTTGATTGTCTCGTGCACAGTACCTGAAAAACAAAAAATGGCAAAATTTCAGTTTCTGGGAAATTGTGGTTTCCAAGCAAACCATACAAACCAACGCGAATTGATTAATAATTAGTAATATATAATGATTAATACTTACTCGTGAATCGTTTTTCTCGCTCATCTCTATTCTCATGAACATGAGTACCATACGTTGATTCCTTCAAAAGGAGCAACATCAAAAATAGATGACAGGAAATGCGATATAGAAGTGAAGAAAAGATTATCAAAAATGTACAAAGTTTCATCATTGCCTTAGAGAGTTTTTTTCTATTTCTACTTACATATGATATAATGGAAATATATATGACTATAATGAAACTAAAAGAAAAAGGCATGGTATAGGACAATTGAGCATCCACATAACAGTGGTGTAAAAGGGTAGTCGAAGGATGGCTGGCTGACGTCATAAACTGACAAGATCTTATGGTACAACTCATAACTTTATGAGTACAATATTACAGAATTCCTGGGTGTTAAAATTTACTCTTTCATGAGCCAAAAACAATCGTCTCAAACACTGCTGGTGGAGTAACAAAAAAATTTCCAAACACACAGATGCATTTACGTAGCACAAGAAAACCAACGCACCATAATGAGAACATCTGGGCTGACATGTGGTATTTCTGCTGCCATCAAATGTCTGTCTTCTTGTCGTGAAAAATCACCAGTGTACAAAATCTAAAACAAGAAAAACATCCCCATGCAATTTTGCACTGCTTGTCATTCATACCATCATCATAATCTAATCTGGTTGGCTTCAATTTTCAGCTGGAAGGTGACTTATGCATTTCTAGCACACATTTTCTCCTCTACACTCTGTCGTTCACACCCTCTTTCCTCTCCCTCAATACTTACTCTTTCCTCCTTCTTCCATTTCCACCTGCCCCTTTCACATGATTTTTGGTCTACATTTTTATCATTCTTTCATCAAGTTTAAATTTCAATATCCTTTTCAACATATGGTCATTTTACCTCCTAAACACATGTCCATCCAATGATCATCTTACTTCAATTGCATTCCAGGAAAAAAATTACTTTTCAACTTATCATTGTCAGGTAGTAGAATCAGGTTACCTTTCAAAAACAAAATTGCAGTAGTTTGGTATGTAAATTCAAACCTTGACTCCAGCAATCTCAATCATAAACATGGCTGCCCCAAGTACATGCCCAGCATTGTAGCACCAGAATTTCACCCCACCAACTTCCTTCTCTTCATGGAAATGAACAGTCTCTATCTTGTCCATGCTTTTCTCAAGATCCTTTTCAGAGTACAACATGTGATCTGCAGATATGTTGCTGGAAAATAAATAAAGAACAATGCAGTTGAAAACAATGCAGTACGAGAATGATTGTTAGATAAATTCACTACAGGGAGATGCTTATTGAATCTTTGGTTACTGCAACTGTTCTGAACATTAATTTTGAAGCTAGTCTTTACAATACTGTAAAAATAATCAGTCAAAAATATACTGGGCTAAATTTTCAAGTTACAAATCTTGTAAAATACTCTACTTACCTAACTTTGATGTAATCTGACAGCAGCCATCTACAATTCAAATCAACATCATTAATTGAAATAAAACCGTGTAATTGTAGATATAACTAAGTAAAGGACACATATCAAAAGTTGGTTTTAAGGGAACCTTTGTAAGAGGAAACATTCTTCAGAATACTAGAAGAAACCAAAGAAATTCTTCATTGTGGTGTTCAAAGTTGAACAATAAAAACGGACCACAAAATATTCTAAATTCTAGCAAACTTAATACCTGTAAATGGCTTTTGTTGCATGGGTCATGAAGACCCGTCCTTTAAAATGTGTCTGTAAAAAGGGAAATTTTCAAATCTTTATTGTAAATTGAAGGCCTTAATAAGAAAAAATTTTAATTTCCAAATGGTCTTAGTTTTTTGGTAGAAAACAGAAAGCTTAAGACAGATTCTGAGCTTACCATAAGAAGCAAAAATTTAACCAAATAGTTTAACTAATAAAAAGCAATCAACTTTCAAAACAATAATACTAAATAGGTCAAATACAGCTGAACAGATATTGACAACACTGTATTGGGTTGACAAACTCATATACTTGTCCTTTCTCTGGTAAGAACTATTCAAACAGCTTGTATCAATATTATTTCTTGCTATGGGCTACAGAAACAAACAGAAAATAACAAAAACAATAGTATTGACCTTAATTATTAGGTTGCTGACAAAAATACCAATAAATCAAGTTAACTTATATTCTCGGATAACCTTGTGGTCTTCCGATTTGTGTACATATGACAGTGAAATTACGCTCTCTTTAAGAATATGCATTTTATATCACATACTATCTAATTAAAATGCTTCTATCCTAATTCTAGCATGTACCTTTTCTAAAAACCATGGCAGCCCACCACAATGATCTAAATGAAAGCTGAAAAAGAGAAAAATTGACAAAATAGCTCAAACACACAATGAATATAAGAGAGTGTCTTGATGTCTAGGGGTTTTTCTAGCAAAAACACATTTTCTGCTTTTCCAAATGCTATCAAATCTTCATAAGCGTATTCTTATTTCCTAGCTATCTCATAGCTTGTGATTCTTTTACTAGAACAGGCCAACTGGAATTTTGATAAAAACTAGAACTAAGCTTACTATGGTCTTAAGAATTGATAATTCAGTCTCAATAAACATCATTATTATTGCCAAAGAAGCTTTTAAAAATATGTAGAAATTGCACTTACTGGCTAATAAGAAGCAAGTCAATTTCAGCTGGGTCTATCTCGTCAATAAATGGCAGAGAATCTAATCCTGTGTATCCAGGATGAATACCACAGTCAAGCTAGAGAAAAAACCAAATATAGAATATAGAAGCATATAAAAAATTTCTTTGAAAAAAGACTTTTCCTTATGGCAGCATTGTGAACTGTGATTATGCAAGCTTTCTTTATTTTTTTATACTTTATGCCACAGAGTGTGGAAGGAATAACATTAAAAATCACTTTGCATTTACTAGCACCAACCTTTAATTGATATATCTGATAATAATCATGCTTGTTTTTGATGCACTATGCCCTGCATGCTTAACATGCATTGAACAGATTAGAGATCTGAATAAACTTTTTATCAAAACATGCATGAATCTTCAGTTTCATGAATTTGGATAAGAAAAACCACAAAACTTACCATGACTTTCTTTCCCTTGAACTCCAATATGTGACATGATCTGCCAACTTCTTGACCAGATCCACTAAAAATTTAAATAAGTTCATTGAGATATGGTTGTGAAAACATTACATGAGCACAAATATTATAATAGGGAAACAGATCTTTCTATGGAATTTTGATATATAAACACTTCCAGAAATGCTACCTTGCATCATTTTGGTAGTACATTCTCAAACAATACACTGATGTCATATTTCTTGCTTGCTTCTATGACACTCTCTTTGGTGTAATAGACATCTTTATATTTTTGGCCAGTTTGTCTCAAAATCATGGCAGGCACAAATGTACATAAACCCATCACTTATAGTTTAGCCAGACTAGCAATGCAGCCTCCTTTATCAAGGTGACCCTACTCTTTTTACTCTGTCTGCAAGCTCCCTTTCCTTCAATTGGTTTTCAAGAATATGCACTTGCCAATCCAAAAAATACTTGATTTAGGGTGCACAAAACTGTCTCTCATTAAATGTGCAAGTCTTGATACTAAAATTTATGGTACCTATATTTAGTAGCAAATAATAAGGATATTCAAATCGCGACAAATCTGAATAATCAGGATTTCACAAAAATAGTTTGCCCTTCAGAAATGACATAAACCTGTTACAGATGAAACATGGGCTTTTGCCAACACAAGGAGGGGATGGGGTGTACTCTGTATGAGTTTGTACTTACCACACAGGCCACACCAGTATTTATTGTGTACTTGTCCAATAAATACTGGATTTGCTCTTATTAGAAGTTCAAGGCCTAATATTGAAATTCATTTGAGCTTTACTTAGTAGCAAGTAATAAGAATCTTCAAATGATGTGTCTTAAAGGCATAAAAATTAAGCCACGTGCTCTGAATCTTGGTTTTAGCGCCACTTCTGCATAATTAATGTTTTGTAGAAAAGGATATGGTCACGAACAGTGAAAATAGCATGCATTGCTTATATTGCATGCATCTTGAAATAATTTTTAGCAGATATGAAAGCACTTGAAATCTCGCGGCACAAACAGCAATTGTACTTTGCATACTTTCTAATTTTAGAAAAATTGGTTCATCAAACATCAACATGTGGAAAAGGCCTACTTCTTCCCGGTCAAGGAGTAAAAATCAAAAGAAATTCAGCAAACAGATCGAAGTCTACAAAGTCGATAGCTTGAAAGTATTCAAGAAAATGCAAAGGCTGACTCACAGGGGTGTTACTTTGAGTAAATCGTTCTCTTCTGAGAGGTCTCCCTCTTGCTTTTTGGAGGCCATGTTTCTTTTCAGACCACGAGGCAGTAGCTGAGAAAGAGGCTAGATGAATTGTTGCTGCCAGTTGCACTTCGAAAACTCACCCTCCCAACCTCCATTTCCTAAACAATGATTCATTCCTTGTTCTTTATTAATTCAGCAGGAGCAATTGATCCCTCTTTCTCTTGTATAAATGGGCTAGGTGATGTATCTGTAGCTTTTCCTTTCTCCAAATGACTACTTTGAGTCTCTTATGAAGAGAAACTAGGCTTCATTATTTGATTAAACTAAGTTATTGTTCATTACTATGAAATCAAATAAGATTCCTTGGATAAGTTGCTATCAAACCATTGTATTTTATAAATAAATAATTTCATGATTTACCGTTGATTATACATTCCCTTTTTGTAATTTACACACAAGAACTTTTCTAAGTTTAACGTTTCGTTTGGAAGCAAGTATCTGCTTTTAGATTCTCTGGCACAAATTACTGGAAATAACTATGTAGAAATGAATTGAAGTGGGTTTCTAACGACTGCGTTGCTCAACCTTCGAGCGATCGTCGTCTTATTTAACATGTAGATAACACGGAGCCAAGTCGAAGGAGAGATGCAATGAGCTGCCTGTTGTACTCTATAACTCTGACTACCTTATCTGAACTTGACAATTGTATCTATACTACTGAGAGGGTGATAAAACGATGATGTAATCAGAATTCAAAAGTCTAGGCTGATGTGATGAATAAGAAATGATGTGCTAGCATGACGTGGTGTGACAATTCAAAGAAAACCATAGATCATCACAACTAGACGCGTGATATTTTCTTAAGATACAAAACGATTCTTATTATAGAATTGAGGATTATTGATGAGTTAATATACAATAGAAGTAGATTTTGTTCAGGCTTACTCTGAATAATCGATTGCAAAGAGAATTGTTTTGAGTACACAAAAGGGATGATTTTGTGTTTGGTCAATCTGAACTTTGCACAATAAGTCTTTGACAAGTATGACAGTGAGCAGTATGAAAATGCACCATACTTAAAAGGGTTTTGCCAATAGCGACAAATACAGCTGGAAGGATTAGATGGTGGCCGCATTGTTTAATTGTTAGATGTCATTTTCATTAGCGAGTTCAGTTAACAGCATCACCAGGCAATCATTGCCAGGTCAGGTCTTTTTCAATCAACATTCCTGGATGACTATCAAAATGCTTAATCTCTGCTTTGAACTTTTCTTTAAATTGAGTGTCGCGGTGCACGTACAAGAAGCTTCTTCGAAATCTGGACATGAAATTTGTTACTTGATGTTAGAAACTATACGAGTGCTTGGAATTTATAGAACTGCAGTGGAAAACCAATATTTCGCTTCGGAACCTTTAGGCATTTCAATTAAGGAACTCAATACACGGACATCGAAAAGGATTTGAAAACCTCTCTGTTAGTGACACGAGGAAGTTGCCCAAAGAATTAACGGCATAACGGAAAACAAATGACAGAAACGCGCAGAAATCTTTTAATTGTTCCGTGGATTTTTCTGGTAACATCCTTGAGCCTTCCTTAAACCCGAAGCTTAGAAAATTTCATTTTTAACCAGGGAGTCTGCCTCGTTTTGAAGGACAAAGAGAGGAAATCATCAACGGATCTTGTGGATGGGACATGATTAGGTAAACGAGGAACCAGGATATATACGTTTCCTCTCAATCATTCAAATTTGGGATAGTCAGTAGTTTTGGCAGGAAGAAGTCGCATTTAAAAATCGATAGCACCTGACAAGAAGTACTGGAAATGCTTCAATGACGAATCAAATTAGCCAGAGTTCTAAAATGGGAGCTTCCTTCTTAAAAGACACAGAAGCAAGTTTTACTTGGCAAACTGAAAGAGTCACTGAAAAAGGGTTTCAATTGATGCGATATCCTTCGTGATGACAAAAGATTAACCAACATTTACACAAGTGTAGTATTTCGGTTTCCTTTACGTACATTCGAAGCTTGTTGACAGAAGAGCGCAGGTCAGCCAACAAGAGACGACCAAGATTAAACCATGAACTCATGAAAAGCAAGAAAAGTCTGGGTATTTCGTCAGAGCTATGACAACAATCTGAGAGAGCCATCGCTTCGTAATCGGGACATGGCGACTGCGAAGTGCATTGAGAAATTCATTAGCAGCATCTCAGTAAGCGAGGATGTTTTTATGAACGAGACGGGCTCATATTGCCAGAATAGTCTTCAAATGACGGATGAGTTGTCTCTCGCGATGACGATTTTCCTTGGTACTGTCTATATAAGCGCGTCAATAGTCGGTACGATTGGTAATATTCTCGCAATGGCCACTGTCTTGCTTAACAAGAGGATGCAGACCGTTGGAAATCTGTTGTTGTTAAACCTGACCGTATCGGATTTGTTAGTCACGAGTGTGTGCATGCCCACGATTGTGAGTTACCAGGTGTTCGCCTACCCAAACTGGCCCTATTCGGAAGGGACATGCAAGTGGTCCAAGTACATCGTGCAACTGTCTGTTCTATGCTCCGTCATGACGTTAATTGCCATCGCCGTTCATAGGTACATCTTGGCACATTGGGAGCATTCGAATTGTCACTACCCCTCTATAAGCTTCAAGCATTTCATCGTTATCTACTGGCTCGTTGGCATCGCAGCGACTGTACCAAGCGGCTTGAGCACCAAGCTAATCATGCTGTCGAACGGTGAACAGGTCAAACGCTTGTGCATCGAAGTTTATTCGACACGTGAAAAAGAACGTCTGTACATGTCAATCCGGATATCGACATATCTTTTTACAGTGGCCACACTGACCATAATATATACATTTCTGGCAGTGAAGCTTCGTAAGAATGAGACTGTAGACAACGACGAGGAAAGAGTTCGCGAGCGCAAGACAGCCATGAAACTGCTAATGGCTGCAGCAATTACTTTTATGCTGTGCTGGCTGCCATACGTGTTTCACATCCTATTTGCGACATGGCCTCCGTCACCAAACTATGAGCTCAAAGACGGTTTCGATATTGGTGGTAACTTCCTAGGCTTATTCAATAGTGTCATTGATCCTTACCTGTACTGTTATTTCAGTAAAAGCTTCCGCAGAGGTTTTAAGGATATCTTGTTGACTGGGAGGCAATACTGTACAGTGGGGCCATCGAACAGAGTAGAGCCAGTTAATATTAGAAATAATATTGGGAGAGTTAGGGATAACCTTTAGTTCATTAGCCCAGTCGGGGTTTAATGAGCTGCCTTGAAAATAAAAGCAATCTCTAGTTACAATATTCATTATTTGAAATATTATTACTAATTGTAGAAATATATTTAATTGTGACAATAAAATGCTTCAAAGTAGCTTGAAATTATGCCTGAGTTGAGTATGGATGAGTTTTAAAGAAGGTTTAGAGTGACCATCAACAAAGCTATAATTGCAGATTCAGAATTCGTCACAATGACGTCACTACCGGGAAAGTTATGTTGAATACACCCGGTTACAATTTGCAAATGTATCTTCACTTAGGCCCATGAGCTTTGGCAATGCTTAACTTGGATCAGGCGGAACAACTAAAAAGACAGGTCACTGCATTGCCTTAGCGAATTTTAATAACATCTAACAACATTCAAATGTCACTTGAATTCAGCAAGACAGCCTATTATATTCCTTCTCATTCAGCCAACGTTTCAAAGAAAGAAGGAAGCATACTGCAGTTTGAAAATTATCGGGGGCTCAAGCTCCTGGTTCTAATGGGCCTGAAAATTTAAAGGCCAAAGCTATAAGATTAAAACACTTGCATGCTTTTTCGGTAAAGGCGCTGATGTGAGTAGGCAAGTTATAGCGTGTTATTTGACGTCATTCTCGGGGAATCACAAGACATGAATCAAAGGTAAAGCAGACCCCATCCTATTCTGTTACGACACAGATAGAACTAGACGAGCTCTAATTCAAGCATAGTGCTAGAGGCCGGAGTGGCATTTTGGAAATATTCTCTGCCCATCCTTTGACAATTTGAAGCAAGTAACCTAGGAAAGTTCAAAAGCAAGTTAACGAAAAGTAATAAAAAATGGCCTAAATCCATGCACAAATAACTTCCTTTTTGAAACCAAAACACATCCCTTAAAAATCCATGGTTATCTTTTTGCGATGACGCAAGCATTTGAGTATTTTGCTTCCTAGTTTTTGCACGCTTCGGTGATTCATCTTTTTATTGCCTCTTTTTGCAACAATTTTACGGCGAAGAGGGAACACATTCAATTCTGGACCTTGTAGTAAGCCTGTCTGGTAGGGATCGGATCAGCGCTTGAATTTCTTTGACTACGAACCTTCCTCCACTTCTCTAAGATGGCACGTATAACATTGAATATTATGAAGTAAAACCCTTTAATAAGTTTGTCCAAATGATTCCATAAATGTCTTAAACCTTCATCTTCCCAAATCTTTCCTCGTCAAAGCTTCGTTTCAGTTTCTAAGACATAAACCCTAACCAACTCATTCTTGTTCAGTAATATAATGACTGAACTTGAAAACAACTTTGCTATGTGGCCTATTTATTCGTAATTGGCTTAAAACAACTTTACATAGGCAATGACAAACAACTCAAGACATCTAGAAAGATAAGAACTTCCAGAGTTTTGTTATTTTTACCCAGTTCCTCTCTGTCGTTCTACAATAGTGTCTGCTTCCATTTGGCCTTATGAACAACCAATGAACCCAGCTGCTCTAATGCTCGATAGTTTGCTATTATATCCATACATTACTCATAGTATTGACAAAGGCTTCAAATGTTAGCAGACATCCAGAAGGAAATTATTACGACGAAGCAATACTGTTTTCGGAGAACGCTTGTGCAATTTGATATTCCAGAGTGAGGATAAATGCAAGGTGATCGCGGTTGGGATGTGGGGGCGATGGTTTAGGGGAGCTCTATTCTACTCCCTAAAGATGGGTTGGCTCCTCTCTCGTAGTTGGACAACTTGTGACCATAGTATGTTGTGACCAAATACCAAAATTGACTTGTCTTGAGGAAGATCTCTGCTCAGCAGCTCTCCATTCATTTCTCAAAGGTTCTCACTAAAGACGTTGGGTATTTGCACAGCGGTTTGTAAGCAAGACCTCGCCCAGTGACCGGCTTTGAATAGATTCGCCTTCACCTCGGTTTAAGGTGAAGCCCTCAGCAGTTCTTTTCGTTCGTTTGCCACGTGATACGTTCTAAATGCGCCATTAATCCAATCGCCTCGGCGCCGATCTTATCCTATTTAATACTCAACAACATATTCTTATACCCCAAAATGACCATGATTTCACCTCTACCAAAAGCAATCCAATCGATTTGTAATTGTTCAAATCTTCCATGCCAGCCTTTGCCCGAGACCCTAAAAACTTGTCTTCCAAGATTCACGCACTAATGCCCAGAGGGTGGCAAAACGCCATCATTCAGGTAGAGAATTTCGAGCTAATGATAAAACTTCAGTCAATGGCAGCTCAAGCCTGGTGCTCCTCATTCTGTGAGTCTGATTCAGGCTGCAAACGTGAAAGTCTTATCCTTAATAGCCTTACCTTGAAAAGTAGGACCCTCTTGCAGAAAGAGTTTGAGGACTACGCGTTTCCAGTTCTGCTATTCAGAAAGCTACTCCTTTAAGCATTTCAAAAACTCAAAATAAAAAACCAATATTCGAGAATTTTTCGAATTTTTTGTATTTTTGAAGTATTAGCTGTGTTTCCAAATTAGTGTTTTCCACATCTATCAGTGAAACAAAAAAATTTGGGTTTTGAAGAATATAACAAATAATAAAAAAAATAATGGTGAAAGTGATTATGATAAAAGTGTTCTTCCTGGTCCTACCCTAGACGTTGTTAAAAGCTAGGGCATTGTCTTTCAACACAGCACCTGTTAGAAGTTCAATTCTGATAAGTCAAAAAGTGGTGAAACAGCTTAATGACAGATTTCCATGTGAAAACCTCCAACACCATATCTCAGCGACAAATTGCTCAGAGCAAAATTAGCAGGCATTACATGGATATTTTAAATCATCTATAATTAGAACGATTGAGGAAATTATCGTTACAAGAATTTTGTTTCAGCACGAGAGACCAAACACGTAACTGGAAGAGAAGATACTTTGAAAGCAAGAGCAAATAGTTAACTTAGCACCAGCATCTCCATAGACACTGTGTCCTAGGGCCTCCAGCAAGTGTACACATAAATGAACTTCTGGAATTATCAGCTTGATTTTAAGAAACTAATTTTTGGGAAGAGGCTTTAGGAAAAACAGTGGTTTTACAAAAGCAAAGGATGCAGGATTCTTGTGGCTCTGAATCACTTAAGTGTCAAGAGGGTCATCACTGCTTGAGGGAATATAGGCCCCTTTGGAAAATGGGATTGTCTCTGCAACATCTGAGATCGAAATTATCACAACGGCCTAAATTTAGGTCTTTGTGGAACGCATAGGGTTCACCTTGGACAAATAAAATTTCTCCTTCAAGTTCACTGAAAATCAGGGAAAATACTAAAATGGTAGCGCACTTGTTTTGTCTAAAGCGCACCATTTCGTGTACTATAGCACACCCCTTTCTGTTTTATTGAGGTACAAGAATGACTTTGATATGTTGCTTCTTTGTAGACTATTAAAAAAGAGTATTAGGAAACGCACGTATCAGGAAAAAGCATTGACATAATAGAGATCATATCAAATTTTGCATGCTCAACGTGATTCAGCAATGATATCAATTTGGTAAGACGTGACGAAAAATCTATTTTGAATAACGAAATAATATTCCTTCGATATGGAAAAACAAACAAAGCGATTTACTGGACACAACAAACGAATAAATAAATATACCTTTTCTTTCGTAAATTAATCGTTAAACTTTAGGCCATAAATTTGGAAATTAATCAAGGTGTTAAATTTCCACTTCGCGTAAAATTTTAGACTACACGTTTAACAAATTTTGCCATGCAGTAAATTATGCAGTTGTCTTTGTTGTACATCCTTGCAAAGTTATTTTTTCTCGTCGTAATGTTGCTAAGCTTTCTACGCAAATAGTTTGGAATATTTTGTGATTGAAAACATGAGGCATAAACTAAAAATCTAAAGAAGGTTTCATACTATCACAATAAGGAGTTACCTTACCTGTGACCTACCAATTGAAAGATCACCTTTAACGAGCACAAGGTCTTTTTTTAGTGGGCTGGGATGTGTTTTGAAGCAAGTGTTGTGTGGAAGAGATAGGGTAGGGGATAGTGATATGGGGTGGGAGGTAAGGAAGGGTGGGGTACATTATTACAAAAGCATCATGCTCGACAGAATGGTTTTATGAGAAGCTTAAGCAATACACACCACTTTGCTGTGCTACAAAAACTCCCTCTCTTTATTCGATATCAAGCAAGGCTTAGGATTGGATTGGGATTTGGGAGATTGTATTTCACTGCATGTATTTCACTACCATTGAATTCTCTGCATTTACCAGAACAACAGCTAGTACCAGAAACCTAGTTCGATACTCGATGGCCTTGAACGGACGAAAAGTCTCTTATTGTACTCAAGCCTGCCTGAACCGAGGTACGTCACAGCAACAACAACTTCTAATTCAGTGAACGTTATAGCATTTATTCTGATAGCGTATGCCTCATGCTTTTTACTAAAGAAACTGTGAAGTGGATTAAATACTGCATAAGTATTACATCATGGAATTTAATGATGTACCAAAGCATGCATTATAAACGAACCTTCTCCGGGATAAGCACCTTTCTAACGGGGGAATGCGACATCAATGCTGAACGGGCATTAGTTATACTGCTAGCTTAGATTACGCAGTTACCTCCTTTTCTGTATGATAACGGCATTTAGCAAATTTGCTTCAGCTATTGTTTGAGATTCTTCAGTCAGTTCCTTGGTTGGAAAGGCCGTCATTAACATAAAGCTGTCACTCGCTCCAGGTTGAGATCTGCAGTTCTTGTCAAGTGCAACAACAACAGAACACATAGCGAACAATACAATTCTTACAGGGAAAACATGTAGAGCGCAAAAGAAGGTAATGGACACTGATGATTCATGATTGTGATGATTCATGATTGTGATGATTCATGATTGTGATGATTCATGATTGTGATGATTCATGATAGTGATGATTCATGATTGTGATGATTCATGATTGTGATGATTTATGATTGTGGTGATTCATGATTGTGATGATTCATGATTGTGATCATTCATGATTGTGATGATTCATGATTGTGGTGATTCATGATTGTGATGATTCATGATTGTGATGATTCGTGATTGTGATGATTCATGATTATGACAGCAAATACTGTTAATGGTGAGTGTTGATGAAGTGATTGATCGATGTCATAGCTTTTACAGTAAGGGTTGTATCAATAGAGCGTTTTTTAAAGGTAGGGGGCAATTCATCTTCAAAATCATTTTCACTAGAAATGAAGGATACTGTCTGACCATATTTCTGATGTCGGAAACTGTGTGGGTGTGGTTGAACTTTGAAACAAGGCTAGAAAAGAAAAGTAAAACAGATAATAGGGCAAATGAAATTAAAATCTCTGACTCTGGCCAGGACAAAGATCGCTAAGGAGGGCTCTCCGAAGAATCAAATTTGATATTGAAGTCGAGTAGCCCTTATATTTACTCTTTTATCAGAGTGAAGTACTTTTAATTCTCTGAAATGGCCATGTTGATGTTGGCGTGATCGTCCGATGCACAGCCAATGCGCCAGACACATCGATTTACTCGACAGGTAAAGATACAAAGCACACACCGTGTTCCGTCAGCAAGTCGAATCTGTAGCGTGGTGACTGGCTTCGTGTCATCAACTACCATCTGCCGCGGAGGAGCTGATGACGTAGTGGATGTCGGCTCGCGGTTGCTGGAGACAACTGAAGGTGCTGGACTAAGAGGCAACGAGATTACAGTCATTACCAAGTGACCTATACACATTACAAATACACAGGGGAAGGGTGCGCTTCAATGCAAGCAATAGAAAAATATTCAGGTGAACTTTAAAATTAAATATTTTCTCAAGTTAAATAATGTGTCCACTTTCTTGTTGAATTCCTTCACTTGTTCATCGCAAGAAATTCCTTAAAACTCCTTCTATTATAATCTTTAGCCCTTAACCTTTTATTATAGGTTGATCTCTTTCAGAAATCAGCAAAACAGAACATACCCAAGAATACAGCCTTGTTTACAATCGGCTCTAAATTTTTTTCTCTTTTCTGCAAAATCATCATTTCAATTTTATCATTTTATTTTGTCTTCAATTTTAATTTGTAGAGAGCTTTCATAACTTTCCAAGAACTTTCTGCTGAAGAAAATACGGAAACATGAAGCTTTATTTCTTCGCACTCCTCTTGGCGATCAAAACATGCTGATATCTTTACCTTCCAAGCATTTGTCCCTTTCCAGAAAAAACTGGCACCTTCAGTTTTGGTTTCACATACTCTTCGTGACGATGGTCCTCGATGTTGACATGGACTTCCTGTCCCCTTCCAGCATCAACGAGTTCACGCGGGATTTCACTGAAAAAACAAGATGACGCGAAAATAGATTGCTAAGTCCCAAAGCCACTGTTTGTATACAAAGATCAAGTCGTACTTCAAAGCAGGCATCAACTGATTGTGTACATACATAGAATTTGGGATTTCGAAGATTAAAACACCAAAGCAATGTTCAAATGCTCTGTGTTTAGCACTTTTTAGCAGTTTACCAAAGGCTACAATCAAACAAAGCACCAACTTAAGGGAGCCCGAATGAGACACGATGCCTGAACAAATGAAGATAAACTCACCCCTTTTCAATTGAACTCAACAAAGCTCTGTTTGCAGGGTCATCGAAAGACCGTAAAGGGCCTTCGTCCAACGAGAAGCCGTTTGACCAAAACTTTAACTGTATTGTTATAGGCTGCAAAAGGAAACAAAAGATGATTATAAACAACCTGAGGATCACTTACATTGTAGATCAAGCTACACAAAGCCCAAAGCTCTTCTTGCTTTTGTTGCACTCACTTGTTTTACTACTCACCACCCAAGTTCTCGTAAATAACCCAGAAAATAAACAACTTGTAAATTACACGTTTTGTTCTGTCTCGAAGTCAAAAAACTCCTTGACTAAAATGACTTAAATGCTTTTCTGCTTTACTTGAAAAAAGTTTGAGAAGTGAGAAATCCTTTTCGTTGCATTACATTATTAACGGTTCTAGAACAATGGAGATTAGATGACATCATAAAACGCTCTGAGATTTATCATTGATTATCGCTTCGAAAATATCTTGTCGATAGCAAATTGCAAACTGGTGCAAATAACTTAACTTTGTGATATTTTGCTACAGCACAAATCAAGGTTCTATCTGTATCTTGTACAATGGTCTCCTATTATATTTTGCTTAGCAAAGCGCTTTTATTTTGTCTGGTCGTATTTCATTCGTTTCGCCACCACGATTCGAGTCTCATTCGCAGGTAAAAAAATTTTTATTCGCAAAAAGCATTGAGCTCGAAAGTTGATAGTTTTAACTAAATTGCTGATGAACTGATAACGATAAAAGGACGACTCGATCAAGTATTTCGCCCAGGTCAGCATCAAATGCAATTTTAATTTTGGATGGGTATACATTACAAAAAATAGCAAGCATTTACGGCACCAGAACACGTCCCTCGTACTAAAATATATGCCCACTCTTTCTTGATAGGCTTGGGCAGTCCTTCGGTGAAGTATTGCTACCTTCCAACTCACTCTAACTTTTGAAATTCACAACCAAAGTGGCAATTGAAGTCATTGCCTATTTACGATTATATATTGAACTTCCTCCAAAGTTAGTTTGAGTATTAAACGACTAAAACTCGCTTTGTTTAATTCTTCGTTTACCACAGCCTTCATTTGTGTTTGTTTAAAATACATAGTGAAAGTTTAGGCTCGTATGGTAAAGCAACAAAAAATTTAAGTTTTGAAGTTTATAAAGTTTATCATTTAAGTTTGTATTAACCAACTTCAGGGGAAGATGTTGAATGAGAATTTGCAAACAGTAATGAGCAAAGACGTCATGCAGTTATAGTATTATTATTATTATTATTATTATTATTATTATTATAATTAATCTATTTTATATGATTGAGCATTGCTTTCTGGTAGAAGAATAAAACTCCTTGGAAGGACGAAACTCAAATAGCAAACCTCATTGCTTGTATTTCCAGTCTGCTTCATTGAAGGTGTGACTTGCTCAGAGGCAACATTTTCAGAGCCAAGTCGATAGCCTATGATAAAGAAGGTAAATAATTTAAGAGTAAAGAACTAAGAGGCTTTGTCAACTCTGACCGAAGTGTACTAGAAATTCCAGAATACGTAGAAGCAATGCTAGAATAATCGGCCTATCACATCTCTCTTTATTTGACCCAATGATCTTCAGCTTTGCATAAAACCTTTTTAATCATTTTTAACCGTTTCTCCCCTTTCACCAAGCCCTCCCAAGCAGAATAGTACATGCACAATATTGTGTCTCACTTCACTTCCCTCCTCCCTTTACTCCCTCCTCCTCCTTCAACCTACAATTAAAATCTCAACACAAGTCCTTTTCTGTTAGTATTCAGATTTGGAGAAAATCCAGTCCCAACTACACATGCATTCAGTGTTCAGCTAGAATCAATGGCATCTGAACATTCGGAGCTTGGAATCGCTTCATGAAGAGCATGAAAATATGAGGTATAAAATTTGTGGTGCATTTTTGGAGATTTGGTAAAGAAGTTGTACTGAGTAAAATTTTTAAAAAATTGCTCTTGAGAACCACTTTTCTAGTGATAACTAGTGATTCAGCGATTTCTAGTGTTTATCTAGTGATAAGCACCTGCTCCAGTAAATGCCTGTTTTTGTTTTGGTTTTCTTGGCTCTGATTCATCATCTACTGCCTCTGCTCCCTGCCTAAAAAAGGGAAATTTGTCATGGGATATTATGACCAAGTATGAAAAAATGGTCACAAAATACCAAAATGAAATAAAGCATCAAATGAACACAGCTTACACAAATTTACATCTTGAGTGTAACAATTTCTTCAATAGTATGTATTTTCAGATATTTTTTATTCCAATTTTCCATCCCTTGTTAGGAAATATTGTTCAGTATGCTTGGATCAATTACAAAGATTACATGCTATAATTTGAATACTTTAACTAATCATGACCAAATCGTCAAAAAGCATCAAAATCAAATGTGGTTGTGGAAAAATGGGGCACCAAAACAAGCTTCCATTAGATTGCTTTTTTCAGCTGCAGCTGAGAAAACAGCTCAAATAAAAATGACCAAAAACATTTTCTCAATACCTCTTTGCAGCTTCGAATATCTTCTGGGCAATAGCACCTGGCTTGTTCTTTCTCTTAGATGGTCCCAAAATTTGCTGCCCACTACAACCAAAACACAAAATTCAAAAAATAATAATTATAAGAATAAACAAAGAATATTCCTACTTTTCCATGAATCTTTTTAACATCATCTTTGCCACAAAGATAAAAGTTTGAAATAGAAATGCACATAAAATTTTTACATAGCATTGAGCTTTCAATAGTGGAACATATATGAGGTTGATAGAGAAATTGTTCAAACTATATGGTCTTCTATCATTGGCCATGGGCTCCTCCCTTTTGAAAGTCATGAATTTTAATGAAATAATATTAATTTGAATGGATTAGAGAAACATGAATTACAATTCCAAAAAAATCATCATCCAGGGTTGAAAAGCAAAACAATTTGGGCTTTAATGCAATTTGAAAGATGCAACTTTAACATTTCAATCTATGCTAATAATACCAGTTTGAACTGATAAAAGCAGCCATTTGAATAAGCTTAGTTAAATATTGAACTATAAGTTCCTGGTAGGTTCTAAAAGTAAATAAATCTATACGCACACAAGCAAGACTTGCAAAAAGTGAGGAGTCAAAAAAGGTATTGAATTTAGATGTGTGAAAAATGCTTGACATTAGCGACTCCCATAAAGTGACTCAGTAAGTAAAACATGCAAATGAGCAAGGCTTGCAAAAAGTGAGGATTCAAAAAAGGTCTTGAATTTGGATGTGTGAAAAATGCTTGACATTAGCAACAGTAAGTAAAACATGCAAATGAGCAAGACTCCCATGAAATGAAGAAATTCAATAAGGTCCTGAATTCTGATTTTTGCAAAACACTTCACCTTGTTTCACTCCCACCGGCATAGAAGGCTTGTCCTTCATCTCACTACTACCACTGCTGCCTGCTCCATCATTGTGCAGGGATGAAATTGTTCCAAATCTTCCAGAGGTTGAGGAGGTACTGTCAAATTAAAAATTAAACAAAATTGTGATAAAAATGTGGTTTTTTAGACCTAAACATTTTTAAGTAAGCATTCAGCTGATGTTTCACTGACAAACTGGGCATTTTAGCAGCCTACTTTAAAGCCAAATATACTTCATCAACATAAGGTTATCACTCTGACATTTTTGAGGGTCAAATGAATGTTATATGAAGAAATCATCCCAATCACTGCTTGTGATCATCATAATCATGGTTCCTGATTATGCCAATCAAATTTTATGATCATCCCCATCATATAACTTTCTATACTATCAAAAACAAACAGTTCTTCCAATCAAGATTGAAAAACTTTTAATCAAAAGATTGAAAATATCAAGTCACCTTTCTGGTTGCGAAGGTTGCCTGCCTGACGAAGTCACTGGGGCAGATGTCTGGAATATCAAAGATATCATCTTATTAGCAAAATGCCTCAAATATAACCATATTGGAAATCTAAAAGAAATCCCAGGTTTTATGGATAGACAGTTCTGTTGGAAAGTTTCGAAAAGGCAGTTTTGCACCCCAGAACAAAACTGTTAAAGATTTATCACTAAGAAGTAATCAAAACTGCAAATAAAGCAATAAAAAGCTGGGAAAAAATGTAGCATGCAAATAACCGTTTCAACAAGCGAGTCTCTATCTTCAATAACAGCGACATCCTGTCCTCCATCTTCGTCGTAAAAACTGCTCAGCGCCAACTGTGTTTGAAAAGTAGACGGCATAAACTAACTGAGTAGCACAAAGTGAGAGGAACCCATAAAAAATGGCAATTATAAATAAGAACGCTTCTAGTAGAATAATGCTAGATAATGAAAATGAAATCTAAAGAAATAGTGCTGAAACAGGATTAGTTTACATTTACTTCATATATTTATATCTCACGGAAAAATTCTTAAAAGTAACTTTGTTTTAGAACATATCAAGAAAAGCAATAATAAAAATTATTAATTTATCTCTTGGGAAAGCATTTCAAACT
Organism: Nemopilema nomurai; assembly: GCA_003864495.1. NCBI lineage: Eukaryota > Metazoa > Cnidaria > Scyphozoa > Rhizostomeae > Rhizostomatidae > Nemopilema > Nemopilema nomurai. The sequence continues at coordinate 829,959 of ML133480.1, forward strand.
GCAAAATTCGAAGTTCACAGCCCCATACAAAAATCCAAAAAAACAAGCATCGCATTCTATATTTGAAACAGAAGGTCAGGCGTCACTATTTCAATAATTTTAAGGCGGTAACAATATAATTTAGGCCCTCGATGGATTCACCAGGATACAAGTAATAAGGGTCCTGTTTGGTGTTTACAAATGGGAAACTAACAAAAAGGCTACATAATTTTAAACTTTACATGAAGCTCCCATCCTGATGCTTCAAGATAAAACTGAGCCCTCTCTGAATCACATCCAGTTACACTAATAAACTCCTCTAACAGTTGCTGCTTCTCTGCCATCTTGTAGTCTCGTCTTCGACTGAGACAAGCGATCAGCCGATCATTCCAATCACTGATCGATCATTCGTGAATTGAATCAATGTCGAGGCGGAAAGGACCTGTTCAATTACAACTTATCACAAGAGGCCACCCGAAGAAGAAAAACAGGACTTTGAATATATCAGCTCTAAAAATAGATCCTAAAGACGTTCGTTGCAACTAATCGCATAAACATTGACACAATCAATTGTTGACATCACATCTATTAATAATCGTGGGCATAGAAATGTTCGGGATGAAAACAATTGCTGTAGCTTTATCACAGTACTATACATGTCTTACCAAATTCACTTATATAAAGTTAGAAGGATAAACGATTAAATATTTTTTGGTCTACTTCCATATAGAAGATATCATATACCTGCCATAAATTTGTTTGTGGGCTAGGGACTACAGAGACGTCTTCCGCCTTCAGTAAAAGAGCCCCGTACTTACGTTTAGCTCTTATTTATCTAATTATTTTTCTCTCATTCTCATGTTTTTGCCCCACTTGCCCTGAGCGAATACAGGCATCCGGAGGCCATATCGTAACATCAAGCAAAAACGTTTTGCAGGTAGCTTTGCTGGCAACGCCTTTGCGAACCCGTCAGAATCAAATGCCTGGTTTTTCGAAGGCAACTTTAGAGCTAGCAATACTAAAACACAATAGGTTCCAAGCCAAACATGCTTTGCTTGCGTGTCTTTTACAGCTGAGAATCCTCCGAAGACGTAAAAGCTTCAAGAAGACTCGAGGCTACAAGTCCCGGCTAATTTTTTCCAAGGACGTCTATATCCATATTGTGAATGGATTTGATAGCTTATAATTTAGTGTTTGAGTTCAGCAGATTAATTAAAAACTTCTCCACAAGAACTAGGGTACCATCAGTTTGAAGAAAGGCAATTGGGAATGGGTAAACATTCTGTTCAAAAATTCAACTGAGATTTAAATTTTTGCAGGATTGGGTAAGAAGTCATCATTTTAGAGAAACACTGAATTGAATGACTTTCAAACAAGGTGAAGGGGTATGCATGCATGGGGAAACAGCCCCCATGTTATTCAAATGTAGACTAGCTTTTACTTTAAGTATATGGAAAACCCTTCAATTTTCCAGAGGGTTGAGGGTTAGATAGGGGGCTAAACCTGTGGAGCCATTATAAAGGGCGTAGTCGCGTGAAGGATTGCATTATACTGCTGATGTTAAGAATATGAGGAGAGCTAGAAGGGTACACAATAAACTATGGCGTACTTGTTGGTAAGAAAGATTCTAAATTGACAACTTTACAGATTCATTTCATTTCAAGGTTTTCGTTTTTTATTGTTATTTCATTGTTGTGACTCCATTCATTGCATTACATGGGCATTCACTTTATATGAAAATGGACTCCTGCTACAAAGCTGATGATGCGGTCCCTTCTTAACAATTTTCGCTTATCTGTTCAAATAATCGGTAGGGTGCCTTCCAGCTAAAATTGAATATATCTATTTTCTTCAAGCGGCTGTCAAGTTGTACTTGCAAACACGACATTTTCCAGATAGATTTGCTCGAATCCTCCCTTTAGCCAAGAAACGTTTTCTCCTTTCCGCATGAAAGTACGGAAGGTTTCACGAGAATTCAGTTAAGACAGTTGTGGTTTAGGCGTTGAACCCTAATTGACCAGGTAATGAAAAATTTCTTCATTCCGATCATAGATCCATTCACAATTTGACCCCACCTTTCATAAGCTATGCATTCTTTAGGCTCTGTCAGTGATAGAGGATGAAAACAGGGAAAGAAGAATAATAAAGCGCCAAAACAGACGATGATCAATATAAATGTTTAAAGTGGTTGACATGTTTAATTTATAAGCTTCATACCATCTGCAGGAGACAGCAGGCTCGAAGCGAGATTGAAATAAATGGGGGTAAATGAGGTTCTTTGAATTGCTCTTAAGACCGCATTCTTTTACTTATTGACACCATAAACATCTTTTAAAAAGACAACGAGGCTACGAATCCGTTCATTGGAACGAGACTTAAAGATCCCCATGTTATCAAAACATTGATGGTCATCGTAGTGAAATTGCCTGAGTAATTGATAGAAGGAATGGGCTCGCTTTCAAGTCGTTATGGTCATGAAGAAAGGGGCAAGACTAATTGAACCACCTCTGAAAATAATCACTGACTCAAGGTTGATTGAAGCTTCGATCTTTGGGGGAAATACTCTAGTGTTGAGCTTTAGTGGGTTTTGAAAGGAAGTTAGAACAGCTAAATCAAGACAGGCCTAGGGGAGTAAGCTTTTTCATAAGGAGAAGACCAGTCCCATTTCAACGATGAAAGGGAAGTTTGTTGTTACCAATCAGTGACGCATTTACCCATGGGCCTACTGGGCCAGATCATAATTTCGTTAAGCCTAAACAAAGTGATGTTGATAAATTAAATAGCATTATACGAACTACTTTTGCATATTTTAGGGGGACCACAACAACTTTGGCACAGGGCTCCGGCAGTCGTAAATGCAGTCCTGTTTGCAGTCAAGAATAATTCCCAAAAAATCCATTTTAAGCTTCGTCCTAAGTTAGAATGTTTTAGTGAAACAACTTTCTTGCCTTAGTCCAGTAGCGTTTTGCGGCACTCTGGTTCAGAAAAAGCTATAAAAGATCAAACGATAAAGTAACCATCCTGTGAATTGAACTAATCTCATTTTCTAAGTATGCTGCAAAGCCCAATGAGGACTTGCTAAACTAACAATGGCGTAATGTAAAGATTATTTGTAATAACATCGAGAGCTTAGCAACAGAATTACAACACTGGATTTTGAAGAGACGCCGCCATAACATTCGGGAATAAAGAGGTTCTTGCAGGGAAGTCCCTGGCAAAGGAATGCACCTGAATAAAAGAAGTAGCCAGAACTAAGATTAACACAACCAATTTTAGGATGAAGTACTAATAATATCGAAATGCTGATCGTCAGATGAAGTAAAGGTCAAAGATTTTAGCTTGCATTTTCATGTCAAAGTGCTAGTTCATCGCTGCCCAACTGTAAAAAAGTTTCCTTAAAAGTTTGGAAATATTAGGCCATACAATCCTTTATTTTATGATAATGATACTGACAGACTTTCACTTGTCAAAGCTCAAATTGACAATGCCCTTTTGTTATCTGGGATCTTGGAACATAATCTCTCAAGAGCGAAATAAATATTACGCCTATGTCTCCTGAGCCAGTTTTTATAGCTGCATTGTTATTGGAACAAATATTCTCGACATTTTTAACTCACGCTCTGAAAACACTATTGGGATGTACAGAAATGTTTTTTAGGGTCAAAGACACAGATATTGTTATGGCATTGGTAGAAAATAGAAATGTTTGGAACACCCAGGTATCATGACCCTGCGGGGGAGCGCACTGCCTTGCACCGCTACTTCTCGAAGACAATGACATTTGGTGAAATCCACGAACTAAGTTTGTTTAGGTTAAAGTTAAACTGCAAGGCTGGATCGCTTGATAAAACACGAAAAATGCTAACGTGATATTAAGAAAAAGGTATCATGGAAGAGAAGTAAGTATAAATAATAACTTTAATATCGAGGAATTCGTTTTGCTTATAATGGATGCATATGATTGTGAACAAGGAAATCAACGATGGCCTGGTATGTTCTCTGGCCTTCTGTTTTGCAGGAGACATGCCCATCCCGTTCGCAATTATTATGATAAAGCCTTCACAAGACAGTGTGCCGTTACTGAAATAGCATACTTGACAAAATATTTGAATACTACATAACTTATTAGCTAGATTTTGAGAAAGTCATGAGAATCTCGGTTATTACAAGCATCGTTAAGGACAACTGTCAACAAATAAAGTGTCCTACATCACCTGAGTCTAGTTTTTTCTTTGTTGCAAACAAGTTGGGTGTCATTAGTACGGTTTGCCAACTTAATTAAACAAAGGCCTTTAACGGTTCAACTTCAAACGTGCCTCAAATGCAACAGGTATTGTGCAGAGCGTAAAAACCAGAATTGCTTGTTGCGGGTTCAGCTAAGCAAATCTTTCAAATGCACTGGTTGTATTTTAACCTTCGTTTCTTCGCCTTCCAAGTTTCTTTTCATATCATCCTTTGTTATAGTTCAAAATATAACTCCTTCTCAGCTACAATTATTACATGTTTATTTTGATCTGTTTTTGGGGGTATTTTAAACGAAAATAGTTCCGAAATTCAGGTGCTTCAAGCGCGTTTGTTTTTGAGATCACATGGTTGTTAAAAGAATACCCTATTGTTAATCATCTGGGCCAGCTCAGTTGTTTCCATGGCTGCTTCGTGGTTCCATTGGCTGCTAATAACGTAGATCTAGATATAGGCTCTAGTTTAAGAACATGGATTTAAATGTTGCAATGTCAATCCAATAGCTGATCTACTCTAAGTCGGTACCCTACGTAAAAAGTAATTGAAACTCCCCAGCTGGTACTTAAGGAATACCTAATTGATGTCAAAATAGCCCAGCCAAAATAAATTTCCTTGTTTAAAATCTAGTTGGGAAACAATTCAAGCATGGTGCTCAGATTTATCTTTTGTTAAATATTTGCTAGTTTTTTAGATAGACCATATATATGAGTGATAATCCAGTTCCATTTTTATAAATAAACTGTATCTGCAAATCACTTGTTCATACCATAGTTTCACACTGTGTCACATAATTGCATCAGATCTACTCTCTAAGATACTCTAGAGAAGGAGCTTTTTGAATTGCTGTTCAGATAAAAACTTTTGTCTAAAAGTTATTGTGCAAGATAATTGACTCTGGAATCTTGATAATGTGATAAAAGAAGTTGTGGATAGGTGTAGAGTTTTGGAAATGTAGATATTACAGATACAGATAAGGGCATTGGTAATAGGCAGTGAAATAAAAACGCCTTGAAGAATCCACACAAAAGCCCAGTTAAATTGATGAGCTTGAAATGACACACCACAGGCTTTGATTTTTACACTACATTCTGTTGAAAATTTTACTATCAAACTTGGAGGCAAAACAAAATGTTGCTATACAGAAAACAAAGAATGTTTATGGCAGAAAGGGCAGAAAATAGTAGAGCTAGTAGAAAATAGTAGAGAAAGAGCATGTATCTTTTTACATGTGATTTTTTGGTGCCCAATTAGGTAAAGGTGGTTAAGGTCATTTGGAAGCATAAAAGAAAAATTATATTAGTCATAGTGAGTCATGATCTGCATGAGTTAGAGTATGGTGGATGATGTGTCTGGCAGAAAAATTACCACCAAACTTTATTTATTCTGAATGGTCACCAAAATTTGCAGAGTAAAAAGTCCTTATAAAGCTTTTTTTCTTATTTTCTTTTTTTTAAGATGAAGTGTTCTTAAGCTTAAGAATTGTTTTTTGTAATTAGGATGGTATCAAATTGTGTTTCAAAGTTTGCTGATAACTGGCACCCACAAAAAGGGCCTGGGAACCAGGCTCTTGGATTTCTAGTGTTCTTTACAGTCTCCCCATAAGATTCTAAAACCAATGCTACTTAGTAAGGATTTCAAGTGGTATTTGCTTAAGAACATCCTGTTAAAACATTTACTTTAAATGGTATTAGTTTATTTAAATGGCAGAGCTCTCTTTACCTAGTTATTGTAGGCACAAAGCATCTCAGTTTCACTTAAGAGATGGGCTTTAGGAACTTTTGCCTGCACTGATCACTGATGATAAACTTCACTTGTCTGTTTTTTGATGAAATTTAGAAAATAATCTTACCACACTCCCCAGAACCAGCAACATTACTCTTGAGATAGTTACATGTCACCCCTAATTAAAAACAGACTTTTCTCCTGAACAGGACCAATGCCTCAAAAATGACAAATTAGACATCTGTGGCACTTTCCTCTTTTTCTTGTTACGTTGCACATTGTAAATTTTCTGATTATAGCTTTCCACCTAAGTTAAATCTGAATAGCAAGTATTATTATTGCTCTGGAAGCTAGGATTAGGTTCATTGGATTAGTCTATCCAGTCATTAGAATAGTGAATCTTAAGCTTTATTTCAAACTACTGAAATTGTGAATAAGAGGAAAGCTCAAGAGATACACAAAGAATTCTGACTTACTTGTTGCAAAGAGGATTTTTAAATTGACACATTTACCGATTCATTTCATCTCAAGGTTTTAATTTTTTATTGTTATGTTCATGTTGTGACCCCATTCATTGCAACAATACATATGACTGTTTCTTCATGTCAACTTGAAACAAAAGTTTTTCTTCCACCTCTAAATTCAAATTGGGGATTCTTGCAAAATGGCCTTTGCTTTATCTTGGTAATGATCTCTGCCCACCAAGCCAGAATCTTTATGAACAAATGATTGGAATTCTTTGACATAAACACTCATATTGTTTCTTATCTTGAAGATAAAATTCAGACGTCAATGAAAGAACCGATATTGTTTTAAAAGGGAGTTTATCATTATGGAGAGCCTCAAACTTCCCTTCAGACAAAGATCTTTTTGTCAATCTCAGTTTCAGCTTGAAATTTCACTAGTGCTGTTCGGGAATAGAACCTTGTTTTGATTTGTCTTTTTGAAGGCACCATCAGGAATATATGGTTTTCATTCTTTTAATGTCTATTGCAAAACTTGAGAAAATGGGGGCAGAATCCCCACCAGGCCCTTTCTCATTTATTACACTGTTATAAAGGAAGCATACTGCAGTTTGACAGTAATTGGGGGGGGGGGTGCAGCATCCCCAGCCCCCCGGTTTCGACGGGCTTCAGTTACACTTTTTCTTGTAAACAGTTGAGGTTCCACAGTGAGTCCTCCCAGTAATCTTCTCATTTCCGAAGTGACAAAAACCTCGCGACGTCATCGTTCGCGTTTCCGTGGTTACGTGCTAAAAATACCTACCTGATGGTCTGGTCTGTGTCACACAGTAATTTCCCGTGATTCCGATGTTTGCTTGATTTTTGTCCTCCTCTGTCACATTTCCTTGTTGTGAAAGCGGCAACATGTTGATTGAATCGTGTCGTTCGTGATTCTGAATAAAAAATAACAGCAAATGATTGGTTAGCTATGTGGAAATACAAGTGCAATATGATAATGATTATGAAAAGGTCAGTATTTCATTTTAATGAATTTCGAGCCAAATTAGCAGGGTTCATTTTGTCATAGGCTTCGGTGTCCTTTAACCGTCTTATTTCGTAAGCCAATATATGTTTGAGATCGTTGCTTTATACAACTTCACGCATTTTATTACCGTCGTTACGAGCCTTAAATTGCCAACCAATGCTTTTGTATGTTTTTGGGATTTAGACCCCTCCCAACATTTTTGTATCAACTTTAAAATAGCTCAAGTTTATTGATGCCTATACGAATTACCCAGATGGTGAAGGCCGCCATGCGTTTCCGAGTGTTTTTGAGGAACAAACACACATTTTAAACCAGTTTCTGCCCTGGTTCCATTTCGTCAAAAGAATCCCAGTTCTGTTCTACAATTCTTCCCTCGAAGCTATAAACGGATTCTATTTCCCTGTACACGCAATTATCCTTATAGCCTTAGTTGTTGCTTACCAAGGGGCTATTGACCCCTTACTTTCTGGCAAGCCATGCAAAAGCTCCCCGTTCAAACCCAATGTCTCTATGCTCATGACCTAAGGCTCATGACTCCTGCGAGACCAAAAGTGCCCTTTCCAAGTCCAAATATGGGAGTGCTCACGACCCCCTATCTCTGTCCGCCCCCAATTTTTAAATGTTTCCTATATCCCTGGCAGTAGGCTTCTGGTGTTTGATCCGTGTCCCGAATTTTCTGCTATGTGGATTATTTTACAATGCCTAGAGCTTAGCAATCAACTTCCTTCGATATTTTTCTGAATCTCTGCTTAGTCTCTCGCCTCTGGTTGTTTTCTTCGAAATTTTCAGCAAGCTAATATATTTTCTTTCTGGCCTGGGAACATTCTGCGACTGTGTTTGTTTTCTTTCAACTGTAAACACTAGCTGTCCGAACATATGCGCATGTGCGCTTCGAACATCGCGGCCATGTGATGCAGCAGTTTTTAGATGTTGTTGTAGTTGCTACAAGCACAGCTTTTAACGAACAGCTTTTATAAAGACACCAACGTCGAAGTTGCCTCAAAGATATAAACAAATTATGAACAAGCCATCGCTGAGTCATTTAAAATTTGAATCGGTTTTTTAGCTTAAATTTCCATGATTCTTTGTTGATGGTTGTGCTTCGTTTTCTCTTAGGGTGGAGTGGGTGGAGATAGTTGAACCCAAAAGCGGGGATCACATGTTTGCAAATTTGCGAACAGGACAGTGTCTCTGGGAGCCACCTCAGGGGGCTAAAGTGTAAGTAATTTCTGTCGAATGAACGAATATTTTCCCTGTTCCTTTTACAAAGACTACAAGGAAAGTTAGTGCTGTTGAAAAAAGTGACTACGAAACACGATGCTCCATATGACCACCACACCTTCAAGAAACATTTGGTCTTGCTCGTAAATCATATGCATTAAATCACTAATCAACCACAAAAATGTTGGCAAACCATGCCTTTTCACTAAGCATGTTATGAGATTATTGATTGGCTGACTGGCTGAGTGATTGATTATTGGCGAGTGATTGATTGGTGGTTGATTGCGTGGTTGAGTGATTAATTGATTTGTTGATGATGCTTGTTAGTATTTGCCCATGCTTTTTTCTTTAGTAGAAAGACCCACGACAACCAATGGTGGGAGCTGTACGATGCCGCAACACGGAGGTATTACTATTACAATGCCTCATCTCAGAAGACAGTTTGGAGAAAGCCAAAAGATGGCGATATCATTCCACTTGCGAAACTTCAGGTACACATTTGTTTCCAGAATATTATAGATTAGAACATGACGTAGAGACCAGGTTATGAGTGTGTTAAAGTAAAAAAATGCAGACTTTTCTTGATTCGAATGTTGTGAACTGGACTTCTGAAACTCCGTTAACGTAAGCTCGTTGAACATCCGGGTCACAATTTTCTTTTATAAACAGAGACTTGCAAACGAGGTAGTCTCCTCCTTAGTCGACGCAGTGGCCGTAGCTGCTATTTTATATTTGATTGCCGTAAAGACGTCATTACAAAGTCCTTTCGAAGTTTATGGATGGTAAATGCTTCTGTTTTCTTTCAGCAATTGAAAGCGAAAGAGACTAATAAGAAGAGCTCTGTAGACAACATCACGAAGCATAGAGATGGAATTTCGACAAGCGATAGCTTCACTAAAGAGACCAAGGACCTGGGACTTACAAGAAATAACGGACAACTGATAAGCTACTCGCAAGACATTGATAACAGAAGCGAGGCCTCTGATTTGGAGAGTACACAGAGCGACGCGAGTACGAAGGACCGATTAAGGAGGGAGCTTGATTTTGCATTTCGAACAGGCAGCTTCTCCACGGATTCAAATAGATTGAAGGAGGGAGAATCGTTGAGGCCTAAACCGGTTATCTCTCGTACCTCCTCAGTGGGCGATAGTGATACAGATATCTCAAAGACTAACAACAGAGGGATTGATAAGCTAAGGTCACAAACTGTTAAACTTCAAGGGGCTTCTCCCAAACCGGGTCGAAAGCCCCCTCGTAAACCTCCACGTGCTGGTATGTTGACTTATAGTGAATCGCATCTCGGATCAGAAGGTGACCTGCATGGAGGGCTCTTAACAAAAATATTGCCTCCGGATTATGTGGAAAATGCTAATTCGGATGTCAATCCAATTTTGGATTATAATGGGAAGAGTACGAATCTAGAGCCAGGTAATGAAAAGCTTGAGGAATCCATAAACGCATTTCCGTCTATTCGAAACGATATTACAGAATCGATTGTTAAGCCAAGAGCAGATTACGATTTGAATAGTGGGATAGATGTAGCAGATGGTGCAGTGTTTAGTGCACTGAAACCTGCAGAGAAGGTACGTTTTGTCAATTTTTGTCCATTTTTTCATGAACTCGAGCATAAACAACTGAATGTATATATATTGCATTTGTTTCTCCCCAGTTTCACATATTTTATTCACTTCACATCGTTTGCTGTCAAAGTTTCAAGGTCGCGAATTTTTGCAAATGAAAGGAAAAGTAGCTTTTATAATTTTCTACGGACCCTTTTTTGTTTCTATCGTTATTTAGGATTATTTTTGAAGATTTACTATCAGTTGGTTTTAAGGTGTTTGTCAGTCAAACATTTGAAGGAAAGGCATGAATGTAAATGAAGGTAAACATGGCTTCCTGTGTGCATCTCTGTAAATATGTTAAGTTGCAGTTCTAGAGAGAGCGGCCCTTGCAGTGCTGAGTCCTACATTTTAATGAAAACACAGAAAGGGTAGAGAAGACTACGCAATTATATTTAGAATCACATTGAGCGTGGTGGATATTGTGCAATTTTGCGCACGGAAACTGATGCTCGTACATACATATGACTGTGCTTTGAAACTGACGGTTTTCTTGAGATGCCCCGTTTGCTGTGACGCAAATGTCCTTCAATGGCTTGATTGCAATACACCTGTCAACCGACACTGCTTTTCATTGGTCTTAAAGAGGTTTTTGTTGTTTTGAAATCCAGAGCAAGTCACTGAGGCCAAATCGGCCACCGCCCCTGGCGCCGCCAAAGCCCCTTAGCCCTAACGCCACCAAGTCGCCGCCGAATCTCGTCCCCACGCCGCCACCCTTGCCTGGTATGAAGTCAACGAAGGACGGTCGAAGGCAGCTCCCGAAAATCGATCTTGGTAAGGATAACGCAGGCAGTGACAAGGAAAACGAGGGTGAGCCGAATGAAAACGAGACCATCAAGTCTCCATTCTCAAGGATGATTCAGGAGATGGAGGAGTACAGTGGACATCTGCCTCTTTCACCCGATGGACACCCTGTGTCTAAGAAGTCAAAAGGAGTCGAGTGAGTTATTTTCCTGTCCTGCATACGCTTAGAACATTTCTTGTTATTTCAGAGTAGCTAAAAAATTTCCTTTTTTATGCAAATTTTTTCTGATCTTCTCATCTTTATATTTCTTCAAATCCCTTCTTTATATTTGCTTGATTCTATATCTTTATCTTTTTTCCCTTTAAAATATATTCTGTGTATCTACGGTGTCCGAGTTCCTCTCTGACCTACCTACGTCCTGTTACGTCTTCTCTTTAGGCATTTTGATTGACTGATTAACTTTTTTGATTGACTGATTGACTTTTTTGATTGACTGATTGACTTTTTTGATTGACTGATTGACTTTTTTGATTGACTGATTGACTTTTTTGATTGACTGATTGACTTTTTTGATTGACTGATTTGATTCGCACTATGCCTGGCTTGTTATGATATGCAACGAGCGATTAGGCCCTAAGCCTCTATTCCACGCACCGTTGTGCTTTATACGTGGTTCTATTAGCGCAAGATATACGTTTCGTGTGTTGAGAATAATCACAGTTAGTTCTGATTGGATTTTCCTTTCCATCTTTCTCTCACTGCAGCTGCCTTTGCAATCCTCCTTTCTCCACTCATCCAGTCGTACGATTGTCAATTTTCAGTGCAGGTGTATATCCTTTTTTGAAGTTTCTTTTCGATGGCCCTATTTTGCGTCAAAAATGGTTTCAAGGGGTCAGCAGCGAGTATTAATATTGTGGTTGTTAACAACAAACCCTGTTTTTTAGGGGTAGCCTCTATTGCCTTTGAGAGGGGAACAGGGATAAAAATAAGTACCGCTTCGCTTTTCAAGGGCGCTAGACGCAATAGGGAAAAACGCTTCACCGTCTTGTTTAATCAGATTGACTTTTAAAGATTTCCCGTTTTCTCTTTTGCCCTTAGCCACACTAAATGCATTTGGAACTGACTGGCTTGAAGCCACTGAGCATGTACCTGCTCTTAAAGATCTTTGCCCGGTTACTGGTACATTTTTCAGTAGGCCGTGTTCTTCTTTGCTGTTGTTGTGCTCTGCGTAGGCCATCTTATCTTTCTTGGTTACTTAGTCCAAATAATTTCTAGCTGCTTCATACTCATGCAAATGAGAATAAAAACAAGCATTTTTCGGGAAACTACAAATTATTGTGGCATGTGTTACAGTCCGCAGGACAATAGGCCAAAAAGAACAAGAGGCAGAGGTCATCATTGTGGACGCGTGTCAAACCACGTGATCTCGTCTCTTGTGGCATGGTCCTATGCTTGTGTTTAGGCTCCCAGAAAGCGGAGAATTTTAGAGCATTGACCGCAAAAAATACACAATTTCAATTTAAACTATCACGATTCCATGCATACGATGCAATATGCGACCTGGAACTACGGTTACCGATCAATCTTTAATTATTAATCATTAAAATTTCTGGTCTTTGACTTATCTGTCCCCGTAATTTTGGCTAGACAGGACTTTCGTACTGGATAGACAGGTCTTTTAAGAACTGTAAACAAACCTCTTTGTTTCCGTCTAGAAAGTAACATAATTAGTTTAATGACAGAATTCTCATTCGTATAAAGGGCAAAAGTACTTGCTACGAGATATGGGCATCTGTCTTTTGCTGGACAGCCTAATAGACTCTATGAAGTATTGATGCTTGTTTGGTCACTTTGAGCCGCGGCAGTTTGTGAGAAGGTGGTGCGAGAATTATCAGAGTTCATGTAAAAGTGTCAAGGGTAGAGCAAGGACAATAATTGCCTAATGAAGCTACTGAAAATACGTTATGATCAGAGACACTTTTGCACCTGGCAACCCGAAGTCCAGACAAACAGCACTCTAACCTATGGAAGAGATATCAGAAGTTATTGTGGAATTGTCGTGCAAGCATGCGGATATGAATCGGCATTTCTTCACCAGCTACTAAGGGCCTAGTCAAGGGCATTTTGTTGTTTCAGTGGGTTGGTTCTGCGTTTCAATCAATTACCGGTTATGTGCCCGATGTGTTTTTTCTACAAGCTGAAGCGGCCACAGGGAAGCATTTTCCACTGTTTTTTGATCAGGTATGCGCCTTTAATCAGAACATGTTTGTTTTGTTCACTAATAAACCGTGTGTATATACCATATGCCACATCCCATGTGATGGAATATGTTGCCATTCAGATTCGCCCTTCTGGTATGCTTTTGAGATCCCAAGTGAGGGAAAATTTTGCAGTCATTGAACCTCGTTTACAGCTCATTAGTGAGTACAGAATGGTTTGCTGTAAGTTACTGCACTTATCTTTCCCTGACCATTTTATGTGAACACTTTATCAGCCTTGAAGCATAAGACTTGGTTAAAGATGCTCTAAAACATGATTTTCAGAATTGCATATTGGAGAACCTCATTTGGCGAGAAGAAGACGGCATTTGCTATATCTCCTCCTCTTACCAAGGAGTGGTTTATGGGTGCGATACATCCCTATACGTTTTGCCTTCTGATGTTTTTGTGTTGTGTTGTTGTTGTTGTTGTTGCTGTGGCTGTTGAATACCCCTGTTCGACATTAGGACCGAACCGAAAAGTGCATTTACTACTTCATTTCGCACGAACCTCTGCTGAGTCTTATGACTTTACACTACCACAGTGTTCCTTTCTAACCTTCTTACTATTCTTAAATGGTTTGATTTTTTCTCGGTTTTTTCTCAGAACCTTTCTTGTGCATTCACGCAGCCCTTTAAGCAGGGATTTGGCCATTTTGCAGCTGCCGTTAAACATGTTGCTTACGCTTATCAAATCTTTTCTGTACATTTCAAGTGAGTTGTATTCAGGTCGTATGAATTCGTTTACAAACTCAACCATGTTACAACCGGGTTGTTTCTAAGCGGATCTCTGAAGGTTTGGAAAGCAAGTCACAGTTGACTAACTTTGACATTAAACTGATTCAAACGACACAATTAAAAGAATTCTGGATAAGCAAGCTCCTGTGTCTATTAAGATTCAAAGAGCCCTTGGCATCCTATTGTCCTCGGTGTGTTTGCCTGTCACAAATTAGATTGATTGATGAAAACTATGAAGTCGTTTAAGTTGCCAGAGCCTAATGTTTGTCTGCCAGCTGAAGAACCGCGAGATTGTCGTACTGGCCAGGCGAAGCCTTGGAGGACCTGAGGACAAATCTAGGAAAAATCTAGGACAATACGCGCGCCTCGATGCCTTGGTCTGGTTAATGGCAGACATGTGCTCGTCGGAGTGTTTCCTTTGCTTCTGTCGTATCGTGCTCAGCTGCAAATCCCCGGGAGTTGTCACGTGGACGTATGTAACGACCGATTCATCACTGTTCATTTTCAGAATTAGGCCCGTTTCTGACAATATCAACTAGGTGACTGATTCACTCACTTTGCGGTCCTCTTGCAGTGAAGCTTTTTTGTGATAATATCAGTTTTTATCAACATTCGTGCATCTCACAGTAACCACGACATTTAAAATACACGTATGATTTTTGAATATTATTTGCAGTCGTTTACTGAAATCATAGCACAAACGAGGTCTCAAAACCGTATCTGAGCAACAAGAATAGAGCTCCTTGCATTCCATTTACTTTGGCGACCTTTTGTTCAATTTATCTTCTTTTTTACTTTCTGCCCCCAGCACTTTTCTTTCCACAGATGTCAAGGATATTTGGTTTTTTTATTCTGCGTAAAATATTTACACCGCATCATTTATTTTTTCGAATTGTTTATAGCTGTGGGCGTTTTCTGTTGTACACATTTCCAACCACCATTGGAATTTTTTGTCTTATCCACGCCAAACTGCCCATCGCCCATATAGCCTGATAGTGCACACCTAATCTATGTAAGCTAATATTTCGATCAGAATATTGAAAAGGGAGCAATCACGGGTGATTTGGCCTTTGTTGGAAAGCCAATGTTGCGCAGAGACGCGGTTTTTCTGGTTGTTTTGCTCATCGCCCTTAGGATATCTGCAAGACAATCCCACTTCTGTATTTCTCGTTAGTCAATCAATTTGCCAGTTGGCGAATTCATACCTTTTATTCATCCACTGATGTCGCTGATCAGCGATTTAGGCCGTGTTTTACTTGTTATTCTTTTTCCCGCGCGAATACAGTCCTCGCAGTTCACAATAATGCTGGAAATATTTCGCGATGTGCTCACGTGTTTAGAATTCTTAGAAATACAGTTGGGGTGTAGCGTTCCCATAGCACGGTATTGGCTCCGGCGAAATTCCAAAGGTGGCTGGATAAATGATGTTCAAGTCGTTCATGAACTTCACCTTGCTCCTAAACAGAAGCCGCATTAACGTTGTCAAGGGATTTCCCGGATAACGAATTCTTGGCGGCCACATCCATGATGTGTGACGTCACGGTGGAAATTACTCATTCATTCGAGCCCGTGACAACTTTAACTAGGCCAGCGAAAACAATGTTGTCATGTCAACTTCAGGGCATCATAAAATATATTACGGATATTTTTCAAGCACTGTAAGTTGGACTGGCAAAATGGCTTGTTGTGACTTTGAGAGATTTGGTGGAGTTTATTTTTCTTTGACCAGTGTTGTGAGGTATTACTATGACTACATTTATCGCTTTTTTTCTCAAGAGAAATTGTATGCATGTGTCATCAAACATAAAAGTACTCCGTATAGCGAATTTTTACACCTTGTTAAGTGAAGGTTTAATTCTTCTTTGTGAATACACGAAACGGTCTATTACAATCCAATCCAATGTGGCATTCTGTTCCAATTATTTAGTTTCAGAGTGTACAATTCTTGTAAAAACCCTGAAAAGCATGAGTTTGGTATCCCTCCCTCTATATATTACTGGCTTGTGTCTAGATTGTGTCTAAAACAGTTGCATGTCGATTACTTCTGGCTGTGAGTTGATAAGTACATTTAGCAACTAATGGTGTTTATTAGTCAGCGAAGCATCTAGGCTGAATCAAAGCAACATGACAACAATTGAGCGAAAGACTGCAACGATTGTCAATAAAACTACAAGATGTTGTAATCTTACCCAAAAGTCTCACCGTTACTTTGTTGTTTAATAAACAGGACGCAGTATTACTAGCCGGAGGGGGGCAGATGATTTTTTTACCCTGGATGAAAATTATTGTCAGCCAAATTTTAGGAAAACCTCGGCTCCTTGTTGAACACTTTCCAAATTCATGCTTTAAGAAATCCCCACATAGATTCCTCTTCTAGCCTAAGCATTGTCACAAAGACGTAAACGCTGTGGGGTAGGAATTACCATGGAGTGGTTCGCAAAATGTTAAATTCTAGAAGACAGTATAATTATTCAACTGTTATACCAATGGTCGATTGAAATAGAATAAAGAAAGAGGTCCCCTAGTGGTCTTAATGGTGTCCACAAACATTTTCTCGCGACTGATGTAAATCTACGAGTGAATTTGAGCTCGTTGATTGAAAGTTCAAGAGGCCACCACGTCTCCAAGGTGATTCGAATAGAGCTGCACATAGCGACGGATGGCCTCGTATCCATATTCACGTATACATACTCCGCGTGTTCTGACTAAACAGGGGCTTTCATCTACTTACTTATTAGTAATATACATCGGTAATCATAATCTCGATTCAGTACCGTCATTTCAGTAGGAGGCTCATGCTTTAAGTACGAGGATGTTACTTTTTTATAATACTAGCAGCTCGTGCGATTCTGTTTTGCTTTTACTTTATCGACTGTTTTCTCCTTGAATGGTTTATGCCTTTTCAAAGGATTTATGTTTCTTCGGTAGCTTTCCTTTATTTTCAAAGTTTTCAAGGCTAATGTACTGGTATAATCTGGATGCTTATGTATGATCTAGATAAGATTATGAAAATCTAGGAATCCTTTACCAAAGGTAAATCCCCGCCTATCTCTTGGTCTGTTACTTTGAGCATGCCTACCAGCGACTATAAGCGACCCAGGGTATCCCCTGGACTATCATTTACATTTTTATACAATGTGACTTCGTTAATTGGTCAAATATGAATACACGTCTACAAGCAACTAACCTTTTATTGGTGGTGATGTTCTCGTTTAGGCCAGCTACGTCATTGGACGACACATCATCCCCAAGTGGCACCCTTTTACCCTCGAAAGGCACAGAGAAGTTCACGTCCTTGAGAAATGACCTGGAAAGACCCGAAAAGTGCCACAACGATGAATTTGTCGATGGTGAGTAGCTCCAGGCTTCCTGTTCAGTTTGTCAATGTTTTGGTTAGCATTTTGTGTTCTGTAGCCAGGAATACTGCTAGCGCACATGAGAACAGCACTAATTGCTATGATCCAAGAAGAAACGGTGTTTCAGGCCTGATTCGACTCTTGATCAATCAAAGTTTTTACCAATCAGAGTTGCTTGCCTGATCGTTGATATAGCGCGATTATTTGTTCGATCGTTGAAGAATGCTGATTGTGTGTGATGTTTGATAAAGGAAAATCCCTTACTCAGTCGTTGATGTATATTGATCGCTACCGTGATAGGCAAAGGTTTCTATTGCCACCGTTGATAAATCTTGATTGCTTGTCTGATAGTGGATAGATTATATGATAACGATTGCTTGCCTAATCATTGGAGATTGGAGACTGCATAGTCGATGACTGTGATAAGGTGATTTCTTGCTTGATATAAAGTGATTTGTTGTGATTTTCTATTGTTTGCTCGATTGTTGATCCTTGATTACTTTGCCTGCAGACCGATCGCCTGGCTCGAACGAGAGCTTTGCGGAGCGCCTCACCACCATGGGTATGCCGTCGGAGACTGCGGTGCTTGTTGACGCCTGTGACCCCTCATCGGCCCCCAGCACCCCCTTGGTTGAGCCGCGGCTCACTAGAATCCACTCAGACACGACCGTCGTCGTCCGCAAGGCGCCAGGCCCGGTGAATGGAGAGAAGGCAGCAATCACAAATAGGCCGATGTCACTGATGCCCGCGGTGAGTTTTTGTTCTGTGTTATATGCAGGTACCAAATAGCCCCTGGCCTGTAGTCCTGCTGGTTTTGACCAATCACGTCGCGTTAACTGGCTACATTCAGGGCTTAGATGGCTACTCTGTCCTTTCCTGTGTAATCCTATGTGTGTCTGAGTTTGCTGAAATAGCACAGCACCAATAACGTTTCATTACACATTTTTACATTCAGTTTATCACTGAAGCCTATCAAACATTTTTGGCTCAAAATAACAACTGAACTTTTGTAGTAGAGAGCTACTGTTTTGAAATGTTTTCTAATTTTCTATTGCTTGCCGATACTCATTTCAATGTTTGCTATTTTTAAACCTTTACGACTAAGGAAGTATTTCATCGAAAGTTCGAGCTCAAAACTTGAGTCTTTGTTGACAAAAAGAGCTCATCTTTCTCTTGGGCACTTCTCAAGTTAGGTATTAAGTAATGTTGAGTAGTCAATTACGACCAATCATGCGCTCTTCTTATTACCATCTTTGTGTCAGCTTTTGGCTATTTTCCGACGTTTGCATACTCTGAGGAGTGTCGGACGAAAAACTACTTTAAGTTTGCAAAAACTAGTTCAACTTTTTCTTGCCCTTGTAAAACTTGATTTGTTTGATAAGATCATTCAGTCGAATAAGACATTCACTTTGTCTTCTCCTTCCGATCATTAGCATGAGTGGTTTTCTCAACTTTATTTCCTCTCCCATCTAAAGAAACATTTAAACCCTAGTACACCCTTGGCTAGTTTTATAGAGCAATAGGCTCTTAGAAGTTTCTTGAAGGGCTCCTTCGTATCTACAGAGGGAAGCATTCATACGCACTCGTCAAGACCAACCTGCTTTTTATCTGTGAAATGGTGGTGAAAAATAATCAAATAAAGTGGTGAATGATAATCAGAAGGCATATTTCGTGTCATATTTTTTTGCTTTGTCTTCTTGATAAAGGCATATGTAATGGCTTCACACAAAACACGCAAAGAAACAGCAGATCTCATTAAAATTTGATAAGCAAAACACGTTTTAATTTGTTCAGGATATCGGTTTTGAGCTTCTACACTTTGCTGACGTCAACAGTCACAGCTAGAAAGGAGATTCTTTTTGCTCGAGTTTCGTGGGAGATCTGTGTCTCTCTCTGTCGTCCTATAGTGCTCCTCTTCAGACGATTGCTTTCATGTGAATCATTCATCGTTTTTTGGTATTCTTTTCCGCGGTGCTTCCTATGCCTTTGTTGAGCGTATTCGAGAATACTTTTATCTCTACTTCCCAGAAGCCGGGGATGGGTAGCTACCAGTCCCCTAAGACCACCCAGAATAAGTGGAACCTTTAAGATAACCATGGTTACAAACATTGAGTATCACAATCGGGCTGTAAGGCTAAACTGCTCAAACACTCGTATTCTTATCATTGTTTTTATATTTGGATGATTCAGTTCTAGAAATTTTTTCAACTCAAGACACCAGAAAAATCTTAAACCTGTTTGAATAGGTGTCCAAATATCCGCTAGAGTTTCATTCTAATAGTAATTGATTGTCCAACATGTTTTTTTTGTCTTGACGATTTAAGATCTTTTTATTTGTGGAAGCCCAATTGATATTTACAGAACGTTTTCTGGAGATTATTATTTTTTGAGATTATCAGTCCCTTGGATCTTTAGGGATTAATATCGATTTGATAACAACTAGATTTTGTAAGGTGGGATCTGTTTGTTAACAAATATTTTTGAATTTGTTTACCTTTAAATTGATGAAATCCTCAAATTTCTGTTTTTCCATCTGTTTGGGCCCCAACTAGATTAGAAAACGGAAATTGTAAGTAGTGAATCAGGCTTTGAATAATTTCGACTCTCAACATTTTTTGAAGCAAGGTGCAAGCAGTAGGCGGGGTGTATCATAAAACTACTTGAGGCCAAGTCTTTCAAAACATTACAAGTTGTAAATCTTATCGATCAGTTTTGCTCCTCTCTCTTTTTCTCTTGTCTACACTGGGACCTTGATAAAATATTCTCGTTAAACTCATATTAAAGTAGTAGACAAGGAACTAAATAGCACAAAAATGGGCTTCAAACTAATGCCTTTAATGCAAATCCAAGCAAATGTCACTGGAAGTCTCTATTGCTATGTTCAAGAGTTTGTTTCAACCTGACTTTCCTGTTTCAGAAATTCAAGTTTTCCCTCTGGCTATCTTTTCGTTCACCCGTCTTTAAAATGTATTTCAATGGTATTATCAAGAGCCTTTCTGCCATGGTGTTATGTCCTATGCATAATTTATGCGGTTTTAGTTACGAAACCTGTTTAATTTGCCCAAACCGCGATGAGGCATCTGATTTTATTCGTTGGTATTAGCTGCAGTGTGGTCCCTGCGTCAAATTATTTCGCATGCAGTAATAGCAATCTCAGCAGGCGCGATCCTGACCCAAACGCCATACAAAATAGTTGTCAAAATCGCAGCAAGATGTTCCACCCATTAGGTTAATTAGGCTGTCCGTATCTGATCTCTGCGCGACGGAGTTTGTATTGCTGTCCAGGCGGTTAGCTTCACAGGGAGCTACTGCATGAAACATACTATGTTCTGATCGATTCGAAGTGTCCTATCGTTGATATTGCTTCACTCCGTCCTGGCCTGGCATCAAAAGGAGGAACCGGCTTGCTCAGAAGGCTTTCTGGCTTTCCTTTCAATTCACGAGGTTAAGCTTCGAGCCTGTGCATTGATCGCGTCGTATTGTGTGCGGATCGCAACTCGTGTTCAAGTGACTGTTCTTTTCCTCGTTTACGTCTGGTTCCTGCGCGATATCCGCCACTGTGCGAGAAAGACACTGCAGACATGTCTTCGAACAGCACCATCCGGATCAAGCCGGCTGGATGCAGAAACTCGTGGCTCGTGTTCGACATGGAGAACTCGCCGCCCTCGTGGTCGTTCAGCATCGTGATCGTGGTAACGTGCATCCTGGAGTTCGTGTCCACGCTGCTTAATGTCTGCGTCTTCGTGGGCATTATCCGTCTCTGGCGCTCCAACTCGCCTCGCAGCGTGGCCGTCCTTCTCAACCTGGTCGTTACTGATCTCATCTACAACTTCACTGCCGAGTTACTCTACACTGCCCACCTGATTTTGCAACAGAACGGCACTGTGATTTGCCAACTGATCGTCACAATCGGTGTGTTCGGCCTATTCCTCTGCCTCGTGTCGTTTCTAATGCTCGTACTTGCGACAATCGAGCGTTACGTGGCCATTTTCTACCCCTTTCGACACGTTCAGTACAGCAATTCGAAGATCTCCTTCGTCGGTATCGCCGTGGTGTACCTGCTGTCGATACTGTTTACGGCAATGTTTCGCCTGTCCAACTTCAGCTTTGCGTCGGGCATCTCCGTGCTTGCGTTGCTCGCGCTTGGCGGGCTTTTACTCATCTTCGCCTTCGCCAGAATCCTGCTTCTCAGCCAGCGCATGAGGAAGGACATCGAGAGGTGCAGAGTGGGCAGTCTGGACGCGAAGGCGCCGGGCGGGCAGGGTATGCCGGGGGAAGGGGAGACGCTCGAAGCCGCAGCTGGGACGCAGAACCGTGCCGCGAACCGCAAGAAGCTACGCAAGTGGCATCAGAACCAAAGGAACGTCGTCCTCATTGCGTTGTTGCTGTGGTGTTTGTTGTCGTGCTACTTGCCCTACCTCATTGGCGTGTCTTTGTTCGTCTTCGGCAAGTCCGTTGTCACTATAACCAAGGAAACGCTGCACTGGCTCTGGTTGTTTATGTTGGTGAATGCCACGCTTAATCCGGTGCTCTTCTTCTTCTGCGACAAAGAAATCCGCTTTCACATCATGAAAGCCCTGAGAATCCAGAGCCGGGTCGAACCGGACATGCTGAATTCGAGAGCAACCGGAAGGTCGTCCATTTCCCAGTGACGATCCGGTACAGGCAAACATGGACTACACACCTTTCTATGCTTCTGTACCATAACAGCCGGCAAGATTCCACACCTTCTATTATTCACGTCACCCTGTTGCAGGCACATAAACACAGTACACCAGCTGTCGAGAACGCTTTACGGCGATTTCTTCGTTTCTTTTTGGACGTTTTTCTCGATTGGGCATAACTAACCAAAAATAATCCTTTATTGATTTAGTAATTGCATGCAGCTGCAGGTGTTGTAAAGTATTTAATTGTTTTTATTTTGTAAGATATATGCGAGTTTTAGCCAAATGAAGGAGAATGAACATTACTGGCTGCAATGTAAAGCTGCTTTTAGTAATATATTCCACTGTACATTTAGAATTGGGAAGTGATACAAAATGTATGATTTTTTTCATGTCTGCTTGGTAACGGGTACCGCCTGTTTTCATGTACCGGTATCTTCAGCTCTCGAGTGATCAGAAACCTTTCATGTACAAGGTTTCTTCAAATACTGCAAAGATACATTGGTACTAGAGGGGGCGCAAGGGGAGAAAAGGACATTTTATCAGCATCTTAAATTAGCTGTGCATACAGTATAGTTAATTATATTTGCAAAGAAGATGGTGAAGAATTGAGAGATCGAATTGCGACACTGGGGACTCTTCAATGCATATTATCTTAACCAAGATAAAGCAAGCTTGTCGTCAATTTTTGCGAAGTAAGAACAGATTCAGCAACTTTCGATGAATCAATAATAACAGAAATCAAATAGGTCTATGTTGAGCAATGAATCGACTGAAATTATAGATTATTATTTTAGCTTTGCTGTTAGAAATTTTTCAAGTATTATTATTGGCAGTGTACGAGTGTTAGGTGAAGGTCTTTACACTGGCATGCATAGGCGTGAGACCAAAATTCATCCATAAGCAAGGTCTTTAAGGTACACGCTTTTTTACAAGGAACCTACCACAAGGCCTATTTCCAAAAGTTCCTTATTCGTAGACCTCAAATCATCAGATTTTAGTACCAACACACGCCTTAACACTTAAAAGAGAGAGGGGCGAGACAGCATATGCGGAAACTACTCGATGAAAAACTTGACCCACGAATAGCAAACAATCTATGCGAGTATTGGCTGCAAATGAATGGAGCCGGCTTTTTAGCTCTTGATGCTTGCAGTTATAAAAAATTTTCAAATCGAAAAGTTCCTTAGGGATTTCGTTTTTAGTAGTATAAGTTCTTTGAATATTTCGGAAGTTATATCGCAAGTTCACGTTACCATAAATTCGTTGTTCACTCGACTTTTGCGATTCTATTCGGTTTTCCAATATTCCATGGCCTAATCCTAAGATATCTTCTTCCAGCACGGAAAGTCACGCGATGCTCCAGAACCTCCAAATCGAAGCACGACAGAAGCTGCAGATTTGACGCGAGAAGTCCCGCTTAGCAAGCATCGGAAGGGATTCTTGCGGAGGAGAATGTCGATTGCAAGCATGTTATCGTGGTCTAAGGTATGCACCCGGGAACACGAACAATAGCGTTGCATATTTGCTTGATGAAATGCGAATAGAATTCTAAAGAAAATATTAGCTTATTGAAACTATGATTGCTGTAAAACTATTATCTTAGTGTCGGGAGACAACTACCTCATGATTGTAAAGATCACACGTCTTTTTCGTTCATGCATTGCTTTATCGATTGCTGTAGGCTCTGCTTTCCTTGAACAGCAATAAGCTTTTTCAACTTTGAACTTTATGATGCAATTTTATAATCAATGATTAAGGCCTACTATTTCATAATTTCAAAAGTTTTGTCTATTAATCAAAAAGAATACCAACAGCAGAAACTAAATTTGGCATTCGAGTTCATGGTTTGATACCTTGGGTCATATAGTTCTCTACTTGCGTTGCATGCCAATAAATTACTTCTGTGTATTTGTGATGACAAGAAAGGTCACTCGTTTTTTGATAAGTTTTGATAAGCAAAATGTGTGTAATTACAACTGATTAGATGCTTATTTACTAACTCAAATCTGTTGTCAATCTTTATCTGATTATAATTAGCAAGATTTTATTTTTAATTAAACATTGCTCGTTTTTAGAATCCGATAAAAAAACCAATGGTGATGACACGGAACAAACAACTGAGGAAAGAAGCGATCGACGTATTTAAACGTATCTTTTCATCGCTCCTTAACCTATTCGTGCACCCACATATTATCTCATTATCGGGGGACTCTTTCTCTTTGAAAGATATTCATTGCAAGGCATTAGAATGTTGTACTGTAATGACAAATGTAGTTTATTTGGTCCTAAGAATCTATTTTTGCGACTGACCTTCGGCTGTTTTTACTCCCAGCATGTAGTTATTACACTAGAAGTTCGTCTGATGAGAAATAACTGAAAAAATTTAAAGGACTTAGCTGTGGATCCACTTTCACGGGCTGTGGATCCATTTTGCCTGTTGATTCTATTGACAAGACATTACCTCTACACAGCATAGCGGAATAATATTTTGATTGGCTGAAGCGCTACCATTTTGAATTTATGCAAATTAGCCTCGTGCTATAGAAATCAATGGGGAGAATGCGGACGAGGGGTACACACGGCGCGAAAATCGACAGTTGAAGTGAACTCAGCGAGGGCAAATCTGAAACTTTGTCGTTGGGATTTTTCGTTCATCGTCTAGATCTCGAGATATTTACATTTTCAAAACGCGTCGATTTAGGCCTATTTGCCAGCATGTGCTACAGTCAAGCAGAGGACCAGGAGACAGAATGCTCAAGTTTTACTTCAACTCGAAGGACTTATTTCTCATCAAAGGAACAGAGAAAACAACTATGGTGGCTTAAAACATGATCAAATCGATCAGCAATTTTTCTCCTTATTTCTCCTGTAGACCCATCATTCGCGTAAAGATTTCTACACTAGCCTCGTGGTACGTCTTCTACACGTGCACGTACTTATCGAAGGTTTGTAAGAATACTCCATGACTAAGAGGACTCTTGCCTCATATTCTTTGATGTTTTTGCCTTAACTCATCCCAGTGACTCTTCAGTACATGGGCGACAAAGGATCACGGAAGTCATCGTCATCTCTAGCTCTCGATGTCGTTTCAAAAGGCTGGAGTCTTCCTGGACTGAGAGATGAAATCTATATTCAGCTTTGTAAACAAACAACTGGCAACGAGAAACCGTATGTCATTATTCTTCTTTACGTTTTCATCATGTTTCATTGCTTTTTAACATTACTATATTGTTATACAAGTCAACTGTAGCATTCAACCAACGGCCTAATGTGTTCCCGTTAAAGTTGAAGACTGGATCGAGAATCGCGTGTCATATACACGGGGCTAGTCACGTGGTTTCTAGTAATTTCTTTGTGGATTTGCACGAGGATCTGGATCACAAAATAGTGCAAAATACTTATACAGTCATTTCGTACCACTACCTAGACAAGTATTGTACGAAAGAAATACGTGAAGATATCATTGCAGAAAAATTTCTTTAATTTTCATCTGTTTGTCATGAGATGAAATTATTGGTGTTAACTCAAAACGAAAGCCTCTTGATAAAATTTAAGCAACACAGCTTCGTTTATTTTTTGTAAAACACTTCATTCTACATTTAAACAAAAATTAACTTGACCCTGGCATCTTTAGCTGTGAATAACTCAAAAACTGTTTTGTTTTTCTTTAGGACAAGTCTGAAGAAGGGCTGGGAGCTGATTACAATGTGTTTGTCGATTTTCCCGCCTTCAAATAAGTTTCATTCGTATTTGGAGGGGTATATTTACAGGCATTTGGAGCCAGAAACGGATGAGCCTGGGGTGAGTACTTCTGACCACTTTGCTACTGTCAATCGAATTGCGGTCGGTTGGTTCATTTCAGCGAATGAATTCATCGCCAATATATTCAATATATTCATTTCAGTTATTAAATAGCCCACCAGAATTGGCAATCTACAGATTTGATATGTTTTGATGCTGTCTTTTTAGAAGAAAAGATATATTTTATTTTTATTGTCATATTGGATTATGTTTTGATGCCCAAACATTGACATTGACCAAAAGCGCTAGTACTGTAATTGGACTTTTCGGGTAGATGTGAGAGCTCCTCGTCGATTGGTCAAAACAAACCAGCCAATCAGCTGCACAGTTCTCGTCTCCTTTGTTTCAATCCACGACACAAGGAAACAAGAGCGAAAAAATATCCCCTTTTAAAAAGAGCTATCCGATGCCCAGACGGGTGTATCCCTACCCAATGTTTGTATTGCTTTGCATAACTGAGAATTCTCAACAGAATGTTGTGCGTAAACATGAAGATTTTCGTGCAGGTTCCAGTTTCAACATATGCAAAGCATTGCTACAAACAGCTGGAAAGAATTTGTCAATCCGGTGCCAAGCGCGGGCTTAAAAGGCCCACTGTGGAGGAGATTGAGCAAGCTAAGGTATTGTGTTTGTTCATAATGGCTAGGTACTATTATTTACAGTGGATCATTAAACTTTAGGCTTTAGCAACATTTTCGACCAAGGACTATAAACATTTCTGAATTTTCTACATCGTTTTCACTTTTGTCGCTAACTGGTGAAATGCAGGGGCTATGTTTTATTGTTGTTGCCATAGATGATTTAGAATCAGTCGTGATATCAACCGCCATTATAAGAGAGCCTCGTTCTGTTTCTTACTGATGAGATTTGGTATTGGAAAATGCACTTTCTGTTGCCCACAATTAGGTTTCCTGCAAAAAACAATCAGCGATAAAAATTTCCGAATTTTCTGCCGAGTTTTGTAGGTAGCTAAATCTTTGCTATGATTTCTAGGAATCAGTGTTCCACCCGTCTATGTTTGGAAACACACTGGAAGACATAATGGAAATGCAAGAAGAACACTACAAGAGCAGGAGGCTACCTTGGATTATGACAACTCTTGCCGAACTTGTTTTGGCAAACAACGGATTGCATACGGAAGGAATTTTCAGGTATCAACACTTTTAACCGTGAATGTCATTTAATAAGTCTCAAAATCATTTGCGTAGCTGCAAGGAATAGCAGTTTCATTTGTCAAGGTGTTAATCAGCTGAAATCATTATGATCGTGTGTTAACCAGCCGATGGAATAAACATCCTAGATTGATTAGGTGTGATTCGGTGTAATTAAGTTTGATTAGGTTTGATTAAGTATGATTAGGTGTGATTATGTGTGATTATGATTAGCATATTGTCTTTAAACCCAGGGTACCAGGTGATATAGACGAAGTCAACTCGATGAAAGTACAGATTGACAAATGGCAAGCACCCGCATCCGTTAAAGACCCTCATATTCCGGGATCTTTGCTCAAACTTTGGTTTCGAGATCTCTACGAACCACTAATTCCAAATGTTTTCTAATATCCTTTTCGAAGGCAAAACTTATTGTTCCTTTAGGCGTCTTTTAATTAGACTTATTTCATCACAGAACTTTGTTTCCTAAGCAATCGCAATATTTCTGTTTTTCTGCAAATGTTATGGTAACGTTAACAAAGCTAACATTTTTTGGCATCTTAGTTGATTAAGGCTATTTTCTAAGCAATACCAAGCATTTATATGAACAGAAATATTTAGTATAACAAGGCGTCAGTTCAATCACCAACAAGTTAAACTAATCTCGCTTTGATGGTTTCCCTTAACATCTTCCCACTGAAAAGTGCATTCGGAATTGCGATGATCCAACTGTTGCATTGAGCATCGTTTACTCCATACCGGAGCTGAACAGCTTAGTGTTCTGTTACCTCATCCGGTTCTTACAGGTATGTCTTTCCGGATAATCCGGTTCTTACAGGTATAACATTCCGGATAACTTCTACTCGGTTTTGAGCATCTTTTTAGCGTATCAAACAACGCATAAGCGTATGAAGTCGAAATTGGCACAAACATGAATTTCTTTACAGATAGGCAGTTTTCAGCCAGTTAAAAATGCCATCTTTACTTTTTTGCAAAGCTTTTTACAACACTCTTATCTAAATTTCACCAGAAGTGATCTCATGCTTTTATTTGGCATTTGAAGTCGATGCCATTGAAGGTGCATGTAATATTGACTTCATATCTTTTTTTGTAAACTAACATTCTTTGTTTGGCTAGTGGCTTTTGTTTTTTAATATTTTTCATTCTTAAGCGGATATTCATCCTCGCAATGTACATCAGAAGGAGTTCCATATTTTATGAGTGGGCGTAGCATGCTGTATTGTTCCGTATTTTAGGCATTCATGACCCCTGACGTAGTAGCAGTATCAAAGATGGACGAAAACAACCTGGCGATGGTCTGGGCCCCGAATTGTCTTCGCTGTCCCTCGGACGATCCGATGCAGATATACGAGAACACGCGGAAGGAAATGACTTTTCTGCGAACCCTAATGAAGAACTTGGATACAAGCTTCCTGGAGGGTGTCGTCTGATTCCTGTTGGGATATCAATGGTTACCAGGCCATACAGCACGGAGTTCACCACCTAACGGTGTGCAGATAATGTTGCGCTTGTTCAAAAGCACGAGAAAGAGGCGGTTGACATGACGACCCTCGAACGCCTTAAGTCCAAAGTACTGATAAAAGTTATGATGATTATCAACGCAGACCACGACTTAATCTTGGTAGGTGTTTGGTAGAGGAGAAACTCTTATTTTCACAGGAAGACGATTTCATCTCATGTAAGAAGTACACGGAGAGGACGTGCGTTTTTGTTAGAATGCTTCACTTATTGTTAAACCTTTTCGGCGAGCTGCTGAAAAGTTATGTTTGATGATCCTGATCCTGCAATGTTATGTTCGATCTAATAAGTGATTTCTTATGATTTTCTGCTATATATATTTTGATAAAAATGAGAGTATTTTTCAATTCTTAAACAACAGCCCAGATTCCGAAGCTAAGCCATCAGCTCTTTCCTATTTCTTGTTGCTTTTTGATGGTGTGTAAGAAAACACTCTTCGCTTCCTGTTTGTTTTTGTAACTCATTATGAACTGTAATATTCTGATTTTCCGAAACGTGTTTCGGAGACCTTTGCGAATGTCAGGTCCGCTTGCAAAAAGGTTTTACTTTATTATGTTAGTTTTCTAATCATTTGCTGAGTGCTTGTTTCGTTCAGCTTTCACTCAAGATTCGTTCTTCAAGTTGTTTTTGTTTTTTCGAAAATCATCTATCAGATGGCAAGTTTCTATTTTCCGCCATTCGGAGATATTGAAGTAGTTTCGATAATTTTGAAGTTAATTAATGACTTTTGAAAGCTCGTTGGCAGGCATTCAAAACATTTTACGTTATAACATCTATTTATAAACTACCTAGGGTTAGGACCCGGCTTAGGACCATCCCCTTCCTTCTTAGGTTTTCCACTTTTTTGCCTGTATAAGCTGGATCGCAACTTTCAGTTACCAAATTTTGTTCAAGTTTGTGCTTTTATTGCACGTGACCAGGTTGTGCTCAAGGTTGTGGTGATATAACACGTGACCGGACCCTTCTATTGTTGATATTAAGTTGTTTCGTTAAAAGCACGTGATCACGGTTGTGCTCAAGGTTGTGATAATATAACACGTGACCAGACCCTTCTATTGTTGATATTAAGTTGTTGAAAGCACGTGATCACGGTTGTCGTCTGATGTGATTTTATTTATGACGTCCTAGAGAAAGACTAGCAGTTAATTGCAGAGTTTGATGTATGTATTGATTTTTATCAGGTTTCAAATGTAATATATTCCGTATCGATAGTTTCGAGTCGTAAACCTAATTTTGGCGTGTTCTCTTTTTATCTTCCCCTTCACTGCCAATTTGAATAGACTATTTGCCTTGCATTGCGTGCCCTTTCTTACATACAACAATATACTCTTGGATGTGAAGATTTTTCAAAAAATGGAAAGTGAAGAAAAGTCTACTTCTGGCCTTGGTTCATTAAATGCTGATCGAATTGATCAGGTTGCTGAAAAACCTGTATGCAACTAACATAATGTTAGTTCATTTTTTTATGCATTTTCTAAGATTAATTTTCGTTATGATTAACGGACTATTGTTTTCTTTTTACAATTATCGAGCTCTTCAGTACCCTGCACTTTTTACACTGCCAACGAACTGTCAAATATCACACGACCGCCTTTTCGATTAAAACAGTCTATAACTGCTTGAAGAATTTTGAAAAGATTGTAACTATGAATTTTTTCTCTTGCGACTAGACCACTACCGGCATTAATCTTGATTCTCAGTTCTTGATTTTGACAGCATGTCGCAACCGAATCATTGTAATCAACATTATATCATCTACTAAATCACTGTAACCTGCACCCCTTTTGGATTTTCATCTAACTAAGAGTAACCAACACCTTTTTCCCCAACAAAACATTGAAAGTTTAGATGTATATATGGTTGTTTTGTTTTGCAAATAATATTAATGATTCCAGTTACTCAAGGCGGAAAAGGCAATGGAGTTCTTGAATGTTTACCATATGTGATACATTCGATTCTGTGGTCGGGAATAACCATTTACTTCTACTGTGAACCACATTAGCAAATCCCCTATTCAGAAATTAATCCTAAGGCTATAAGCATATTTTCAAATTCTTATATCATCAAAGATTATTTTCAAATCACTGCTTAGGGATTGTTTCAGAAATCTGCACGTTTGATATATTAAAATCCTGATGTTTTACTTTTGTAATAATTCTTGCTTCAATTTGATTCAGAAAGGGCAAAATATAGTTCAAAGGCTAAACCTCGAAGGCCAAAGCTAGAAGGCCAAAGATAGCTGGCCAAAGCTAGAATGCTTTGATTTTTAAGCAGTGCACGGAGAATTAAGAAAGCTGCAGGGGCTAGAGTCAAAGGTGAAATACTCAGTCTTTGTTCTCGTCGATGCCCTTCCAATTTTACTGGATTTTTGTAGCAAATGATAGGTATGAGGTAGGCTTTATCTTGCTATGCCATTTTATGAAGTGGCAGTTGAGGGGTCTTTTTCACTCGAGTATGTCTTCATGAATATTTCTAACGTAAGGCCTTTTAGATCCCCTATAAATGAATGAGATCTCGGGTTCAAATTATAAGTGCTATATCGTTGATTCGAAATTTTCCTAGGCGAGGCAGGGTAAAGGAGCTGTACTGCTAGGCTGCCAATTAAAAGATTTAAATCTTACAATTACACAAAATACTTTTTATGAACAAATTGATGCGGTTAAATCTCTTTTGGCATGTTCAACCAAAAAGCTGGATCATCCATCGAATTTTTCTCCCTCTCATATTTATGACTGTTTAGTTTCCCAAAAGGACCCAAATAAATGACACATGAGACTTTCTTGGAAATTGCCATTTTCCCGTGGCTGGAAATTGCATGAATATATTCTCATAGCTTGCCGCCATTCTCTTTGATCTGAAGTCCATTTTTCGCAATGCCCATCGGGAATCCTCCTGCTCAATTACGCTGCGAAGAAAGACTGGATCGAGCGTTCTTTTGTTCTCGCTGTACAAAAACGGCTGGCGGGAAAATCGAATCAGATTGCGAAGAAGAAGCCTACACTGTGATGCGTCGAATAAAGTCTTTCAAATCAAGACAACTAGAAGAGTATTGGCAAAGGAATTGAAAATCTAGAAACGAGCATGAGAGAAAGGATACTTTGCATTATTTGTGAGTACAGCTCTTTTCTCCCCAATACTTATTTTTTCATTGCAGTGGCTGTAAATGGTTTTGTTTGTTGTTTAGGCCCTGTACCCTGTACATCTAAATTAATATAATACAGACATTAATCCCTCTCGTTGTAGTATCTTTTTAGAATAATGTCAAGTTTTGAATTTTAAGTGCTTGTTATAGTGCAGATGTAGGGCTTAGTGCGGACCTGTCAACTTTGCGGGAGACCCCAGGTTTTGCTTTCTTAGGTTTTTAATGAATGTCTCCCTGTTTTTCTTGTCTTTCAGTAGAGGTTTTCTTATAAATAAAATGGTTGAAACGGCAAATATTTTGTTAGAGCTTGCGAAAAAATGAAAACGTTGAAAACATTAGCAAGACAATTGTAATTGTTGTCATTTGTTTGGTCGCCATGATTTTTTGACAGGTATCTTGTTTATAAATTCAACAAACTCGAGGGATCTCCCTATTTATGACAAATCTCTCTGTTTTTCTCAACAATAATTCTGAAATCTCAAGGTTCTGAAAATTATAGGTTGACAGGTCTGTGATAGGAATTCCAGTGACCTAGCCAGTATTCCTACCATTATAGGCAACGAAGCTGTAATTTTATTATTATTTTTTTATTTCTTCTATTTAGTGGATTATATAAAAAGTTCCTTTTCGTAGTATGTCCTTAGATCATACAAATCTAGTTAAGAGTAATCTTGGTTTTGTTCGGTGTGATGTTTGGTCATCAACCAAGCTCCTGAACTGCATGGCGTCTTCTTTTCATGTAAATGGCGTTGAATTTGTTTGGATCATACAATTAGATCATTTATGCAACATTTATGCGTTTTACAACAATAACTCGGTCTGCGATTTGTGATAATTGTTGGATGATTATTAAAGCTTTTAGGCCAGGAAATGCAATATTGCTTATTTATATCTTTACATCAAGATTTTCTGTTCTTTTGCCAGGCCAATCTACTAAAGCAAGAGGAATTGAAGAATGAAAGGAAACAAAATTTCCTGAAATTATTTGGACAATGTTCAATGAGGTAATGACTAAAAATCATTCTGAATACTTGTGGCTTGGTGACATTTATACAATGAAGGTAAAACATAACAATGCGTAGATGGTCTTTTGCTGAAAAACTTATTTAGTAAGAATTTATTGCTTTAGTAAGAAATATAACTTTAGTATGCAACTGAGAATAGCTTATTCAAATAAGCTGCAATTGTATGTCATTTAGAGCCAAATTTTGTTATCAATGTTCCCCTTTTGCTAATGTATTGCATTTGTAGTTGACTCACAACTATTTCTTGGAGAAGTATTGGTAATTTTTAGATTCTTTGGAAAGTTTGTAAAGGCTTGATATTGTGCTATCAAAGTCTATTTAAATATGTTGCTAAGTTGTCCAATTTCATCAAGGAATGTAAACAATGAGATTTTAAAGCAACTTAGACAAACTGGTGCTGGAATCTCTTCTGATATTAGTCTTTGCATGTTTTATGATAAATAAACTACTCCCTTCTCATCTTTTATCTTTTCTATACAAATTATTGCTTTCCTCCAAAGATGAGTTAATAAATTCAGAGCACCATTTTTGAGTTATATTCCTTTTTATTGAAATACTTTCTTTGATTAAGCATCAGGAATGGGCTTCAATTAAGGTCTTTCCTTATTCATTTTTTAGTTTTTTTGTTATATTCATTATACAAGCTCAAGTCATAAGATTGGTTATACTTTGTTATCAGTAGTTTTTCATCTCTGCACTGGTACATACTTTGACTGGGTTGACAGATTTATCTAAACTCTAAGTCTACTCCGCATGACAATATTTGCTGTTTATCGCGTAGTAAACTCTACGGGTGATTTCTTATTTAATTGCTGTGACACCAATTGGGTCACATTATCCATGTCTGGAGCCAAAGGTTACACTATGACAAGAAACAAGTTCTGGAAGAATTATATAATTTCATGAAATATTTGACCCTGGTCCATGTCTTCAGAAGAAGTGAAAATGACCAGAGCGTTCAATTTAAAAGAGTGAACCAGTTGCTTTCTTGTGGTTTCATTTGACTATTCTACCCCTGTACTCATTTCAACTCTGATTTTGTTGTCCTAAACGTTTTAGGCATTTTTCAGAAAATGAGTTTTCAAAACAACATGACATATGTCCTGGCCTTTGATTTACAGGCATAATAAAGTTTGTTAATGATATTTGTACAAAGATTATGTTTAAAGGTAACTGTCTTTCTTTGCAATGCTTAAAGCATTAGTTTTGAAACATTGATGTTCTACAAGGGCAAAGCTGATTTTCATTAATATTGGGCTGGATTGTTTCTTATCAAAGTTCTCCATCAACTCTTATGACCTTTTTATTTAGTTAAATTTCAATTTCCTTGCCAATTTTCAAACTAATGAATGTACATTTATCTTCAAGCAGTACTGAAAAAGGTAATATTATATGAAAAAATTTTCTAAGGAGCTCTGTGATACTTCTGACAAGACCACAAAAATCAATGAAAACAGTAGCTTTCCCAATGACCAAGGCATACAAATAATAGCAATTGAAACTTTTTATGTTCAATTCAATTAAAACTACAATTACAAATTTTAATATTATAAAGGTAATTTGCAATTGACTAGCCTGGGTTTGCAAAGAAAAAGACTATTACAAGCACAAACAAAAGAAATTAACAAACAAGGAATAGGTGTGTTTGTCATTATTTGCTTTAGAAGTTGTCAGTAGCAGGATCGTTAGAATTGAAGAAGTTCAGGATTATTCCAAGACTTATTCCTTTGGCAGAAAATGTAATAGGTAGTACGGATGGTTAAGTTGGATAGTTTGGAAATCATAAAGCGGAGATGATTCTCGCTGATATCTAGAGCATTGCACATGTCGAGGAATAAGGAGCAGAAGAGAACAAAGATACCTAGGGGAATGATAGAAAGATTAACAAACATGATAGAAGAATAAGCTGGGCTTAGGCTATGAACGAGATGCGGGTATTTCTCTCTCTTGCGGTTAGTATTAACATCCAAGTTAGTTTCGTATCCTGCTGTGAGCTCAAGTATGAATAGGCGTTGGTCAGAAGTGACTAGAAGTAGATCAGGACGGAAAGAGTCTCCTGTTATGATAGACGTAAAGAGAGCGATTAGGTTTAGCTTTAAAAGCCTGTGCTAGGAAGTTTAATGCAGAGTTATGGCGTCATGTGTAACGGCCTTCTTCGACGTATGTTTTGCAGCCTGCAACAATGTGAAGTAATGTTTCTGGCACATGGCAAAAAAAGCAATCGGGCGACTGAGTAAATAATAATAATAATAATCAATTTATTCAAAGCTGGAGCTACATAGCTATTTACAGTGAAATGAGCTAATCCAAGCCAACTGAGAAATGAGCTGCATAAAATTGAGTTACAACCACTACAATGACTTGTGTTGTAATATGGTAGCTGACAAACAGTTTTAGATTAGCAACATAGTATAGTAAGCAGCTAGTTTGCCAGTGTTGGGTAATCTGATGCAAGTATAACAAAGTTTTGGTTTTCTATTGGGTTTGTTTTGAAAACTAGCAGAGTGATGACTTTTTTGATCTTTTAATCTTAAAAAGAAACACTCAGATACAGGACATACCGGCCTTGATTCGTCAATTATTGCAACTCATCATAGCTTGCCCAAATTGTACTCTCTCCTGACAAATGTGCTCATCAGATAATTCATGTTGTCTACTGTTCATATAGAGTAGCTACTTAAGAGCAGACAGAAAATAGCTACTTAAGGGCATATATAGAGTAGCTACTTAAGGGCAGACAGAAAATAGCTACTTAAGGACACATATAGAGTAGCTACTTAAGGGCAGACAGAAAATAGCTACTTAAGGACACATATAGAGTAGCTACTTAAGGGCAGACAGAAAATAGCTACTTAAGAACATATATAGAGTAACTACTTAAGGGCAGACAGAAAATAGCTACTTAAGGGCATATATAGAGTAGCTACTTAAGGGCAGACAGAAAATAGCTACTTAAGGACATATATAGAGTAGCTACTTAAGCGCAGACAGAAAATAGCTACTTAAGGACATATATAGTATAGCTACTTAAGGACATATATAGAGTAGCTACTTAAGGGCAGACAGAAAATAGCTACTTAAGGGCATATATAGAGTAGCTACTTAAGGGCAGACAGAAAATAGCTACTTAAGGACATATATAGAGTAGCTACTTAAGGGCACATATAAAGTAGCTACTTAAGGGCAGACAGAAAATAGCTTCTTAAGGACATATATAGAGTAGCTACTTAAGGGCAAACAGAAAATAGCTACTTAAGGACATATATAGAGTAGCTACTTAAGAGCACATATAAAGTAGCTATTAAGGGCAGACAGAAAATAGCTACTTAAGGGCAGACAGAAAATAGCTACTAAAGGACATATATAGAGTAGCTATTTAAGGGCAGACAGAAAAAAGCTACTTAAGGGCACCTATAAAGTAGCTACTTAAAGTCACATATAAAGTAGCTACTTAAGGGCAGACAGGAAATAGCTACTTAAGGACATATATAGAGTAGCTACTTAAGGGCACATATAAAGTAGCTACTTAAGGACAGACAGAAAATAGCTACTTAAGGGCACATATAAAGTAGCTACTTAAGGGCACATATAAAGTAGCTACTTAAGGGCAGACAGAAAATAGCTACTTAAGGGCAGATAGAGAATAGCTACTTAAGGGCACATATAGAGTAGCTCCAGGTACTAAGCAGCTACTTCGTACCTGTACCTTAAGCAGCTACTTCGTACCTGTACCTTAAGCAGCTACTTCGTACCTGTACCTTAAGCAGCTACTTCGTACCTGTACCTAAGCTGTTAAGTACAGGTACGAAGTAGCTGCTTAAGGTACAGGTACGAAGTAGCTGCTTAAGGTACAGGTACGAAGTAGCTGCTTAAGGTACAGGTACGAAGTAGCTGCTTAAGGTACAGGTACGAAGTAGCTGCTTAAGGTACAGGTACGAAGTAGCTGCTTAAGGTACAGGTACGAAGTAGCTGCTTAAGGTACAGGTACTAAGTAGCTGCTTAGTACCTGGAGCTACTCTATATGTGCCCTTAAGTAGCTATTCTCTATCTGCCCTTAAGTAGCTATTTTCTGTCTGCCCTTAAGTAGCTACTTTATATGTGCCCTTAAGTAGCTACTTTATATGTGCCCTTAAGTAGCTATTTTCTGTCTGTCCTTAAGTAGCTACTTTATATGTGCCCTTAAGTAGCTACTCTATATATGTCCTTAAGTAGCTATTTTCTGTCTGCCCTTAAGTAGCTACTCTATATATGCCCTTAAGTAGCTATTTTCTGTCTGCCCTTAAGTAGCTACTCTATATATGTCCTTAAGTAGCTATACTATATATGTCCTTAAGTAGCTATTTTCTGTCTGCGCTTAAGTAGCTACTCTATATATGTCCTTAAGTAGCTATTTTCTGTCTGCCCTTAAGTAGCTACTCTATATATGCCCTTAAGTAGCTATTTTCTG
Source organism: Nemopilema nomurai (assembly GCA_003864495.1). Classification (NCBI taxonomy): domain Eukaryota; kingdom Metazoa; phylum Cnidaria; class Scyphozoa; order Rhizostomeae; family Rhizostomatidae; genus Nemopilema; species Nemopilema nomurai. The sequence continues at coordinate 867,098 of ML133480.1, forward strand.
TCTGCCCTTAAGTAGTTACTCTATATATGTTCTTAAGTAGCTATTTTCTGTCTGCCCTTAAGTAGCTACTCTATATGTGTCCTTAAGTAGCTATTTTCTGTCTGCCCTTAAGTAGCTACTCTATATGTGTCCTTAAGTAGCTATTTTCTGTCTGCCCTTGAGTAGCTACTCTATATATGCCCTTAAGTAGCTATTTTCTGTCTGCCCTTAAGTAGCTACTCTATATATGTCCTTAAGTAGCTATTTTCTGTCTGCCCTTAAGTAGCTACTCTATATATGTCCTTAAGTAGCTATTTTCTGTCTGCCCTTAAGTAGCTACTCTATATATGTCCTTAAGTAGCTATTTTCTGTTTGCCCTTAAGTAGCTACTCGATATATGTCCTTAAGTAGCTATTTTCTGTCTGCCCTAAAGTAGCTACTCTATATATGCCCTTAAGTAGCTATTTTCTGTCTTTCCCGAAGTACCTACTTTCGATGTGTCCTTAAGTAGCTTCTTTATAGATGCCCTTAAGTAGCTATTTTCTGTGTCCCTTAAAGTGGATATATGACGAGAAAAGTTTTATTTGACCGTCTGACTAAATCGAGTACACTGATTACGAAAATAACCTTAAAATTGTCGAAAGACGTGTACTTTAGTAGTTACAGCTGTTTCAAAGTCGATTTTTTGCTTCAAAATCTGTCACAAGGGATTGGGTCGAGTTTGACAAGAAGTGACGTAAAGTAGTTGCGTTAGTGAAAAGTTTAGATTGCTTTCTAACAAGAAACTCTACGGCGTAGTTTTACTTGCGACCATGTAATCATGTCGGACAGCGAATGTTGGAGCTCGATGGCTTCAGTTTTCGAAGAAATTGAAGAAGAAGAGCTTATAGGTGCTACTAGTGGGCTTTTTTACCATACCAGAACGAACCACTCGTTTCTTCTAGGGAAAACTCAGACGCCGAGCCAGCCTGGACGTTCGAAAGAGACCAGGCAGAAGATGAGGATGGAATACAAACTGCGTGATCGACGGCGAGGAATTATTCCTCTGAGATGAATGGTGAGTAGGATAAATCGTCATTGAGTTTTAAAGTTAAAAATTCCGTATTCGCTTTGCATCTTGGCTGTTTTCAGGTACCATAACCTGATAAAAGTTTCCAAAAGAGGCCTAGCCTAGGCTGATGAGGTTTGTGGGCGAAGTTTAAATATGACTTTTCCAAAACGAAAACGGCCAGGGGTTGGTTTATATTTTTATTGTTGTTAATTCTTAGGTGTGTGTGTGGTAAGTGTCAAACTGGGCCTCTTGTTGGTGCAAGGGAGTACCGAGGCTGCCAAGGAAGTCCATGGGAAGCTTGTACTGTGGCGTATCGGAAGCTTGTTTTGGAGGGCAGCATTAAACCGGGTGTACATTGAATCCCAAAATTACGCTTTTTTGGTCAGGCTCATCAAGTTGAAGGGAGTTGCTTATCTCGAGTTCTGTGTCTACTATTGCAGTTGAAGTTGATGCAATATCGAATAAACTTGTCGCCTCGGTAGTCGATGGTCTCTCATCAATGTTTGTTCCTTTTATGAGCTGTAGAGGATATTTCGTACTGGTTTTTAACAAATACTTGTGAATCACGTTTAACTGATACTTTAAAATTTGAAAGCTATAAAATGAAAATAATAGAGAAAAATAATTAAATATGTACACATGTTTTGTTTATTGTTGTTTTATTCCAACTCCTCCGCTTATTAAATATTTCTTGAGATTCCTTCACTTACCCCGCCCCGCCCAGACGTTAGCAACCTTTGCGCGAGCATAAGTCAGATTTTCTCTAACAATTTCCTTTCGCCTCAGTTAACGTCATCCAATGCCACAAAAATTATTCCTGTTCGCTGGAACTACATCACAACCTATTGCCGCTATTGCTGTTGCTTCGTTCGTCAAGCCAATCACAGGCAAGTTGAGCTATGCTAGATTTGGCGCGAGCATAGGTGAAGTAAAACTGTCGAATAAGAAGCCGAGTTGACCTATGCAATTGTTGTAGAAAGTGTCCAATAAAATTCAGTGCAGACTCAATTAGCCAATCAAGATGCTAGTTGACCTATGCAATTGTTGTTTAACTGTCCAATAAACAGATAGACTGACCTATGCAATTGTTGTAGAAAGTGTCCAATAAAATCCAGTGCTGACTCAAATAGCCAATCAAAATACAAGTTGACCTATGCAATTGTTGTTTAACTGTCCAATAAACAGATAGACTGACCTATGCAATTGTTAGATTGACCTGTCCAATTATTTATCGATCGATAATCACTATAGAGGTAAAGATGGTTGAGAGGTAAAATCAAATCAGTTTTTAGAATGGATGACCACGACACTTTTAGGGTACTTTGTGAAGTTCACACTTTTTTTGTCAAACGACCTGATTGAAGAAAACGAAAGACAAGTTAGATTAAGAAAAATTCGGAAGACACTGGATGATTTTGTAGATACCAAGAGATCACGGAAGCAGGCCGCAAGTGATTCAAAACGTAGGCCCATATTGAAATTTGACTGCTGCTACTTTACAGTTTCCAGTTAGCCAGAAATCCAGGGCCAAAAATTTACTTCCAGTGAGGTGAGTTGAGAACCTATACATATTAGTTGTGAATACGTGTAAATATCTTTCAGAAATTCTTGAAGCCAGTATGATTGTTGAAACGAAGTTCACTCCTAGATGTTCTTTCTCCGTTTCTAAGTCCAGGGGTTACTTTCAGCATCCTTTTCTCGATATTGCAGAGAGTACACACAATGGACCTCTCTGCTTTATTTATTATTTATAAATTTCAACACAATAGAAAAATTAAATTTTGATACGACCATTGGTAGTAAACAACAACCACAAAGTATGTTGTTCACTGAAACAAATTTCATTATCTTTTGAGCAGGGTTAGAGTTAAAAAAATGAATCTTTGTCGTTTTTGTTGTTCATTTACCACTCGTGCCAAACTGTCTTCACATTAGTCCAAGAAAAGTTTGAATACACTGTTTCACAGTCTTTGTTTCTTATCGCAGGAAATTTTTCCGCCTCGACATTTTCCGCCTAGTGGAGATTGGGCTTTAGACAAGGTCTGCCATCAGTTTTCAGGCTGAGGCACTGCTCACGTGTCAGGCGACCTATTGTCTGTCTTTGTTGAAGGCTCCCTGTGACTTTGATCAAGAAAGTCACCATCAGTCACTCAGAAGGCACACTTGGACATAGCCTATAACCTCTCTAACAATGTTCAGAAAGCTACATCTGTCCTCTGCTATGTTTCCTGTGCATTGAGTCAAAGACCTTTTTATTTCTTTCCCAGTATGCAGCCCAGAGGCGGCTTACAGCGTTTCTAGTGTTATTAGTCTATTAACAGTTTTTTCCATAGCTAAAGGCTTTTCTACCCTCGATGTGTGCCTTCATGGCCGGTAATTTGTATTTCAATCCCCGTGAAAAAGTGCTTTGTGGTACAAAACTTCACAATGGCTAGAAAAAGCGGAACTAGCTTTTGCATACTTGAAGGACTTTTGTCGTCCGACACTCCTCAGAGAACAGCTGAACATAAAACTATACATTTTAACAGTTACATAGATATTTTCTTTATTTTTAAATTACCTACAAACTTGGTTTACCTGAGGGTAAATACTTGCTCGAAGCGATTGCGCGATTGCGCCACCTGTTGATGATACCAATGACCCAATACTCCTTCAAGAAGTACACAAAGCAATCAAACAGCTTAAGCACCACAAGAGTCCTGGAACCGATGGAATTGTTGGTGAAGTTATACAAGCTGGCGGCGATCTACTAGCGAAGCACATTCACAAACTCTGCATCGCAGCCTGGGAGGCTGAGAAAATTCCCGAGGAATGGACGAAAGCGATAGTGGTTACGATACCTAAAAAAGGCGACCTCTTGCAATGCAGTAACTATCGTACGCTCTCCTTAATTAACCATATGTGCAAATGTTTACTAATGATCATCCTCAACAGACTTAGAGCTAGAATTGAACCTTACCTCTCTGAAGAACAGGCAGGATTCAGACATGATAGAAGCACAGTGCAACAAATTCTCATCCTGAGACTTCTAGCTGAAAAAGCTCACAGAAAAAACATCACCATATACAACTGCTTCATTGACTTCCAAAAAGCCTTCGACACAATCGACCACCAAACTATTTGGGCTGTCCTGAAATCTTATGGAGTCGAACCAAAGCTCATCCGAATGCTCTCTAGCATCTATCAGAGTTCCAAAGCAGCTGTACGCATAGGCAACGACATTGGCGAATGGTTTAAACAAGAGAAAGGTTCAAGGCAAGGAGACCCTATCTCTCCCACCATCTTCATCATCTACCTGGAAAGAATAATGGAAGAGATTCAAATGAGCGACAGTGGCATCTTGGTATCAGGCCAAAACATCAACAACCTCCGATTTGCAGATGACATCGACCTCCTCGAACTTAACATTGCCAACCTTCAAAAAAACACAGATTCCGTCAACGTTGAGGGTAGCAGAACGGGTTTATTAATCAATGTCCCTAAAATCAAATCAATGGCTTTTGGTTGCACCGGAGACATCGAGATAAAGATCAATGACCTGAATGTAGAATGCGTCAACCAATTCGAATACTTGGGTAGTCTGTTCACCAATGACAACGATATTAGCAAAGAAATAAAAAGACGCATCGGTAAAGCTTATGGAGCAATGGGAGGTTTTAACAATGTATGGAACAGCAAAATTATCAGCATCAACACCAAACTACAAATTCTCAGAACCTGCGTCTTCAGTATCCTCCTTTACGCGGCAGAAGCATGGACTCTAAAGAAAAGCGACCAACAAAAACTTCTCGCCTTCGAAATGAACTGCTACCGCAGAATACTGAACATCAGATGGTACCACAGGATAACCAATGAAAATATCAGAAGCAAAGTTGATTGTAAACAGACCATCATACAAATTATCATCCAAAGGAAACTTGGGCTTTTCGGCCACATATGTCGAATGAATGATAACAGACTAGTGAAAAACGTTGTTTTTGGCCTAGTTGAAGGCAATAACAGAAGAGGACGCCCCAGAAGAGAGTGGGTCGATGATGTTGGCGAGTGGTGCCAAGACAACCTACACAACCTATTCCATATCGCCCAAGACCGTGCCAAATGGAGAACATTAGTGAAGCTAGCTGCAGACACCAACGGGCAATGAGCCCAAGGATATTAATGAATGAATGAATTAATGAAATACTTGCAAGCTTTATCAATGATAATTAGAACCGTTTAAGAACACACCCATATCAATTGCCACACCCATTTTTTCGGCAAACCATTGGTTCTGTAACTAATTACATTTGTGAGGCGGTCATTCTGTCACGCTGTGAAGGAGCGTGTCCCCGCATAGGCCAAAAAGCCTGGTAACGACAAAGTAGGCTCGGGTTTCCGCCTTCCAAGCTTCAAGGAATGTTGGCGGAGACAGTGATGGTCTAGTTTTATGCGAATTCTTGCAAAATGGACAGTGTATAGGATTGTATTACTGTTGCAGTTATCGCATCTTATAATTTTGATTCGTCTTCGAGAGTTATGTACTTTGTTGAAGCAAGAGCTTTTTGCGTTGCATGCTGTTGTCACGTCTAGGCCCTTTTTGCCGGCACTCCCTTCGCTACCGTCCTTATTTAGAGACTTGATAGACAGAAAACGCAATCATGGATCGATCTGTTACAGTAGCGGAACAGAAGCTAGCAGAAAAATTGATTATATTAAATCAAAGAGGAAGAGGCATGCTCACGCGGATTTTCAACATCAAGAAGGTATTTGCAGTGTTGTTTAACAACGAATGAAGTTCTAATGAAGCGTGTTTGGAGCTTGATACCCCCTGCAGGAATCCTTACCAGTATTTTGAATAATCGCCTGAAGTTATTGAAATATTGATGGAAAATCTTTAGTAGAAATACTCTAATACTAGAGTAGTTTTTTGGATAATCATTATTTTGCGCACACCAAAATCCGCGTTGGATCAGCACTATGATGTTGTGAGTAAGAAAAGGAAGAGCACCACCCTTTTTGTTAATGTTTAACTTGAGATTGCACAGGTTAATACTTACAAATAAACATAATGGAAATCCGTTTTAACTGATTTTCATTTTGGTTCAAACTGTGCACTTTAGTCTGCTCTTTTGATCTTTCAAAAAGATGGTACATATTTGCTTTTTCCCACTGTTGATATAATCACATTTTTGACAACCAAATGTCTGATAATTGCTCTTCGGGTATCAATTTGCTTCAGTATCTATAAACTAATTTCCCCTTTGCTGCACATTGGATAATACCTTTGCTGCACATTGGAACAAAGTTTACCTTCCACAAAAGATAATATGTCCTCTGATGATGATGAAATGTTACCAGCTTTAGTTCCATGCCTTTTTCAAGCTATAAACATTTGATATTCAACCACCTTACAATTGGTTTTGTTTTTGTTTATGATGATTTCCATAGTTTACATGGTTTTACATAGTTGATATTATTCCGAGTTTTACATAGTTTTCTTTCATGCTATGCTTTTTTTATTTTGTTTTGCTATGTAATTGTGAAAAATGTTCTGATTTCAACAGCTTTCTAATGATTGAAGCATTTTCACAGGCATGCTCTGATTCCAAGTCAAGACCACCTTTCTTAGGTGATAAAGCTTTAGAGGGACCAATCAGAATCATCCTTAGAAAGTTTCCAAACCTGGAGAATACCAGGGTATGTTATAAAGCAATTGGTATTAGTTTATGTAAGTTATGGTATTACAATGGGTAGTGATGCAGTAAAAGAAATATTTTTGTGAAGCAAGTTTAACAAGTTTGTAAAGCAAGGAATATTTTGTTTTTCCCTTAACTTTCAACATAAAGAAATTAGGGCTTTAAGTGTTCAGCTGTTTTTATTGATTAATGAAATGTTATGATTAATGATCATAAAATTTGTGCAAAGCAAAAATTTTACAGAACAACGCTAGGGAAGTCATGATGGCTTTTTTGATGAACTTTATGGGTATTTAATCCTGTCCTAATTTCAAGCTGATTGTTTGAATCTTTTATTAGACTTTATGAATTTGTTGTTTATCCAGTTAAAAAGGCTTCATTTGTTGGTGTATGAATGAGAACCCAATTAGAATAAGGATGAAAATTTCTTATGCAGGGGGCAAACATGCAACCAGTCATGCATATGCATCCAGAAATTGTGAGAGGACTCACAAACTATTATTACACCTTCATAGATGTCATGGACTTCAAGGTAAATGATTGTTTACTCTTGTTATACTTGTTATCCTTTAGAATAACAACATTTTTGTAACACCATCAGCATCACATGAACTATAATTGCTTTTGTATTAGGCCATTGAAGTTGATCTTGCACAAACACATATCATTATCTTCTTGCTTTGGGTCTAAAGTGAATAGAACCCTAAATGTCATTTGTTTTTCTTCCATTTCTCTCTATATTGCTAAAAGGTGACCAAATTATGTCTTGATCCAGTTACTTTTAGGGTTAAGTTGACTTCAACATTTGGCTTTGAATGGCACAGGAGAACTCTTAATGACTGAGCTGCATTCAATGTGACATTGTTTTGCTTAGTCATTCAATCCACATAATCTTTTTATCTCATAAGAAACCTTCTGTTTTTAGGATCATGTTGGCGAGGTGCTTACATCAATTGATGCAAGCTTTGTAAATTTTGATATTGTAAGTTTACCAAATGTTTTATAAGTTTCTTCCTTTTGAAAGATAATTCTTTCCGGCTGCCCTCTTCTGTTCATTCTACCTTGGGCGCCATCAACTGTTTGTTTCCTCACATTTTGAATATGAATATTTAGAATTTCTTATGTAAGACATTGGGTGAGCTTTTAGCTTTGAAAAACCAACCCTATGGAGGAGATACAATTTGTAAAGTCTTTCTTAAACCATCATGTTCTTTCCCTTGGTCTTAAACATTGATATGTTGGTTTACAAAGGAAATTGAGATTTTAGTTGAGAATAAATACTAGAATATGTCTATTTATAGAGATTCGCTTTTCCTCTAGACATTGAATTATCACCTGACAAAAGAGTACTTGGATCTGGTTTTCATATACGCAACACTTTTTATCTTGGTGAGCCGTGTAGAGGACCGGAAGACAGTGCTCAGTTTATTCAACCATGCTTATGATATCCAAAAGGGACATGGGTATGCATGTTTATTTTAGTTTCAAGCATTTATCCATTTTTCAAGGAAAATTAAGGGAAAATCAACTTGTCTTTTTCCTCATACTTTCATATATTTTTTATTTTGTATATCACTGAATTTGTTACTGTGTTTCTGAAAATCAAACTTAAACCAATTGACAATTTTAATGACTGTTGACAGTTGTAACTTAGCTAATGGTGCCTCATCAGATGTTGAAGCTTAGCTAATGGTGCCGCATTAGTCTTTCAATAATTTGTATCAATTTTCATCCCACATGATGTATTTTAAGATATCCTTATTTCAATGTTGCTATGCAATTTTTAGATTTTCATCTATCATTCCCCAAATATCCCAAGACCCTCTTTTGTTTAAGCCCTCTACACCATTTCACATCATATCAAATTACACTGTTATGACAACTGCCCTTAGATATGTGCAGTAAATTTGCATTGCTAAGGACATAGATGTAATTGTAACTGGTTAAAACAAACCCACCAATATCTCAGTTGACCTACATTATTGGATTTGGTGAACAAATATTTTGTGGTGCAGCGACTAAAATCGTCGCTCCGTCGTCTGTCCCAGTTATTGGAATTTTTGAAATTGCACGAAGTAACTTGCCTAGACCAGTATCTGCATGACTCATGACTAGGAAGTAAGTTTTAGGATGTGTTGCGCAAAACACTTGGATCCTTAGGCAAAGGATCCCTGTATTGAACTACATCCTTTCTCAAGACTCCAACATTAATTATTCCTGTCAATGACTCGTTTTCTTCCCCAGTGAAAGTGGTTTTCCCAGGCTGGGCCAAATGATTCTAGATTACGAAAATCCATTCAGGAAAATGATGGAGGAGTTCACACCACATGCTCAAGTATGCATAATTATTATAACATATTATAATTATTATAAAAGTCCACATAGGTGTCAAACCTAAGATTTATCCCATGAGAATTTGAAGTAATGACAGCGTTGGTAAAGCACTAGTGATAAATTTATAATAGCACAAATAAAATTGTTTCCAAAAACAGTTTCCATTTGCAAATTTCCTTAGCTCGATAAAAACTTAAGTGAATCTCCTTAACTCGATAAAGGCACTATTTATTTTGAGATGGTTGTTTTTGCAACATCAAGCCTTCTACCTGAAACGTTTGTCAAGTGAAAAGAGAAAATCACTTCAGACGCGTGAGATTTTTGCTTTGAATAAGGAATGACTTCAAATATTTGATACGAAATCTTATTGCTCAAAAATTTTTAGAGCCTCGTGAAATAAAGGCCTACTTTTTAAAGGACGCTGGAGAGTGTTCTTTCAAGTGCTCTTTCTGTTTTTATCAGTTAACGGTATAGACTGTTGTTGTTGTTGCTCATCTAGCGAATTGGAATAGCATTGCAGTCTGTGCACGAGCTGTATAAACGAAGAAATCTTCCAGGAGACCAGGTACGTTTGCAGCATTCTTGCCTTCACTGTTTTGCAGAGAAAAGTAGTCTGGTGAGGAAATTTGTTAGTAAAACAATTTTTATCAGAGAATCATGAGATAGTGGGTTTGTTTTGTTCACAAAGAAGTCTGTTTTCTGTCTTTCACGCGCTGATTGATTTAAAACAATTGATAAATCAAACCGCTGTCTTTTTTCTCACCTCATTTTTAATTTGCACCTGGGTTGCAGGACAAAAGAAACTTCTGGCTTTTGTCCGTCTTTTAAGCATTCGAAATAAACTTTGCATTTCTTTGACCACCCGTAATGTTATGGAAAAATATTGGTTATGAAAAGTTGGATTGGAATTCCAAACCCTTTTAAAAAGACTAAAAGTTTCATTTTCTCCTCCACTTCGTGTTCTGCTACTGAAGTATGCAAGCAAACAGTCATACCAGATGGGTTTGATGCATTTGTTGTAGAGTCAAATGGATATCCTTCTCACACGAATGAAAAACGTAGCTTTTAATAAATTAATAAATGCTTGGACAATTTATGCTGAGATTTTTATTTATTCCACTTAAAAGGTTTTTATCAAATTTCTTCAGTAATAATTTTTTGCAGAGAGATACTCGTTAGGTCTTTCTCTGCAACGAAAAATAATTTATTGCCCATTCTCAAACACTCCGCTTAACTAATTGGAGATTTTATAACCAGCACCTGGCTAACTTTTCCCTTACCAACGCACTAACCATAATACGCAATAGATCAACGTACAGAGCAGTTTACTATGTAGAAGATTGAACTGAGCCCTCGATACTGAATTTCCACCAATCACACAATGATATTTATCGTAGTGACCTTATTTCTAGATGCGACAGGGTCAACATCTCAGCTTGACAAGTATGCCACAGAACATGTTAAGTCCTTCGCAGAGTGAAATGGTATGCTTTCTTATAAATTTTCTTTGTGCATTAGTTTGTTGGACGCTTAATGTACCACGATTAACGATTGGTGTAGTTGATGGTGTATATTAAGTCATCAGGGCTACTGAAAAACGGATAAAGTTCAAGGGCGATTTATGATAGTGGTCTTTATTTCCAGGCCCAATGTGAGTACCTGTCGCTTGAAGAAATGGCAAAATGGATACTTTGTAAGCAACAACTTCTTTCTCTTTATTTCAACATTTCAGTAATAGCTTTTGGCCTGTTACGTAGGTAAACGTCTGTTTTGCAAAGAAACATGTTGAGTCTATTGACTCGCATGTTAAGTGTTTCCTGTTGCTACCATGCGTAACAGAAAGGCGAAACGCCAAGGCGTAACTGGAAAGCGTAAATACAAAGCGTAAAATGCAAGGCGCAACTGCAAGACGTAACTGCAAAGTGTAATTACAAGGCGTAACTGGAAAGCGTAACTGCAATATGCAGCGACATAGTGAAGAACAAATTATTAATAGATGTAACTATCGGCGTAATTTTGATGTGTTTCGCCTACGTTTTTGTACGACGTGTAACGTAAAGGTGACGTGAATTTCTATTTGCAGTTGGGTACATGCTGTGTCCCAGTCAGCTCACCGCGCAACCGGGCGCACTGGACGTTTGGAAACTGGCACTGCAGGACGGGTATTGTGTGATGTTATTCCGAGATGAAGTCATGATGGTTCATAAAGAATTCGCAGCAGTGTTTGATGGCATGAAGGGCAAGGAGAACTCAAAGAGGAAAAGAGACATAGAGGAATGTCTAAATATTGCCATGACGAATAGGTCAGTATGCATTTGAGATATCTACGTCATATGGTTTTGAGATGATCGCCAAATGGCTCATTTCTTTTTGCTTGGTCAAATTTATCCAGGATGCTTGGTTACGTCTGCGCTGCAGAAAGATGCCATCAACCTACAACTATGGACAGTCCTCTTGCGTAGTTTCGAGAAATAATTCAAAAATCTTTTAGTGAGTAAGGAATGCCCGAAGTAATATCAAAAGAAGTACTTTCAAAACATTTAACAAATTTGGTCTCTTGTCGTAGCAGCAATTCATGCCATTCCTTCACTTAGAAGACAGACTCTTCTAATCTCAAAGGTTTCATGTGTTTAAGAAGCTTGTTTTGATGAAGGAACACAACTTGATGTTTTCTTGAACCCTTCAGCGCTGCATTTCACCGAGAAAGACGGCAGTATCTTCGCATGGCCATTGAAGAACTCAACGAGGTCCTTGGGGACCAGCCTGGTCTGCTTGGTCCAAAAGCTCTGCTTGCATTGTTGGCCTTGTCTCTAGGGAGAGACGAAGTTCATTGGCTATTAAGGCACCATTGTCATCCTCCCCCAAAGGGAAGAAGAATCAACTTGGACGATTTCAGTGATAGGTTGGTGTTACCGTTTTGTATCTAATGCCTGAAAAATCTGATGGCTTTCATCAAATGAAAATTTTTGCCATTTGGAAAACACTTGAAATTCACTTTTAGACTTGACTTTTAAGAGTCCTTCTTCTTTTTATTATTATTAAATTGCTTCTATTTAACATTGATTGTATTGTTTTTCAGTCAGCTGCCTCGACTTCTGTACGGAATCGTTGGATTGAGAGGTACGCGCCAAAGCAAAATTCCATTAAAAATGCTTTTACTTGATCTACCAAGAAAACATTGCTAGTGCTTTTTGTATTTGGAAATTTGGTTGACCTGATGGTTACAGATTGATAGAAGTTTTTGTCTGCGGCGAAATCGATCATTTTGGAAATCCTCACATAACGCTTTCAATTGCTATGAAAAATATCTTTACTGTAGCTAGCACGTATTTTCTGATCTTGTGGTACCTTTTTCGATTTATTTCCCTACAGAAAGAGACCTTTTTCATGAAACATTTTCATGCAGCTGTTATTTCTGATAGTTTTAAAGATGACCATTCAGAGTACATTTTAGCTCTCTCCTTCAAGACTGTTTCTTTTTCCAGACTTATTCTTTCGGTACAGCCAAGTGGTACAGCGATACTTCGCGCAGTATCTGTCAGGATTCGATGTCGCAGTTCTCAAGGAGGTTATTCAGGTGTGTTTCCCTACTTGTCCATTTTACCGGGTACATATACAAGTTCCGTTACCTGCTGGCTATGAAAATGGGTACCTTAATGAAGCTAAGGAAGTAAAGGGTGGCTTGGAAAAGAGCCAATCATTCGATCACAAAATCTGATCCAGGCTCATGCACCCCTAACAGTGCATAATATTTCCTCTATTGATAAAGGTGGGGCTGGTCGTACTTCACTTTTTGTTACCTTACCTTTTCTTGCCTAGCCTTGCCTCAACTCACCTAACCGCACCTTGCCTTACTTTGTTTTGCTTTAATTGTATATTTGTCTTCTCGTACGTCTTTTCCCCTGTTATTTCTTGTTCTTCCATATCGTCTATCATTTCGCTAGGCTTGTACGTGTGACTGCTTAATTTCAACGCATTCATGTTTTTTTGTAGAAATTGTCAGTTTGCTCTGAAGACGAGTCCTTGATAATGACATCATTTGTCGAAGTCCTTTCATCAATTGACATCAGTCAAGGTAAGCTATAAAGCCAGGGTGGTTTTCTTTTAGGAATTCGTACAGTTTATTAACTTTCAAAATGGAAAAAAGTAACCAAAAATATTTCTTCTCTATGCTAGGCTGAGACAAAAGCTTACTTTTTCTGGACTGTTAACGATTTTCTAGACACTCTAGTAAAGATACTCTTAGACTGGTTCTGAACAAAAGTAGAAATATGCTAGAAGAACGATGAATGAGTTTTTATAGCTGCTTTCTGTTGCTTCAAGGAGTCTAACGCTGTAGGGATCTCGTCTCTCTCTATCCCCTGAGTTTATGTATGAAATACTACTATTTACTAAAATTGTGTTTGCTACTATTGATGCTGTTGTTTTCAGTACACTAAAGACCCATGTTTTAAATTGGAACTTCATGTTAAATTTTATTCAAGTATGTACTTTAAAGGCAACCTATTAACGTCATTTTTCTTAGCTGTAAATTTTTCTTCCACTTAGCCACATCAGAGGAATCAGTGGACCTAAGGGGTGTGAGATTAGATTGGGCGCGGCTGCAGGTAACGTGAGCCATTGCTTGTTCACTATTTGCATTTCCTAAGGAAAATAAAATTGAAAATAGATAGTAAAACGACGAGGTTTTAGCCAAACTGATGCTTCAGACAGTGCTCCCAAATTCAGGTACCATACTGAATAGCCCAATTGCCAATAACTTTGTTTCCCTTAAGCAAATGAACTATATATCACAATGGCAAGAAAAAGTTGCGGATCGAAAACACTAGAGGGTGATAGAGGAGCGCAACTGGCTATCTATTCTGCCAGCTATTATGGTTATTTCCCGGCGTTTGCATACTCTGAGGAGTGTCGGACGAAAAAGTACTTTGAGTATACAAAATTTGGTTCCGCTATTATGAAGTCTGGTTATTATGAAGTTTTGTACCGCAAAGGACTTGTTCAAATGATATATTAATGTAAACTATATTTTCGTTCAATTGCGAAACTTAAATATGTCAATAATGTATAAATTTGTTTACCTTGAAAGTAATCAGTATTTCTTTCTGTAAAGTGAAATCTTTGTAGTCCTTATTCTTTATCATTTGAGACCAAGGATCTTCATTAACGTCATTCTCTTCTGCACCATTTTGTGTTGGATCAGTTTTACCATTTTTTGTTTGTCTTTATAGGCCTATACTAGCGTACGAGGCGTTGTTCCCGAGCTTAAGGACATGCGGGATCTGGCCACTTTGATGAATACGATTGTTCTTCATACGAACCTGGTCGATTCCCAAGCAGATATTTTGAATGAAGTTTCTGATCTTTCGTTGTTTTGGTAAGTCGGCGGCGATAAAACATTTTGTTCGCTATTCTGTTGGTTACGATTAGGAAATTAAAAGGGATAGAGACTAAAGTTGTCCAGCATGTGAAAGCCTTTGTTCATTTCGACGTATGAATAACTCTTAGAATTACTGACATGCCAACGTTGAAATGACTGAATTAAAATATTTTATTCACCTGCCAAAAATTTTTGATTCAAGACAAAGACATGTCTCGTTGGTTTTTCTTTTTTGAAATTGTTAATTAGAATTAAGAAGCCCGAGTTAATCAGAAAGGAAAATCTGAAGTGCTTGAAGTCATTGTAAACCGTAGCGAAAGAACATGTTTCATTATTTTGCTTCATTTATATACTTGAACATCTACCTGAGGTTTCATTAACCAATGTGATATATCGCTATTCCTCTCTTCTTAACAGTTTCTACCCAAGTTTCTTTGAGAGTACATTCGTGTCATGTTTAGAGAATCCTCGACAAAGAAGGTAGTCCTTTAAATCGACCGCTGTCAATGGCATATACATCACAGTTGATGACTTAGAGCTCGTTGCTAATGTCTCTGCATTATAAAACTCCGAAATTAATTCACATATGAAATGTTTGGTGCGAACCAAAGAATGCGTTGTAATTCGTTTGGAGCATAGCCACATTTACTGTTTTACTTTGACGTCACCTTTTATCCACTATTATAAATAATAGAATAAAAAATGTTTGTTCGTTGAGTGAAAATATTTGCCGTATATTCTTGATAGTATGGTGGGATTTTAAATTGTGACAATTTGTCAACATGTATTACCCAATGCTACTCAGAAGTATTTGCAGATACTTGAGAATCTTGAACTGCTTTTGAGACTTGAAGCATTTTTGCAGATTTGCAATCGCGTACCCAATGATATGTAAGCAATTCTTGAATTGTTGCGACCCGCTCTGCCCTGAAGAGGTTTGTCAGCTGCTTTTTCATTATTTTGATTTTGGCACAAAAATTGTTGCAAATTTGTTTAAGATAATTGTTTTTGGACAATTTTCATTGCTAGATGATTGCATTAAGTATGAAACTCGCTAGGTGAGGCACAAAAAGCATATAATTATTTGCTAGCTGTCAAAAGGTAGACGCAGTATTTGAAACAATAAGTTGAGCTCAGGTTATAGAGCCGAGCCTTGTCCCAAAATTTATTGCTGATCTTGATCTTGTCTCAAGATTAAAAGTAATTAATTAGTTGGCTGAATGTTTATCAATTTCAAATTCTAAGTGGTGCTTTGAATTCATCTCTCAAATTTTTAGATAATGTTGGAAATTGTGATAAATATTTTGACCAGTTTTCCAAATCCTCATGTTCTTGAACTATTCTGTGAAAAACTGATCCATTACACACTTTTCGACTTGCTTCCATGTAAGCTGACATCCTTTGCTGATATTTCTATCATATCGCTTTCCTTTGTCATAAATTCATTGTCCTGTGTCGTTTATTACGTCATCGGCAACACAAATTTCGTTTCCTTCGCAGCGTCACCCGATTGGAGACCGCAGCGTCTCTGCAGTCAACTCCTTCCTCAACGCCATGGTGTTCAAAGCCACCCATTTCATTGCGCAAATTTGCGAGGATCAATTGCAACTCGCCAAACAGGTAAGGGCTGTTCTAGACAATTTGTTTGAAGTTTGTTTCGTAGAGTATCCATGTGAACGTTCTGACCCATGTGACAATCAAAGAAGAAGGACCCACGTGAGAGACAGCATCGTCCAATCACTGCCTTCTATTGTCATAATTCCTCGTTATAGATCATGTTTGATGTTATGTTGGCGATGTTTTTAAGTGCGATGTTGATTACTTTTATTCTTCAAGCTCTGGGCTGGCAATTCAGTGACCTCTTACATTACTGATGAGCCGGTGAAGACCAAGAAAGACAAGCCACGCCCTCCGATGAGGAAACCTGGCGAGGAGAGCAGACGAAAGAGCGTGGAAGACGTCAAGGCGTAAGAAATTCTCCATTTTGTTGTCATTTTCTTCATATCGAAAGCACACTTACATTTTTTATTTCCAACACCGAGTTGGTAAGATTCACTCAATGCTTTTTAGTTTGTTTTTCTATAGATTTCACTTTTTTTCTCTTGCTTCAGTTTGTTTTTTCGACATAGTTTGTTGATGAAATTTATCTACAATTTATTAAAGTATATGATAAAGGCACTTAATGGTTTGTAGTGTATGCCCTAATGAGAGTCGTTTTTAATCATTAGTAAGAATCTTGCACTCTTCTCCAACTTGCAAGATACAATTGTTGGTCAATCCTCAGCTAACGGTGTACTTTTATCATAGAATCGAGGACAAGTTGCAAGGGCAAAAGGACTTATTGATTTCTTTGAGCCATACCAAGGAAATCATAGTCTGGAAGCACACCTTCACACCAAAAGAGTTCCTCGTCAGTCATATGGAAGACTTTTTCTCCAAGTGAGTGACTTTTTTCAAAATACACAACGACTTATTGTTAGGGGATGGGGGTGTAAACCTTTCCTTAATAAACAATGTCATTTCTTCAATAGTTGTTTTTGACAGTCGAATTTTCTTTATGGACGTAGACGTCCCCTCTTTGCTTTATTTGTCCACTGCTTGAGCTCCATGACATCCCTCAAACGATTCTTATCATGTTGTTTACACATGTTCCACGCACTTGCTTCTACAGAACCGTTACAAGGCTGGCGAATTATAACGAGGCTACCCAAGAGATCGCACGTCCTAGCTTGCTGCTCAGAGATGTCAAGGTTTACATGTCGACTTTTTATCGAGTTGAAGAATCAGGTTCGTTTCTCGTCTGCTTATGGGCCCCTCCGTTTCAGCCCGAAAAATACTATTTAACAAACCTTTGCTTTTAGTTATTGAAAATCAATGATATGCTATTCTGCGCGGAAAACAATAATTACGCATTATGTTGTTACAAATGTTATTTAGTTATTTGTTACCGATGTTTAAAAAAAGACAAGATGCAGAAAACCTGCCTTTTTTCTAAGACCATCATGATGGACCGCCATTTTCAACTCCTGTTGGTTATTAACATTACATCGTTACATTACAACATTACGTTACTACAACATTACGTCATCGCAACATTACATCATTGCAACATCACGTCATCGCAACATTACGTCATTACAACATTACATCATCGCAACATTACGTCATCGCAACATTACGTCATTACAACATTAAATCATTACAACATTACGTCATACATCTTCTCGCGATCTTTTGTTTATCCGGTGCGTGTTGATCCACTGTAGTGAACATAGACATGGGTCGAATCTTCAATGCAACCCTCCTGCAGCAGACCCAAAGCACAGACAACACAGGCGGCCCCACCCTCACGAGTACATACACCACTTGGTAGGTGTCTCGTATTCTCAATCAACCATATTCGATTCCAAGTTCAATTTGATATTCGTATGCAGAGGGTAGACTTGTTGAACGGATTGCGCTGGGTGTTCTGCATAGTTATGTTGCATTCTAATGCCCTTGATGCGTTCAGGCCTTTCTATAAAATTCTATCTAACGATTGTCATTAATTTTGATTTTGTAAATGTTTTAAATTTTATTTAGATAGTATGCTTCAATTAGCTTTTATACTAACTATTTTAATTAGTTTAACTTGCCTACTGTAAATAATCTAATAATAATAAAAATAACAATAATAATAGCCTCTTTAGTTCTCCATTACCAATCAATTCCACTGCTGGAATTAGGGGCAAGGGTTTTATGTGAGCATCAATCTTAATGTTTTTTTCCTAACGCAAGACCGATTTCAAGTTTAGTAGATATCCAGCTAGTAGTTGCAATTTTATATCTGCTACTACAATTATGCAACAGCATTGGTAGAAGCGAATTGGCCTATCGTTGCATTGCATTGGCCTCTTGTTTGTCCTTTGGCCTTTCGGTTGTCCTTTGGCCTTTCAGTTGTTCTTTGACCTTTAACCCCTGGTGATTTTTTCACATTGAAATGTTCTAGGTACATCGACGTCTTTCTTAAGCGAGTAACCGGTGACTCGGGGATCATATATTCACCTGTGCGGCAGGCATTCGTAAACAGAAGTCGATCCGGACCCAAGGCAGAAAATTATACTGACGTTACAGGTGGGTAAACTTGAAGATTCTTCTGCACTGAAATGTCTTTTTGAAGTCAAGAAAAATTTCGTGCACCCGAGAGGCCCGTTTATTGATTTTCAAACTAAATACAGTGAATCAAAAGAAAGTCATTTTAGTATAAAAATCTGTAAAAATTTAAGGTAATAAATATAATGAGATTTACCATATTTGCAGCTTTGAGCTTCCAATTATCCACCTGTGTAGAGTGTTTGATGTGTATCTTGACTATTGAGATCTTCTAAACTAGTTTTCTTCTAAACGCAATATTTCTAGTTTTCTTCTAAACGCGTATGATTTTTACCAGCCTTTTTTCTATTTTCTTGCTGCATATTTCAGAAATGAGAGCACTAGCAGAACTTCTTGGCCCATATGGTGTGCGGTATTTTTGCAGAAAAATGATGTCACAGGTTGTTGCCCAAGTAGACGAACTCAAGGTAATCTTTCATGTTGAAGTCTTTCGCCCAATTGGCTCCTCGGAGATCCACAAAGGGCTACTTTGTATTAAACCAATGATTCAAGAGAAGAGTCTCTTATTTTTACTTTCAAGAGAAAACTACAATGCCAGCCAAAAGTAGTTGAAACACCGAGATTGTACTCGTAATAAATCTATATTTTCACTTCATTTCCCTATTTCAAGCAGACAGAACCCTCCCCCCCCCCCCCCCTTAAACAATGTTGTGAAGGTAGGTGAATATGTCGCTAAAAATGGGTTACACAATTTGCGCTCCAACATTCATTTGTTGTCATTTTCCAGTCGGAAACCAACATTGTATATGGGGGAAGGGAGACGTTTAGTAGAAAAGATGATTGGACTGTTCCAACACTTTTGGCGGTCATTGTAGGCTATAGCCTGTCTTCAGCTTGCCGAATCCATTTCCACTCCTAAGAATTATTTTCTTGCCTTTAAAGGACAGAACACAAGAGCAAATGAACTTAGGATGATAAAAGTACGTTCTGTTCTCATTTTTAGAAATACGTTCTTATAAACAAAGACGTTTTGGTGGAGCTGAAGCAGAATTTCAACAGACATTCGTTGTGCGCAGAAAGCTGTAAAAAGCTGAAAAGTCAGTAACATTCTTTTAGCA
This sequence comes from Nemopilema nomurai, assembly GCA_003864495.1. NCBI lineage: Eukaryota > Metazoa > Cnidaria > Scyphozoa > Rhizostomeae > Rhizostomatidae > Nemopilema > Nemopilema nomurai. The sequence continues at coordinate 886,727 of ML133480.1, forward strand.
TTTGTTTGGTTTTAGGACCCTCTCACAAAAACTTAAAACAGTTTTCACTAAACGTACTTTGTAGATATTTCTTCCTTGAAATTTTCGTTTATATCTCAAAACGTTGCCTAAGAAATTTAAGAAGAATTATCTTCTAGCTGTGTTTTTTACACTTTTGTCAAACTCAGACTGGAGTCAAACAAAAGGCTTTAATGCCAATGATGTGAAGAGAGGAAAAGTATATATACCCACCCATTTAAGCATAAACCCATTAAAATGTTTGTCAAGCCTTGCAAATCCATAGTGGTACATGTGCTATTAATTCTTCGTTTCATTTTTTCCTCGCTTCTTCTTAGAATATGTTATGTGACGAAACAGGAAGTTTAAGCTAGATTTTCAATCACAAATTTTCTGCTCTTAGATGTCGACGATGTTTTAGCAAGAACAACAATCATTGGTGTCCTATTATGTTTCCGTTCGCTACTTTCAAATGGCCTCAAAGATGTAAGCCCTCCACGCACTCACTTATTAAAGCTATTTTTTAAAGCCAATCATTATATAACTTTCTTTCAAATTTTTTAAAACTTTTTTCTCGAATCTTAAGTGGAAAATTCCACTTCCAAACGTTGTTATTGCTTTCTCTGAGTCAATTCCATAGCTTTTTTATCATTTTCATACCCAATTGTTCAATGTTTGACCAAATTTCTTTTGTTATATTGCCTTTAAAAACAGTATTGCCTTTGACTAATTCCATTTATCAAAATTATCAACGCAAAAATTATAGATGTATTTATCTGTAAATGCGTTACCCAATCTGATTCGAGCACATCTGTAAATGTTATATACTCATGAATATTATGAATGTTTATTATCATTTATATAGTTTATGGTATTGCAGCGAAGTATGCTACTTAAACTAAAGCAGTATCTGTTTTATATTTAATATTGGTTTTTAATAGTTTATTGTCTATCATTATTTAATGCCCATTATTTCCATTAATCAGGATGTCGATTTTTTTCTTATTTAGGTTCTCAACAACCGCGCGTCATTTCTGATGAAAGTTTTACGTGACTTCAAAGAAAACAATCCTCGAAATGAAATGACGGTACGCGAATGATCGTGAGATTCAACCTATTATATTTACTTCGCTTTTTGTAACAGCAACGCCTCTCCAAAGCAAACCCTGATGTAAAAATAACACTCCAAATGCTTATTGTTGTTGTTGAATTAGTTTGGCAAACAGTTATTACAAGCAATTTTGTTTCCTACTTCTTTGTCTCCCCAAAATTAAGCGATTTTCATGTTTTTCTTGGGTTTTTAATCTTTGCTCTTTCGCACCAAAGGTAACGCATGAAATGATGCAAGCTGCGGGGCATGATTGCTACTTCGATGCTGATTTGTTTCACGCCCTGAAAAGCGCAAGAGGTGATCAGAAATTTACTAGTGAACTTTTCATTCACTCATCTACTAGTGAACTTTTCATTTCACTCATTATTTTACCTGTAAACTTCTTTGTGAATATTTCGACCCCTCAGTAGTTATTGTTAGCTTTCAGCGTATTTCAAATATGGTAACGTAGACCGATAATAATAATAAGTGCTTTAAAGGTTTTTTTAATGAGTCAGGCCTACCCACTAGATTGTTAGGGAGAGCGTTCTAAAAGGTAGGGCCATGCCTGTTCTGCACGATTGCTGTGGCATCAGCATTCATAGGCATCAACATTCATCGAATTCGATTTATGGCCTTGTTCTTGTTCTAAGTTAAAGTTGATAGAGTACTCTGTTTGTTTTAGACAAGAATGAAGAGGACACCAGTGTGTGGGACCTACTTTTGGTAAGCTTTTGGAAAGTTGTTTTTTTTGACAGAAATTTGTGTAGCCTATCTGTTTACTATGTTTTGTGTTGTTCGCGGTTTTTATAATCAACTAAACAATTCCTGTAATATATTTGGAAATCTAAAAAGAACAGACAACATTTATGAAAAAGTATCTAGGTTGTGCTTACTTTACTTTCTTAGGCCTTTGGTGCCCCCTTGGAACATAGGCCACTGACAAGAACCCTCCATCTTGCTCAGCCCTTTAATGTTGCGTAAAGTTGCCTCCTTTTGAACCCAGCCTTCATGGCCACGTGTTTCTGGGTCTGTGTTCCTGGGTGTGTCCCGTTTTAATGTTAAGCTTAATTTTATTCCAACTCGACGTTGTTCACTTTTATCTATAGCAACAGAAAGGGCCCGTTCTGAATTGTCACTCCGATTATAACCATTCGTTTAGTAAACATATAGCGAACATACAGTAAACATACAGTGAACATACAGTAAGCGTACAGTGAACATACAGTGAACATGCAGTAAACATAGTGAACATTCAGTGAACATACAGTGAACGTCAACATGGAATTGAAAAACGTCCCTTTTTGTATACATCCGTTATTATCCTTTTCTTGTTGTTCTTGAAGTACATGTTGTGAAACTTCAGGTTTTCTGGGCCACGACGATCCCCACGTTGGCCTACAGAGACACTTCGGAATACATCCCGGCACTGGAAGGTAACAACATTACTTAACTATGATTATGATTATTGCTGTTACCCCGCGTTTCCCCAGTGTCATGTTATTTTATTTTTGGACTCGACATTCACGTTTTCGCTTTGTTTCAAGTTGTTGTCTGCTGCCAGGTACGTATTTCTTTTTTGCATTATCACACACCGTTGGCCCTCTCACCGATCGAGGCTGTGAATTTGACTTGTTCCCAGGCCACTTCAACAACGCGCACTGCATGGCCAAGGCAATCAATGCTGTATCGACGGCAATCTTCGCAATCATGGAGATGGATTCGAAGGAGAAAATGAAAGACTTTCTGGCCGTGAGTACAAGTTTCATAGCAATTGTACACTCGATGTTTCGACTCTTTAAGTAAGATAAATCATTCATCGAGGCTATTTGCAATACCTCCAGATAATCAGATAGGCTGTTTACAAGTTTAACAATAATTGCCAAGAAAGGGGTTAACTGCATTGGGAAATCATTAAGGTCTTATCAAAATCAACAGTAGCGAAATGAGTCATCATGTCGCACTTTGCGTATCCATATAATGTACATAGCATCATAGAAGTAACGCATTCGTTCTGCTGTTGTTGCCAGGTCGCATCTTGCAGTTTATTACGCCTGGGCATGGATGCCTCTCCGAAGGACCCTGTTCCCAAGCAAAGAGAGTCTACCTACATACTTCTCGATCTGGTAATTATGTATTAGCTTCAGTGTTTTTTAAGGTCTCACTGCTGTATAGATTTCCGTACAGTAGCGCTTGCTCTGTTGGACAAAAATTCGATTTAACTCACTTTTATGAGTTGGTATGAAATTTTGGGAATTTTCAACTGAGGAATGAAGCAACCAGAGGACTGGCCATGCTATTTAGCTATTATCATCTAACTTGTAAAAAGTATAAAAATCGAGCAGATTCTTTTCATTGTACTGATGGTTGCTATCTGTGTTCCATAAATTTTCACATTAATCTTTTACGTCTACACTGCATTTGACAGAATCTCCCCTGCATCCTGTTGACTTTTTTTTATGTCAAGGTATCCGTACATTCTACAGGAAACTTCTACACGTTGAATGTATTTTACGGAACCCATTTCATTTCTTGTTAATTGTTAATGCATCGTATTCCATTTTCCGCAGATTGTACAAGAATCTCCTGATCTTAGCGATGACGTTCTTGATCTGTGTTTTCCTTATGCCTTGATGAGAGAAGCATATCAAATTATCTACAAGGTACATTCTCCGTTACTTTGTTCTCTTCTCTGCTGTATACCAATTCCCTTTCAAGCCCTCTCTTACATTCTTAATACCACATTAAAGAAGTTTATTCAACCTTGTTTCCAGTGTTTCTGGGTAGTCGGTTCATAATCAATAGAATTTTTGAGAAAAGGAGACAAGGCTGTCTACAGACACCAAAGTATCCCCTAGATTTGAAAATGATGGGGTGCTATTTGTATGGTGTACCCCATTTCAAAACACCCACATCAAGGGGTGATATAAATGATATAAATTCCCTTATCACAAAATTTGATTGCGCTGTTTTTTGAGAATTTTTCCACTAAACTTTGGATGCTGCCAAGAGGTTTCCACATCCTTTCCTCGCTTTTTTTATTCATTTCTCACCAAGTATGCTGTATTGTCATAATTATTGGGATTTTTGTTTCCAGTCCTTTTACGCCAAGTTGCTTACTGCAAACTTTTGTCGTAGAAACAACGGGTTTACACTGGACAGTTTGCATACATGAAAACCGACCAGGAGCAGAATTAGCGGGCTTATTTTAAGCTAGGAGAAACCTTATATGCAGTTTTTACAGCGAATGTCCTTTGGCTATGACGTTTTTATACGTAATTAGTTTTGTACAAATGAATAAAATTTAACCATGCGGAATCTTGTTTTGAAATCAAAGGACTGTGCATATTTTTTGACCTCAATCGTTGGCTAGGTCGCCACAGTTTTATTGTATTTGTGATAAAATGCCTTCCCAAGATAGCAGACTTCTACCCAAAGGGGTGAAAGGTCACTGTTAGTGGCAAGGGTACGCCCACAATGGCTGACAACTCGTCCCAAATAGCAGGGGCCTCCCTACAGAAGCTGTTCATGGCACGGGCTGGTAAAATCTGGAAAGGTACTGTTAGAAGCTGAATCTAAAAGTACCCTAATATTCAGCTTGATCGAAATTGCTCAATTTGACAGTGGCATTTTGGAAATCATCTCTTGAGTGCTGGCCTGTTTCTATCAGCATTCGGTGATACTCGTTGAAGAGGGTCTCCCAAGATATCATATGCGGCAAGAAAGACTTTTGCCTGTTGCCTTTCTGGAAACTCTTTTGTTTTGTAGTTAAACTCTTTATGCTCGCTTGTGCCACTCCGATAGACTTTTCACTCTATTTACGCGTGATATTTAATGAATGAATCAGATGTAGATTTAGATGCAGCCATTTTTGGTATTGTGACCATATAGACTGAACAGAACTACAAATTGCAGCCCAGATAGTTACCAATGTAGAGATGGATAGCACAATAAGCAAGTGGTTACCTATATAGAATTCGAACATATTTTAAGAATAAATATTTGTACTGCTGCCACTCTCAATAAGCCTGTAGATACCATCTATCGCTTTCGGTAAATTTAAGTCTACAGTCAAAGGGAATACTTTTGCGAGATTTCTGCACGGAGCCAGAATTTAAATTTTGGCTTGCGAACAGCAGTCTATTCCACCTTGTAGCGTTACTGAGTTGTGATTATTAATAATTTCCCGCAATATCATAGAGCTTTTCTATGCCTTGCATAAAAATGACACAATTTTAAAGGGTTTGAGGTACTACAAACCAGGTTTTGAAGGGTGAACAGGTCAATATAAATGCCACTTGAACACCCATTCTGTGTTGAAAATTATCTGCCCTCTTAGTTCAGCTTGCTATGGGCGTTGGACAATGTTGGGTCCTTTTTGCGAAAGGCGACGCAAAGTTAATATCAAATAATGAAGCAACGAGTTGCATTCTGTTTGTCGAAACTTCTAAGAATACGTTTGAACTTAGAAAATAATTTTCTTTATACCCATCGATATAGATTACGTAATTATTTTCGTAAATCACCTTAAACATCTTGGTATTATAAACAGCAGCAGGAACCCGTGGTTTTCTGTTTCTCCTATCTTTAATCAATAAATGACGTCACATCTATTTTCTTTAGTTCACCCACCTGCAAATTGGCTCCGCAGCGGCGGGATCGAATATACAAGGTCACCCGTGTCACAAGACTTTGCAACATTTCTTACATTTCTCATCATAATTAATTCTGCAAAAAAGTATCTATTGGAAAAAAAATAATGACGACATTGAATTGTCAACAATATCTAAATAAAGCTTAGGGAAGATTTTTACAAAATTTACAAAATTTTGAAATTTACATAAAAGTCAAAGAATGGATAAAACTCTTAGCACGATGTCTTGTCGGGCAAACTTATCAATTTTTGTCATTTTATATATGCTGAATTTTTTCTAAATTCTAGCACAGTTTTGGATGCTAATCATAAATATTCTAGACCGTACAATTAACTTCTATCAAAGCTATAAATCGGTTTCCTTCAATGGTAAGAGCGTTTTTCCTGGGTTCTTCTCTAAATTACAGTGGAACTCTTCAGCGAGATTTTCCACACTTTGCTTGTCATCTTCCTTCGAATCTCTATTCATAAGATTTGAATTCATCTCAGTCTTTATCACAGGGTCCTGTTCTGCATTCGTCAAATCTTCGGCCTCACATCCATCCGAGTCTGCATCTTCCACGTGGAAGGGATTCGGCTGTTCGAAAAATGCCTTGTTCTGTCTCCCCCTTAGCAGCTTGACTATAAAGAGCAGGGCACTGGCAATTGCGAATTGTGCTCCTGTGACGTACAAAGCCACATCGTAGGAGTTGGTCTTCTCACGGAGCCATCCTGGACATAAACACAGAAGCCATTATAACATTCAATTGTTCATTTATCAGAGACTTTTGTATAAGGGACAGGTCCCCCACCCCAATTTTAAGCATTTAAGATAAGGTGCCTTTTTGTAGCCCCATAAAGGTGTTTTTCTTGGCTAACCAGAATGGCTCCTTTCCTCTTTATAAGAATGACTGAACCAAACATGGCTGTTCGCAACAACTCTTTCGGAGCCTCTGAAACTTGAGTCAAGGCGACAATTGCCATACCCTATTGAAACCTAGAGACTGCCTACAATAGTTACAGCTATAAATTTTTTACTTCGTTTTGATTTATGAGAGGACCTACTGATAGCTGCATTTTCGCCACCATCCACCCCCCGAAAAAGTACAAGCCTGCGCCAATGCGCGTTAGTACCGTCTTACCTGCCAGGGGTGGCCCTCCCAAGGCTGCCGGTGAGAAGCACATTAGAAAGATGCTATAGGCTCTAACGACATTTCGATTTCCAACAAGACAGCGAATGACTGGAACGCAAGAACCAGAGGCCGCACCAACGCAGAGTCCCCAGCCAATAGAGAACAATGTCAGACTGGTGAAGTCTTTGGCCAGGGGGCACAGAAACGTGCTTATGGCCATGCCAAGCCAAGCTAATTGGTAGACGGTGATGCATTTTGGTTCCCAAACACTGATGACCTTTCCAGCGATGACTTTGCCAACGGACTCCATGATGGCCAGAAACCCTGGCAACAATGCTGCCTTTGTGTCTGATATCCCAAGATCACCAGCGAGCCGCGTCTACAATCAGGACGAATTTCGAAAGTCAGGAACACCTAACTTTGCCTGTTTCCAAAGTTAGGCGAATAAACGAAAAGATCACTTGCCCTAACCGTCCCTTCCATTTCCCACAAACGTGATCAAACGTTTTTTTCTAGTTAATAATTCTTTAAGTAGTTCGGTCTCTTTTGTGCCTTTATTGTAAAGAAGAGTATGTTTCTGATTGAACTGAAAGCTGAAACACTTACCAAATGAACATATATCACGAGATATACAGAGTGGTAGATACACGATGCGAGTAGTAACATGAAGAATGCCTTGTTTCTCTTCAGTAACGGGTACCTCTCGTCAACACTTTTCTTTCTGCTCCTCTCAGAATTCGCTGCCTTTGGCTCTGGGGTTTTGAAGGTGATTCCACACAGGAGCAGTATTAAAGCCGTCCCTGATAGTATTTGCATGCCTGTCTTGAAGGCAAACTTCCTGAACACAAGTTCTTTAATGCTCGAAAGAGCCAATGCGCCTGTGCTTGCGCCACTTACCGCAACACCCAGCGGCAGCGCGTAATTGTTCCCGAAATAATGCGGCAAAACGAACATCGACGCAGCCTGGCAAAAGCTGTGACCAACTGCCACCAATACACCGATCGTGAAGAAAAGGAGGCTGATGCTTTTTGCAAACGAGGACAGGAATAGGCCCAGTCCGAATAATATGGAACCAATGACCATCGTTTTACGCTGTCCAATCCGCTCGTCTACCCAGTATGTGATTGGCGATATCAGGAAGGTAATTGAATAGGCGATTGATGCCACCCAGGCTGAAACAGAAGAATAGAGAGATTTCAGTGCACAAAAGGATACTTGTATTCAGGCAGAGCGCAAAATATTTGCCACAGACCTGCTGCTTGGCAACGTCGCTTCGCAGTTTAGAAGTTCTAGCCCCATTCCCCTGAAGTTGGTCAGTTGCGCGCTCCTTCCCAGAATTGCCAACTTCCCTTGAAAGAAACTAAAAGGACTATCCTTATTCTGTTTCCACCATTATCCTAACCAGAATTTGCATGTCTTACGTTAATTAGGGATTTGATAGGTCCACTTCAAGAATAGCTGCATACAGCATGCCCCGTATAAGTCTTGAGTCTGGATTTTTCCATGTTAGCATTGGACCATCAACTTAAAAATTAATGCCTAGGCCTAGCGTAAGGCTGCTAGAAGCTCTGGTCCGCATCAATAGGTGAAAACGAAGCTCTGGCCTACTAGCAATATTTTTTTTTCTTGCTTCCAACTGAAGGTGAAGATCCAATCTGTCACATCGGGAAAACAAAGTTGCAAGAAGCGATTGAATCATTGCCCCCAGATACACATGTGGCCCTAAATGATGGGTTTCATTAGGAAGAGGTCTTCATTTGGCATTGGGTGGATTTTGGGACCGATTTTTGGGACGTTTTAAACCTCCCGTTCCGCAGGGTTTTATAAGTCTGGGAATGGCATTACACGTTTTTTTATAAGGAACCTACCACAAGGCCTAGTTCCAAAAGTTCCTTATTCCACAAGGCGTAGATCTCAAGTCATTAGATTTTAGTACCAAAAGTTCCTTAAAAGTTCCTTAATTTTTCAATGCATATCAATAAGCCTTAACACTTAATAGAGAGAGGGGCGAGATAGACTATGCGGAATTTACTCGATAAAGCACTTGACACATGAAAAAAACATAACTATGCGAGTATTGGCTGCAAATGAATGGAACGGGCTTTTTAGTTTTTGATGCTTGCAGTTATAAACATTTTTCAAATCGAAAAGTTCCTTAGTGATTTCGTTTTTAGTAGTATAAGTTTTTTGAATATTTCGGCCTTCTACATGTAGGTTCCTTATAAAGTGGTTCCTTATAAAAAGAAAAGCGTGTATCATTCATGGTATCGTAAATTCGCTTCCTGCCTGTCTTATAAAGCCTTAGGATTTCGCGACAACTATTAGGTTAAAGGACTTATGCCACCTAATTTGGCGCCAATTTTCTTTCGTTTGATAATGGTATGTAATGACTATCTGAACATACCTGCAAAATATTTTCACTAAATGGGGTTTTTAAAGCCCCCAAAACGGTCGTTCAAATTTTGGCGGAAAACCCGTCACGTGATGCTGTGACGTAGAAGTTGACAACCTCCGCACTGTTGGCATTGCTTTGCATAGATCTTCTACCTGGTAAGTGCACGTTGGCATCATTTCTTTTGGAATTTTTTCATAAGTATGGATCCATATTTTTGTAAAATAATTATTCATTGATTAGAAATTAAGAGATCCTTTGAAATTAGAAAAATATGCTTAATTGTGTTGCCAACGGATGCACGCCGGCAGTACGGGGAGGGCCGACAGACATCACAAATTTCCACGGGACGGAACTTTGCGGAAGCTCTGGTTGGCACAAATAAAGTGAGAATGTTTTAGTGTAAGTCGGCACTTAAATTTACTTATTCTTAGGCTCTACGTCACGCGGTCACGTGATATTTTCGTAAATCCCGGCCCCCTCCAAATAGAATTTTTGTCGAAAAACTTCAAAATACTTACTTTTGACCTATTTCCCACCGAAAGCATCAATAAAATTACATACTAAAATAGGTGGCATAAATCCTTTAATAAGACTGTGACCTGAAATTTCGTATAATCTGAAGATCATGCTATCGTTTGAGAATGTATTGTTCCGGGCCAGACTTGGTAGATCAGTGGTCCGACCATGGTTCGTCACGAGACATACACATGACATTTCTGTGGACAGCGTGTTCGGTCTAGGTAAGACCTCTCTTCCGCAGGTCACAACGAAACTCGATGATTGAATTTCTCAAGAAGCCATTGCGAAACTCTTACGCAGCTGTGTTTAGGTCAAAACGTTTGATCAGCACTTTGCCACGAAATTGAACTTGCTCATTTGATTGTTGCAAAAAGTAACGTTTACCGGATACAAAAGCACCAAAATAGCATCAGTATATTTATAAGATGTGTTCGAAGTTGCTGAAAGTGAAATAAAAGCAGTAAGAACGATGTTATTGATTTGGAAATTCAGCCTTACCAGTTTCGAGTCTCCTTCTTTGAACACCCGAAGTAACTCAACATACAGCGGGCCAAACGAACCAAAAAAACTCATCGCTATGAACTGCACGGTAAAACTAACACCACAAATGAACCAGGCATAACGCCGGCCTTTCCATCCACCATCATTCCTTCCCGCGTCCATCTTTATTTGCCTTCGTCAAGCTGTAATTCTTGCAACAATTATTGCCCTCGTTCCTGTGCGTCTATGGGCCTCTTTTCCTGCATTGGGTTTCCCCAGCGACAATAAAATGAGATTTGAATAGGATATAATTCCTAATAATTCTTCCTAATAATTCCTTGTGGCAAAGTTTGGACTTTGAGCACCAAAGCATTGTGACGTATGAAACAGAGGCTAGCAAACAAGGGCTGATGTATCAAAACCGTTTAGAATATAGACAAATCGCTAAATACGTCCTTGTCTTTTTCGTTTAGGAATGGGAAAAACAAATTTACTTAGAAGAGAGATGCCACCAATTGATGTGGTTGGAGAAAGAAATTTGAAGCAGTAATGCACCCACTTCCCATCTTTCCAGCATGCTGCTGTATTTTAGCCCCTGCCAACATGTTACATATTTGAAAATGTTTGTATTTTTTGCAACGAAATGATTTCATTTTAAAATAGCTTTGAAAAAAGCAAACATGTTCTGTACCGCAAAAAAATTGTTCACAGATTTCATTTTAATTTACTTTGAGAGTGTTTTCTATTTTTTAATAGATTTTTTTATCTTATTTTTGAATTAAAATTAAAAAAAAGTCAAATTTTTTCTTGAAAATTCCTAGGCGGGCCCCCGGCCACTATAAACATTTCGGTGGGGAGGGGCAAACAGTTTGTTAGCAACAACAACATCCGAGGTTTAGGCACGACAACAACAACAAACTTCGACACGACACATTTACACATTCAACACATGAGAACAATCGTTACCATTTCAACTTGAATTTGTTGCAAAATGGGGGCTAGGAAGCGAAATATTGCTGGAAGTAATGATGAAAAGGCTCAGGAGCAAGCTATGGTAAAGCAAGAAGAAGCGAAGAGGAGCCAAACCTCAAGTTCTGGAGGAGGAGCTATCATGGCAAGCAAGAATCTTGCTGCATATTCGAAAAGGGCAAGAAAGATCATGGATAGGTCATATGTATGGAACTTAGCCGGATTTATTTTACTTTTTACTTTCAGTTACATTGTATTGGACTATTTCACGGATTTGTATGACGATTCAATGGCCCCACATGACGCGGAGTTTACAAGACTGTTCGTGGAAGTACCGTGTTCCAAAGACTATGGGAAGAAATTCAAAGGCTGCACCCCGAAACGTTGTGGAAGATGTGTTATGGATAATCTGTTTGGCGAGGAAGAGATCAGTAACCTCAGGGAGCTAGCAGAGAGGGGAATGGCGCATGGGGGCTCGAATGGGGGCGCTAGTGTCTTAGACTTGCACAGTGGGGCCCTCAGTAAGGGTGACAGATTCATCAATATTTATGGTATGGAGAAGAAAATTTTTAATGAGCGTGATTTTGAATTGTACAAAAGAATGAGAAACAAAATCCATGAAACTATTGCAAAAGAGTTTGACATTCCAAAGTCAAAGTTATATTTAACAAACCCAACATTTTTCTCGAGAATGGATTCAAGACCTGCAAAAACGAAGCACGATGAATACTGGCATCCTCATATCGACAAGATTACCTACAAAACTTTTTATTACACATCCTTGTTGTACCTAAGTGAGTATGGAGAGGATTTTAATGGTGGGCGGTTCAGTTTTGTTGGCAAGAGATCAAACAAAACTGTAGAGCCAAAGAGAGGAAGGTTATCATTTTTTACTTCAGGATCAGAGAACCCTCATTTTGTGGAGCCTGTTTCAAAAGGAACCAGATTTGCAATTACTGTGTCATTCACATGTGACCCAAAGGCATCCATAAAGGACCCAGGGGAGTAGGCTTTTGCTGTTGCCAAATCATCTTCAAGTTGTGGAAAATGCACGCAAAAGATCTGGGCTTGTCTGTGATTATGTTTGAGTCCTCATGTTCACGCTGTGATCATGACTAGAAAATTTATATCAATTAGGTTACATAGCAATTCTGAGGTACTTTAAACTATGTTTGAGGAGGGTTCAACTTTTCTCTATAGAAGCAACAAGTGCTACCAATCAATTTACTTAATTTCAGTAATTACAATTTTGATGACTGCATTGACAAAGCAATGATCTTTCCTACTACCAGATTTTTTTGTTTACCACACATCTAAAGGAATTTATTTTAAGTGTAGTTAAGTTTAAGTTAATTTTTTCCTTCTTCAGGGAACCCACATTTGTTGAAAAAATAGAACTGTTCACTTGTCCTGCTGAATTCTAAACTCATTCTCCAATAGTGCTAATTTATTAGCAAATTTTGACAGATGGAGTGACAGAATTGTTTTTCTTCCATTATAATCTACTTCTTCACAAATACTTCATTTAATAAGGCTTAAGTTTAAAAAGCAATTATTTTAGCCAAAATAATTGTACAATTGTCAAGTTCTTTATCCTTATTTTGTAGCTCTTAGTGTTTAAAATAATGGAAGTAAAATATGTTTTTATTTCACCTGTCTATGCAGCCTTGTAAATCCTCTCAACAATTACCACTTCTCTTGAATATAAGTACTCCTTTAGACAAATTACTTGCATCTCTTTGTGAATTATCAACTAAGCACCACATAAATAAGTGAAGGATCCTTGACTTTGTACATCAAGTGCTCTACCAACTGAGCTATAAATAAGTGACTAGTTTTGCAACTGTCTTATTAGAGGCGGATCCAGTAGTAAATTTAAGGGGTGCTTAACTGTGTCACCCTTATATTCATGATTGTGCCATGCCCACTTTTACTTGAACGCTTGATTAAGGCAATGCCCATTATGATAATCTAATTGCTTTGAAATTCATTGTAGAATAATTCAGTCTGCGTCATAAGAAAATCACCATGCGTGTTGTAAACCACACGCATTATTTCTTTCATGCGTGCGATTCACACTCTAACATATCTGGCTATTTCAGACCCTCTTTACACTGTCCCCTTCAAAAACTGTACCGTGACAGTACAAAATTTGTTTCCGAATAGCAGAGGGCGAAAATTTGTTGTTTCTACAGCAAATTTTCTTCACCTTAGATTATGTGATGCTTTATAAAAGTGACAAAAGGGGACTACAGATTTTTTGCCTTGGCATTTACTTGACAAAGAAAGTTTTTCATCAGTGTCTAGAAATAATGCTCTCTAAATATACATCTCATACGTGCGATGAATCGCTCACATTATTTGCGTCATGCGTGTGCCGATCGCACGCATCAAACGACCAAGACTGATAATTATAGAAATTATTCTTATTTTGGAAGGCTTTTAAAGCCTTGAAGTAGAAAACATTGCTACTTTAGTAGTTTGTACATTTCATTAGTCAGTTAATGAAAATGCTAGGCAGTTGCTCAAGCTTGTATGTGTGTCAAGTGCCCCCTTCCCTTGGCTCAACAAGACGAAAATCTGGCAAACGGTTTGGTCAGACCCTTGTTTTGATTGATTAAGTCCTTTGCCGCCAGAAGTTGATTGATAGGAATGATCAAGTACCGGCGGAATCGAAATACAGTAAACTCCCGCTTGTCCGAATCCAGCTCATCCGAATCCCGCTTTTCCGAATCCAGCTTATGCAAATGTGAATCAAGCCTATCCGAATCCAGCTCATCCGAATCCCGCTTATCCGAATCCAGCTTATGCAAATGTGAATCAAGCCTATCCGAATCCAGCTCATCCGAATCCCGCTTATCCGAATCCAGCTTATGCAAATGTGAATCAAGCCTATCCAAATCCAGCTCATCCGAATCCCGCTTATCCGAATCCAGCTTATGCAAATGTGAATCAAGCCTATCCGAATCCCGCTTATGCAAACGTTTGGGAAGTTGTCAATGCGCATGCGCGATTTATTTCTTGGAATTTTGATTATAGAAATGATACATCGAGTATGAGACGAGTAAGGTCATGTCGAGTACGAAGGGAAATAAACGATAGCGAGTGATCTTAACCATTGAGCAGAAACTTGAAATGTGCGACAAGATCAAGCAAAAGATATCCTATGCTGAAGTTATGGACATGTTGATGACCAAGGAACTATAGAGCATGTAAAAGCCGGTCCCGAAACTGAAACATATAAACATGGCGACAGTGATTCTAAGATACCGGTCGCGTCCGTTTCAAATAGTGAGGCAATGCACGAAAGACGTTCACGAAAGCAATCAAGTATTTTAAGGTTTTTTACAAATTGAAATAAATTGACTTTTCTGCTCAAATTATATTCGAACCTTCTTTGAGATGTTTATTAATGGATCTTTTTGTTAGAAATGTTGAGAACAAGAAGGAACAAAGAAACATAGGCCACTTCAGCGAAATGGACTACTACGCAGCGGTAAATAAGAAAGCAGTAATCATCACAATGAAACATGAATATTGAGTTCTTAACACTTTTATTGATATTCAAAATCCAAGATTCTGTAACTTTTTAACTCACTCGCTTATCCGGTATTTTCGCTTAAATTGGTCTTTTAATATTAACGGTTTTCAAATCTATTTGGCCGGAGGTGTTCGGATAAGCGGGAGTTTACTGTATTTCATTGGCCGGTAGGATAGAAAATTGGCTACAGCAAAAATTTCAAGGCAAGAGCATGGGCAGCTCAAACTGATTTTTATCGCTTTGTAGTCCAAAATAAATGCAAGTTTATGCTAACTCAAATATAAATGTATTTGATTAGATAACTGAAATGCATTTACATCACCTAAAGAGATTCAAGACGTTTTTCTGAGATTAGATAATGTTTTCATAGCACTCCCTTAGGCCATTTATGGAATTAAATTTAAATGGCGAACAAATTCCATTGGTCCGTATCTGTTTGATGCAAGTCAGTAGATGTGCAAATCAGAAGGCAGTTTTACCTTAGAAATGTAAGGAATATAAGGGGATAGAATATAAGGGGACAGATCTGAAAAGAAATATAAGGGGATAGATTAGAATGAATTGGTTCTGACAGAAGAGGAAAGAAGAGAAAGACTGAGGCAGTTAGGGTGGACTGGAGCTAAGGGGTCTCTACGTGGACTGTTAATGGATACTTTATCTCAAATTCTGAAAGAAAAAGGCATGTGCCCTTTGTTTCTTGCAACATGTATGAGAGAATGGAAGGGTAGGGCAGATGGGGATTGAGAAAGGCATCAAAGCAATAAGGGAAGGCAAGAAGGAATGTATCTTATAGAGGAGTGTTAGGAGAAGAAGGGGTAAATAATCAGAAGGCAGTTTTACCTTAGAAATGCAGATCGATAGCGATGGATTCTGTGGCTCTTCCATCTTGTGTACAATATGGGGCAGGAAGCCTTTGGGGGCCTTCAAACTTTTGCCCCCAGTCATTTCTTATTGTCACTGTTGCCTTTACACTTGCATTTACCTGTAAATGGTCTTCTTTCAAAAAGTAACAATAATCCCCAATCCCCCCGGATAAACTCGAATTCTTTTCCAGCAAATCAAGCTAATTACGCATATATTCAAGTCACGTCATTCTAAAGTTGTTTAATTACGATAAGTAATACAAATTTGAAGCATTGAAGATAAAACAATATAAAAACTTAAAGGTAAATAACATTAGTTTTATTTAACCAGCTGAAAGACAAAACGAAAGAACTCAAGGCAGAGCTACCTATGTGCCCAGATTACGTGATACAAATGCCTCTCGGCTTGATTCAGTCTGACTTCTTGAATTTTTATTTGCTTATGAAGTGTCTGTCACTTTTAAGGCCAAAACTGCACCGTGTAAACGAAACTTGCGGATTAATTTAATTGCCCTTGCGTTGACTCGTGGAAATAGGACATGCTCTGTTTTCTTGCGACAACGTATGAAGGATTAACGCTATTAACCAATCAATAAACCAGAATGTGTCACATGCTCCGTATTTCTTGCGTCGTAAATGGGAAATCTCGTGGAATAATAATAAAAATTGAAAATCAAATCAGTTGCATTTGCAAAGCAAAGAAGGAACCTTTAAACTGATAGAACTGGTAAGGGAAATTGGATCTCGCGTATTAGTACTTTGCCGTTGAATTTTCGGGGCCACTTTCTCAAGAAGCTCTTGGAAACTGTCTTCATCCATTCGTAAAAAATTACGAAAACTGCTCGAATCCTCTAGGCGAAGCTCTTTCAGCAGTGAATGGTGGGCCCAGCGTTCGTCTCGCCTCAATCAAGTCCCGTACCCAAAAAGCTTTCTTCTTTTTTCACCCAAATCGCCATTTAACTTCACTTTCCCCGCAACAAGGGGGCAAAGTATAGCCTTTTTCTTTTTCGAGTTTGCCCTATTTCATGTCATGATCTTCGCGAGGCTTGTTTTGGTCTGAAACTGACTCATGAGTCAAAAATGAATCGTCTAAACGTTTGACTCGTGACTCAAAAACTCAATTTTGACTCAAGTGGAGCCCGCGTATTTTCAGATGCCCAAGGCATTGACCCACAGCACAGCGTTGCCGTTTTGAAAATGACTGACTCAGATAACAACCAGCTTTTATTTCGGCCGTATCTTGATATCGGATTTGTTTTGAAGTATGTGCAGGATACATTTGGATTGAAAGTAGAAGAAACATCGTCCATCAAAGAACTGGATAGTTACGATGACAGAAATTTTTTTATTACCGGCACTTTAATTGAATTTAGGCCTACTACACTTCGCTCGACGATAGAGTATGATGAGAAAGTTGGTGAAAATTTGGTAACAAGTGACAACTCATCATGTTTCGCAGAATCAGAAAATTCTACTCAAGCCGCTGGGAAATATGTATTTAAAGTTATGGGATCTAGAACATCGTACGGGAAAGACTTTTTAGACGCATCGATAGCGGTCATGGAGCACCTCCGTAAAACACTTGGTAATATTCATTTTCTAATTGACCCTTTGCTTGATATAAAATTACAACTGTTTAGTTGTTCTCAATCCATGCGCTTCTTTTTGTCTTGTTTTAAATTGAAAGAACTTGGCCAAGGCGTAGCCGTGACGATTTAGTTGTTCTGTCATAAACGATGAAGTCATCGTTTTGAAACGATGGAATGCGAAAGATTATTGGCCCATTGTTTATATCATCTTTGAACGATCCATTGGAAAAAACTAAATTATTTCTAAAACCGCTAACATGCTAAAACATGAAACCAGAGAGAGTTGTATGCCCCGAGGGAAGGCAAACACATGAAAATCACATGAGAAGGTCAAGGCACATGGAAGAGATTGCCCTCAATTAACCAGCTTTTTACCACATCTTCGGTGTGGCATCTGTGGCAAGGATTACACATTGGTGCCTCTCCAGCCCACATTGAAAACGCGTAAACCATCCGTATTGCCATTTATTGCCACCATCTTGATGCTTTTGTATTTTGTTCTTTTTTCTTAATATTTGTATCTTAATCTTAATATGTTTCTATTCTTCTTCTGTTATATGTTAAATTCAAATCAAAATTATTAGTAATTAGTTTCTACTTGTAATTAACTTTTACTTGTTCCATTGTTACTGTTATACTATACGATTAACTATTACCAACTTAGGGAGCTAGGCTCGAAAACCGTTTCGGTTCCTCCCAGCGTCCTAGGCAACTCATTTGTTATTAGCTAAAATAAATGTCATATATTCTGTATTAACTACTATAATAATTAATTTAAGCACCCTGTAATTAGTTGCTGAATGCCAATGAATTTGAATTTTGCCCCCTTGCCCTTATCATACATCACCTGGGTGAGATAGGGTAGAATCAGCAAAGGATAAGGCAATTTTCTATTGTTATAATCAGGTGGGTATGGGAGTATCAAAGAGCGGTCATATCATATATATTTTTGTTAAATCAGGTTATTTTTGGCTACAATACTGCAGATGTTGGATAAGGTAGAAAACAGGATAGCACAGATCTGAAAAGAAATATAAGGGGATAGATTAGAATGAATTGGTTCTGACAGAAGAGGAAAGGAGAGAAAGACTGAGGCAGTTTAGGGTGGACTGGAGCTAAGGGGTCTCTACGTGGACTGTTAATGGATACTTTATCTCAAATTCTGAAAGAAAAAGGCATGTGCCCTTTGTTTCTTGCAACATGTATGAGAGAATGGAAGGGTAGGGCAGATGGGGATTGAGAAAGGCATCAAAGCAATAAGGGAAGGCAAGAAGGAATGTTTCTTATAGAGGAGTGTTAGGAGAAGAAGGAGTAAATAATTCATCATTTAAACAGTTGCCATCACTTTTTGTATCTGGGGGCTAACAGCCAGGGGGCAGGGTATGAAATGATCACTAACCAGTTGTTTGTCTTCACACAAGTGTAGGATTAGTTTTTCAATTTCAGACAGCACAGTGGTTGTTTACTGTCAGTCTTCAGCAACCAGTTAAAGAAGTTTTAGTGGTACCACAAGATTCACTCATTCCTAAACAGTATCAATTGATTCTACCAAAAATTGAATTTATGCAATGCCATGCAATTTGTAATACTCCTTAAATGATAAATTTTTCGCCTTCTGATTTGATATTTCAGCACTTAAATTGCTTGAAGGCTTTAAGTTTAGGCTTATACATTTACTTACACCCACTGTGCTGCATTTATAGGCTTAAGGCATTTTTGCTTTATTTCAGGCAGTGCACCCTACAAATATCCTGTCAACATTCGAAGCAGAAATGGGGGTTTTGAAGAGTTGAAAGAATTTGAGGTTCCATTGGAGTATATTGCAGAGAGGGATGTGGCATTTGCTGAAAAAGTATCAAAAAGGGAAATCAAAGGGGACCATGTTTGGCGACCTTCTTTTGGAAAAGACTCCCAAATAAAAGTTAACATAAAACACTACATCAGGTATTCCCTACCAAATTATTTTGTATGTTTTGTGTTTCCATTAATTACTCACTATTTATTTCCATCGCTTTTCGTTAATTATTGGATTAATTTATTGGTTACTGTTAATAACTGCATTTAGGACAAATAGGATTGAAAGATAATTTCATCTTAGAATTTTACTGAAGAGGCAAGTCCTTGATTTTTGGGCTAAAACCAATTTTTCCATCACTCTTTGAAGACAACTG
This sequence comes from Nemopilema nomurai, assembly GCA_003864495.1. Classification (NCBI taxonomy): domain Eukaryota; kingdom Metazoa; phylum Cnidaria; class Scyphozoa; order Rhizostomeae; family Rhizostomatidae; genus Nemopilema; species Nemopilema nomurai. The sequence continues at coordinate 906,107 of ML133480.1, forward strand.
AAATTTTGTTCTAGGATATGACAGGTAAAATCAGTATATACTTTATTGGGGAGGGGGGCACAAAAAATGAATTTTTCAAGTGTTTTGAAAGAATTTTTAAACTTTTTAAGGCTTTCATCAGTCCATTTATTTTAATGATGTATTATCTATTAACAACACAGACTAAATTTAGTATTCTATTTAGGCTGCTCTCTTTTGTTGAGGGCCAGATTTTAAAGGATATTGAATTGAATGGCCAGCTGTGCTTACAGGTTGGAATTTTAGCTGCAACATTCTGTAAGGCAATGGAGGTAAGTTTGATGTATAAATGACTTTATGTAGTCTGTTTAACCTTCTGTCCCTTTATGTCATAAGTGAGCATTGTTTTGATACTAACTGATTAAAGATATGCCTTATAGTTTCCTTTCCTGCATTTATACATCATTGTTCTAATATGTTTTGTAGTTATTTTACAATACTGGATCCTGCATATCCAAGTCAATGACTAGCATTAATTGGTATAATATTCTCATGAAAAATTGAAAGGTCCCCCATTTCTTTTCAACTGTTAACTGGGTAGGGGGGGGGGGGGGAATGCAAGGAATCTGCAGGTTTTAAATGAGGTGCGGAAAATCACTTCAGGAATGAGATGAATCATGATGATGATGATAAAGTGCCATTATATTTGACTCTTAGCAACAACCTTCTATGTTGATTACCTTTTGAGTTGATTATACAAACTGTACTTATTAGTTTTTTTGTATCTTCAAGGGATTTACACATCCTGGTCTGATAGCAAAAAGAGATATATGGGATCTCAAGAATCTTTTGTGGTTGAATTCCCCAAAGTATCTTGTTGCTTTGAATGACAAGAAAAAACATTGTATGGTAATGAAGTGTTTCAAATTGTTTCAAAGTCATTTCTTACCTGTTGCTGACAATCTGCCTATGCAAACAATCCACTCTGACATAAACGAAGGAAATATCATTGTCCAGTCTGTTGGCTCAGAAGCTACAGTTATTGGTTTGATTGATTTTGGTGATGTGACACACTCATTTCGTGTGTTCGAAATTGCGATATCCATGGCATACATTAGCTTGCTCAAGCCAACAGACTGTCTGTTAAATTCTGGTTTTGTATTATCTGGATATGAATCAAAGCATCCTTTGACAGAACTTGAGTTAAATGTGCTTTACTATTGTGTCATTGGTAGGATCGCACAATCGCTTTTGATTGGAAACTATCAGTACAGCTTAGATCCAGGTAATGAATATTTGTTGACGACCTCCAAGGATGGCTGGACTGTACTTAAAACGTTGCTGGATTTCGAAGATAGAGTTAATGAGCTTGTTCAAATCTGGTTGCATGTTCAGCCTTGACACCAACTGTCTTATTAACACTGACACTTATTAATAGTTTTTGTAGGTCTGCTGCAAAAAATGATTTCAAAACTGTTGTATGTTTTGTTTATTATCAGTCTCACTGACCAAGGATCTTAGCTACCTAAAGCCATTTTTAGTCAATTTTCCTTTGCAGTATAATCACCGTTCCAATTTGATATTTTCGTAGATTTGTGAACGTAAGGACATTTTATGGAACGTAAAGCTGATATTATGTATGATGATATCATAAAGTTTAAACCTGTGCTAAATAGTATATAGTGGTTTTTCTTTGAAGCATTGTCTCTTTGGCTGGTACCAGATACCCTGAAACTTCGCTTCAACGTTGTTGTGAAGTAGTCATGGTAACGGTTACATGATTGACTTCAGCACTTGAATTGCACTGCGGAGTGTTGAGAAAAGTGTCGCGGGGGGAGGTCTAAAACCGTATTAATCCCTACGCGGGGCCCCTAAAAAATTAAGTCCCTATCTCAGGAAAAACATTTTGGGCTTTCTGTGCATCACTTTATGGTCGGTGTTTGATTCGAGGGAAAAAACTATCTCAGTTTTTTAACCCGCCACAGAAACATGATAATGTTGACACCCACAAACACAGACCTGAGGAACCCTACTGCGATTAAAAAACTAAACTCTACCCTAGAAGAGAAAAGGGGGGAAAGCAAAGAATGAGCCAAAAGAGAAGGTTAGGTGAGGTTTATACCATGTGAACTTGCATAACCACAGCAAGTCACTGCATTAAAGGAGTAAGTTTGCATAACCACAGCAAACTACTCTGCATATACCATGTGACTTTGAAAAGCACTGCATTCAGTAAGCAGCATAGCCTACAGACACCTTGCCTACCAAGGCAAGCCATGTAAAAATTGAGAGAGAAAAACACAAATCTATTAAACAGAACATATGTATCAAAAGCAAGGGCAATACACACACCTATATTGATACATGGATACACAAAAAAACTGAAAATGTGGAAATGTTTTTTTTTACAGCAACAATAACAAGCTAATATTAATGGCTAACTGCAACAAAACAACGAATGCTACAACTATACCCCAGCCTCAAGTCAGGACTTGGCCAGTAGCAAGAGAGACACATGCCTGACGAAGGCGGGTGTCAGGCAATTTAATGTATACCTTATAGGCATCACTGGACCATCGTCCTAAAACCTTAATAAGGTGGTCTGGGAAGCCTAACGAGGCTGCAGTTGTAGCAGCACCAACTCTAAAACTGTGCAAGGTATAATTACCCTTCCAGCCAATGGACTGGAGTAAGGTACGCCGTCTGTTAAATAAACGACTTTTTGTCAATGGTGACGAATCAGCAAAACGAAAAGGGGGCCTTGCTCGGAGCCCCTAAAACTTTAATACGACATCAAGGCAGCCACCGGACAAAGGGGGCGAGTCAGATCTTGCCAACACGATGTAGCAGCCTTTCCCAAATTGATCAGTTTTTGAGAATTTTAAAAACACAAATGCTGTCTTCGGAATAGGGTAACCATCGATTGACACGGTGATAAATGAAGCTTGTCATTGAAACCAGATGGGGGAATAGTAAATTCTGTAGCCCTCAGGAAACCAAAAAATGCAGTACAAAAGGCAGCCCATAGCATCACATCATTGTAAACTGACAAATCCAACTGAAGTCTCAGGGTATGCAAATTGAAAGCTGTGATTGGGAGCTTGGAATGCCGGGTATAAGATGCTTGAGATCGTTGGAGGCCCCGGACAGCTAATATGATCCTGGGACAGTTGAGAAAGGGATCTGGATGGCCCAACATGATATGGAGATACCGGACTGCAGCCAAATAAACTTTTACTGTTGATGCTTGTCGATCTTGCATTTCTCCAATGAAGCGTAATAATGTTAGTTCGGAAGCTGGGCAAGGCGTACCATTGTTTGCTAAGCACCCGTTTTTGATGCAAAAGCGCAGAAATTGAGACTGTGCGGAGGCATAGGTTCTCCTAGTTGAGGGAGCTAAAGAATTTTCCACTAAGGCCAAAAGGCGGACAGGCGACAAGAGGGGACAAAAGGCGAAGAAGAAATGCCTGGGGGATTGCTGTTGGGTTGGAATCCGCATCTGGGACCGCTTTCTTGAATGCCTGCAGGTGAAGGCAAGAAAGAGCATCTGCATGAGTGTTGCGACTACCCGGGATACGGGTGGCAAAAGAGGAGAAGGAGTACTTAATGGCTAGAAGTGTAAGCTCTCTGAGAAGGTAAGCCAGATGCCTATCCCTGCAGGCACCCTTGCGCAAAGTGTCGATCACTGCCATGTTGTCGCATTTAAATAAAACTCGCTGACGTGCCCATTGGGCACCCCATACATAAGCAACCAGAACGATAGGGATTAACTCCTTAATCGCAATGTTAATTGAGGAGGAGGCAGGGGGCCATGGACCTACAAACCAGGCATATTTATACACTGCTGCAAAGCCCAACCCCCCAGCTGCATCAGAAGAAATAGAAATGTTGGGGGTTAGCTCCTGAGTGGAAAGCAGGAAGAGACTCTTGCCATTCCAATCTCGCAAGAGGGTGAACCAAAAATTCACATCATCGCGTTCCCATAGGGACAAACGCACAAAGTGTTGCAGATCCTAAACAGAGTACGCCCGGTCAATTAGGCGACGCAAAAAGGGGCGGCCATGAGGGATGGCCTGGCAGGCATGCTGCAAGAGCCCAACTAACGAAAGCAACTCACGCTTTGTACCCCATTTACGTTGTGCCCAAAGGGACAAGGCAGCACGCAATTTTCCCAGTTTAGCGAGGGGTAATTGCAGTTCCATCTTAACTGTGTCAAACAAAAAACCTAAGTAAGTAAGGGAGGTGGAGGGGCCATCTGTTTTATCAGCGGCGATAGGGACACATAGCAAAGTACAGATGTGCAGGCACTGTGCTAACTGAGACTGGCACAGGCTAGGTGTGGGTGGGGAAATAATGAGGAAATCATCTAAATAATTCTGCAAATGGGGACCTCCACCCGACGATTTAAGGATTGCCAATAAGACGTCCGCAAACCTAGAAAAAATCCTTGGAGCAGAACGCAAGCCAAAAGGTAAAGCCATATCAACAAAGAATTTCCCCTCCCAAAACATACCCAAATAACGGCCATGGTCTGGGTGCACAGGTAAAAGACGATAAGCCCGTGAGATATCAAATTTCGCCAGCAAAGCACCCCTACCCACTTTAATTGTGGCTGCAATGGCTTCTGGGATTCCAGTGTAGGAGACGGCGGCTTCACTATCTGGGATAAGGTCATTAACACTAGAGCCGGGGGGGAAGGACAAATATGTATTCAGACGGAACTTCCCTGGGGTAGACTTCGGAATTACCCCAAAGCGATTTAGCTGGAGTCCAGAAATTGGGGGACTTGAAAACGGACCTGCAATGGACTTGCAATGCAACGGAGCTCTTCCAATATGTACTCTGAGACAACAGTTGGTTGTTGATATGCCGTAACACAATTCCGTGATGCAGATTGTAAGACAGAGGGACAAAAGCGAAGCTTATGTTCCCCCCCACACTTGGAGCAAACATGCTGAAAACGGCAGTTAACTAGCGAACAACTGCCGCGATTCCATAGGTGGCATGCTGGCTTTGAACCTGTTGTTGTTGGCTGTTAACCCCCTTGGAAAACATGGTTGTAATCCACAAAGTGGGGAGAACTTCACCCCACTGTGCTTGAGGGTTTTCAGCAGCAAACCTTCGAAAAGCAGCATCGTAGTCACGCCATCCAAACCCTTTAAAATCACGCGCTGCAGACTAAATAAAAAGGAAATGGGCCAGCATGTCCTTAGCCTGTTCAGGGTGTTTGGTCAGGAGCACCCCCGCGTAGACGGCCCAGGCCTCCGCCCAGTCGTGGAACGAGTAAATGGGGAGCAAATCAACCCTCATCAGCCGTCCAAGTTGCCCTTGTGCCGGTTCGGTTGTTGGCAGCTTTTTAAGGTTGCCAGGTCTCAGCAGAGTAAAGTCCACAAAGCCCCTGGACAGGATCTTAGCAACAATGTAGCCTGGAACCGGGGGGAGAGCAGTGGAGACTAAAACTGCCTGCGTGGCATTGTCCTCTAGTAGCGGCGGCAATTGACTGGAGGCAATAATCGAGCCGAGATTCGTGGCAAGGTGTTGAGGGCCAATTGGCGTTTGAGCCAAAGAGGGGGGCTGCGAGCCTTGTAAAAAACTTGGTGCTGTGGCAGGGTGGACACCAGGCCCACCTTCCCCCGAGATCAGAGACATACCTGCTTGGCGGTCAGTTGTTTGAGCTGGGGCGGCCCAATTTTGCCCGGCCCTCGCATTAGACTGCTCACGAACATAGGAAAACAGTTCCCTTACAGTGTCATCGAGTCTTTGCAGTCGGTCAGAGAGATCCTGCCGAGAGGTGTGTTCCGTGTCCACATTGCTAGCTGAAGCGGAAGGTGAGTGAGCCATTGCGAAACCAGAGCCACCAGCACCTCGCCAAGCGAATACGAATAAGTAAAACCGCAATTAAAATTGAAGATAAGGATAGATCTCACCCAATTCAAAGTGTTATCCGGTATCGGCGCAGAGTTCTCGATTTAGGCCCGCCTAGGTCTACGTCGGCCAGAATTGGGAATAACTGCAGTTCAGATAACAGAGCGGCGAGCTTGAAATTCCTCTTAACCAGGAACCAAACAACGAATGAAAGTCCGTGGAAATCAACCAAAAGTTGTAATTCCGAATCGAAAAACGCATATACGTGGTATGATCCACGTGCTGTGTAGCGGTCAATAACCAGATATGCTAGGGCACTGCCTTGTACGATACCACGAGGTAATTAGTACAACAATAGTTAGCAAATTATGATTGACAGTCTTGTGGAGGTGGACGTGCAGCACGACACGAACCTCCAAATAGTTGTGAGCGCCTTCCCCGCGGGTATTAACTCGAATTAAAGATATTAATTCCCATTAAAAAGAGGTTTTACTTGTAGTTTTGGCATTTTTTTACAGGGGGCTTGCTTCGCAGTCCCTGCTGCATAAAATATTTGAAGGACCAAAAAAGCAGACATTCTGTGTGAACAAATTATTATTACAAAATGGTTTGAAATCCAGTTATGTAGGAAATTAGGGAAAAGAGAGGCCATGCCCCCACTTTCTGAAAAAATGCCCCTTTCAAACCCAATAGCGCCCTTGGAATGCCCACCAAGTCCTAAAATTGGAGTACCCCCTTTTTTATCTGGCCCATCCCCACTTTTAGATGCTTCCTATGTCCCTGTTGAAGTCTGATACTGAAGCATAACTGAAACATGACACACGATTATGACTGATCCTGCTTGTCCAATCTATAGATCAATTCTCTGATATGATCTCTATGGTCGAATCCCGCTGGGTATTTGGCTGAGTCAACCAATTTGTTGTCACTTTTGTCTTGAACAAAGGACTCGATAATCAACGCAACGGCGAAGACGTCCAAATGAAAACAGAGGATTGGAGCCTTGCTTGCATTTTGATATGGCTGAAATGGAGCCTGAGTGCAATCAATTTTCATTGCGACCGACGCTTTCCTGCGAAAAGGTGAAAGAATTAGCCGAGGATGTGTTCGGCCTCGTCGTGGATTCCAAAGATGCAATAAAGGAAATGCACAGTTATTTGGACAGGAACTACTGCATCGTTGGGACCCTGCTCCCTCATCGTAAAATTGTTGGAACGAATCCTGAGGAATATGGAATCACCACAGAAAGGTTTAATCAATCACTGCATCTAGTAACTTTAAATTTATCGCAGTAATCAATGCACAAGTTGTTGGGATGCTTGAGTCGCAGCTGTGCCCTTTCATAGAACAACGGCAACGCCTCATTGCTATCCAACTCAGGGACGCCGCAGCGATGATTGGATGGGCGGGGGGCATAAAGAAACGTGAGCCCAAATCAAGACCAAAATCATCGAAAAATGTTTAAAGGATATCTTTCACATTGACGGTTTGCTAATAAAACAAAGCGTATGGAGTGGAATTCCATTTTTCTTTGACTTTTCACTTCTTCTTAATTAATTTTGATCGGCGGCCCTGATTCAACTGAAGCATGCTTACCCAGAGTAGTAGGCAGCGAAGCAAAAAGACTTTGTTTACATTTTTTAATTATTTATAAAAACATGAAAAACGAACAGCAATTTACCATAGACAACTATTCCTAACCTCTATCTCGATCACAGTGTCCGGCCTCGAATTGGTGCAACACGCATTACTTATTTTATAACCTGCATGACTCTTGACTACAGATCCGGGGGTACATTCAAACAATAAGTTTAATCAAGGAAGCTTTTTCAATTCTTTTGAATTAATGGAGTTTGATGAATTTTCAAGTGATAGATTTTTAAGGTCTTGAGCTATGAGGTAAGAAACCCCCTTGTCTATGGCACCTTCAGTGTAATTAAGCAAAACTTAGCTTAAGACTGTCTGGGTGGCACAAAATCAAGGTGAAAACTTTGTTGCTCAAATGAGCATTTGAGCTATTACCAAAAGTAGCTATAATTTTTTCCCATCAGTCTACTTTTTCAGCTGGATACGATTTCTGAATTCAGCGAAATTACTCAAAGTAATATCTTGTTAACGCTATTTGCAATTAGTGGCAATAAAGACAGGCCGAAATATTTTAGTAAGGCGTTCAGCTAGTTTTGCTTCAGGTAATTAGTTTTCACTCTCTTATGCTTGTTAAATTTATGCCCTGCTTTGTGTCAAACTCGAACTTCAAAAATGTGAAATTACATAGTTTTTGGGGCATGTATCATTATACTGGTTAGATAATTCTTTAACAAGATCTTTTTTGCAGATACGTTTTAAAAGTGATGAATGCGTGTGAGACATTCAAAAATGGCGAATCCTTGTTAGATGCTACCGATGCTTGTATGAGATTCCTTGACCAAGAAATCGGAAGGCACGTACCAGTACCAGTGCCACAAAAGACAGTCAACGGCACATTCAAGGCATTGGTATGTTTCCCAGCCAAAGATCTTGCCTGACAGAAGAATTTGTCGATGCGGCTGAAAAATTAGCCATGCAAGAGAACCTTTTAGACCTCGAAACTGCCAGTGAAGATAGAAGGAGAAACTTAGTACACGTGCCTCATTACGTAAGGTACTGATGTCGATGTTCCACTTGGGTTGCTTCATAGAAGCAAAGGAAGTGGATGGAGTGTTCCAAATTAGTATTGGAAGTGCAAATAATGAACCGAAAATGAAGATCCAAAACCAAAATGAGTAAATGAGTAAATGGTCATATGAGGAAATCAAAGATGAATGTTTGAAGCAAAAATATAATACTACTTTGGCTGTATATCATATTCAGTTCATTTTCTGTTCATTCTCATTTTAGTAGAAACCATTTGTCATATGATCGTTTCCACTATTCTTTTGCTAGGCTCAAGATTTTTTTCAAGTCAGCATGCTTCGTTTACTGGTTTTCAGACAGGAAAATATGTAGTTCTTTAATATGCGTTTTTTGACAATCACCGAGGTTTTAAGCATCTAGAATAATCGTCTAAATTTCCTCGTACTAAAGCTTTCACGGTTTTCGTGCAAACACATGCTAAAGGTTTGATAGGCCGGCTTTCTAACCAATGAAGTGTGCAGATGGCTATCGTTATTTGTATGGCTATTTTAAAACACGTGCAATCGAACCAAGCACTGGCTTCTAACTCTTCTTAAACGTTATATCTTAAGTCAATGATAGTTATTGCGTTAGTTACAAGCTAATTGAATTCAAATAGCTCTTATTACGGGTGAAATTTGTGTTGCGTGATGAAATCGACTTATGACATTTTATATTTTGATAGAGAATTCATATTTCATGGTCGTGTTATGAGCATTAAGCAGTTGACATGTAATTCTTATATTGATGGCCTTAGACTGCTGACATTCATCGAAGGAGTCGAGCTGTCTTGTATCAGTCCAACAGATGACTTGCTGTACGAGACTGGAAAGCTAGCAGCAAGGGTCTCAGCTGCTCTTCAGGTACTTTCTTAACGGAAATTTCTGCTCACAGCTTAAATTATTACACACATTAATACTTTATATTCTTGCACCGAACCGAATGGAGATTTGTAAGAGAATGACGCAGAAGTGGTATTTCCCCATTTAATTTCAACCAGCTGCCAACTCCAGAGACATGACATGTTCAACATTTTTCTGTTCGTGCTGAAAAAGATGCAGGGCGTCGGCAATGGTGCGGGGATGTCACAATTCTCAGGAAGCAGCATTGTTAAAAGTATAGGGAAAATATGGGTGCGCCAGGGAACATGAGGCTGGGGACAAAAACCCTTTTCTGAACACTTTAGGTTGGGAACCAAGCTTGGCATCTATGTTCAATGCGGTGAAATCAATTTCACCATTAACTGTTGTATGCTTTGTCGCTATAACGAGATATCTTTCAAGTTTCTTCAACATTTATCGATAACCGTCATTAAAATAGTATTTCTAATCATGTTTAAAGCCTTACTATTTTATAAGATAAATATAATAATTTATTGTGATAAGTTATAATGAATTATGATAATAATATTATGTTTGGGTAAGTTAGATTTTGGGCAGGTGGTTAGGGCAAATACTTTAATCAAAAAATTTGAGAAGAAATCACCCTTATGTTTACTCGTCTGTTTTGGCTTACAAATTCAATTTAACTTACTCTTTGTAACTCTTTGCAAATGCTTTTTCTATCACGATCCTCTATCCATTGCCTTTTTATTTTCAGAAATTTTCAGCCCCCTCGTTCAAAAAGAGACAATCAATTATCGACATTAAGAATTTTGCTGTTCTTGGTACTGCGAAGCACTTAAACTCAATTCCTGACGTGGAGCTGAGGAGGAGCATTGGTTCATTTCTCAAGAAGTTTGATGACGTCATAACTCCTCTTCGACAGTCATTATCAATTCAAATCATACACTCTGATATAAGCGAAAATAACGTCGTCGTACACAGCAAAGAGGGAAAGCCGAGGATCTCTGGACTGATAGACTTTGGTGATGTTATCCACTCCTATGGTCTCAGTGAAATAGCCAACTGCATGGCCCATAATGGCGCCTTGAGGGGAAACCCCCTGGAGGACTGCGGGATCGTTCTGTCTGGCTACCTCTCAGAATGCAACATGACTAGAAGCGAATTGGACCTTCTTTACTTTTTTGTTACCGGTCGTTTCGTTCAAGGTGTGGTGCTTGGTTTCAAAACCATGGCCACACAACAAGGTTCCACGAACGAATATGTGAAAGGTTTAACTGCTATCGCTGTTAAATGGATGAAGTTGTTTCTTGATCATTTACACGAAGAAAAGAGAATTGTAGAGAGTTGGTGTAACAAAAGCCAGCAGTTTCCCTTAAAGACATTATAATTGTGTTGGTTAAGCTGCTAATTGCCTTCCTCACTAGGATCTGTACTGAATATTGCAATTGCAAGAAATAACGGAAGAATATTTTTTGTATGCTTAAAGCACTTTTCAGTCTTACACTCCTCAGAGTATGTGAACGTTGAAACGTGACTAAGAAACGCATGATTAGCTACCACTGACCAATCAGCAACCACTTCATACCTTTTCTTTCAAGAGAGTTTAATTGAAAAGACGACATTTTTCTGCGTACATAGAATTCGATTTCGCATAGAAATTTGAAGACTTCATGACGAAAATGTGAAGACGAAAACATGACCTAGATCGCTCAATGATATGAAAATTGTCATCAGTGTATGTTTTAGTGCAATCTGGATTCTCTAAAGATGGTTGCCCTACCGTGGGCTCTCAGAAATAACCTTTTAGATTGAAGCCTCAGAAAGTTTCTCATTTGAATAGACCTTTTCATTAAAGGTTCTTATACATAGATACCACGGAGTTAAACCAAGACAAGCCAAGGTAAGTGAATGTTTTAATGTGAATGTCAAGGTCTGCACAGAACAATGTTTTAATTTAATTCAAATGCTTTATGCACTTATGATCAATAATTTATTGGAAAGTGTAGGAATTTTTGGAATTCATAAATAAACTACAACAAACCTGAAAGTAAGAAACATTTTGCTTTCAGAACTAAAGCTTTTATTTTATACTGTTTATTATATACTGGGTTCTTTTATATACTGGGCTCTTGGGTGTGGTCTCTTTTCCACAGGAACCTACTGAAATTCAAAATCAGCAATTCACAAATCGAGTTTCACAATGAAGACTTGTCAGTATCTCTTATAGATGTTACGGGGCTATCACAAAAACCCCAGGATAGTAGAGTACGGATATAATATATTTAAAAAATAACGCTTTACTTCCAGGGGATATAATTCTTCTTGTTTAAAAAAATTGAAGTCATGAATTACCGCATGGGGCAGTGTAGATAGAATGCATGAGCAATTCATACCAAATGCTGCGTATGTGCGGAAACACTAACCAAAACCCAAAAATTTTCTGTGAAAGGAAGGGAAGGCAAATGAAGGGGCCGATTAAACTTCTGGGGGAACCTAGGCTCTAGAAACACCAGAATCTTGCTGTCTGCTACGCCATCCATCCAGTTGAAACAACACAAGGTTGAGTTAAGATTCAGTTTACATATTTCAATTTCTATAAAGTATCATTTGAAAATATGAATTTTGCAGGAAATATATGATTTGTGAAGAAAATATATTTCACCAAAAATATTGAAATATTGTCACAAACAAGAAGCAACGATTTTGGAACCTCGTTTTGAAATGCAACGAATCTCGCTTGCAAGACAAGGTATTTGGCGCCAAGGAGAAACAGGAAAGGAGGATGTCGGTTGGAGAATGACTGCTTCTTGCGAAATCCGATGAAATATTGCGAAATTAATGGATTCATGATAATCGAAGCACATGACAACAGTAGGCCACTGCGTTTCATGAGATATTTGATGTAAAGAGCTGATCAGCACAGATGGAGTCAAATCTTCCCAGACCAGCTTTCAAAACACCTCGTCCAATACCCATTATTGTTACGGACCAAACATTTTCACACAAGAAGAAAGGAATTACTCATTATTCTCCACCAAAGCCGCCTGCAAAATCTGCCCCACCAATTAGCAGAGTCTTCAAACAAACAAGGAAAGTTTTAAATCGCCCGCAAGCAATCAGTTTCCGGGAACGAACTAGCAGTATCTTTTCGTAAACATTATTTTTCATTTTCTGCGTGAACCTCGCATGTGCAGATGCAACGGTAAAATAATGATCTGGGTTTCTCAGCATACTTTATCAGCCATAGACATTCACGTTGCACGTTCATTGCAAGCAGTTTATCAAAAGCAAGGCGTCGATTTTGATTTTTAATTTCCAATCGATGACTCCTTCAGCCCCTAAAGCTATTTTGAAATTGTGAAAGTTGAATCTAAGTTATCAAGCTTTTTAGATATTGTTGCGCCCCGATTGTATCTCTCCAATTCCTTTATTATTACTAGTATTTCAAAATTTCCATTGTAATATACAATATAAGCTCTTATCCAGTATATGGCTATTATCAGTGAGGCCTTTAATGTACTAACTTGATATAATACTGGGAGTAATTTCCAGGCAGCTTATGGAAGACCAGGGTGTATTCGATGTTCAATAAGAACCCAAATTCAAGCAGTTTTAGTATTGTGTATTCAAACTATTTGCATTATGGCATTATTCACTAGATAGTCTTTAGAAAGCTTTTTAAAAATTCTTGAAAAGCTTCTTTAACTATCATGAAGGTATTGAAAGTCCCCATTACAATGCAGAATCGCATATATCTTATTTTGAACAGGTACTGATCTTCGTAAATTGAATGGCATAAATGACAATTTAAATTCTTGTAAAGATTTTAAACCATCTTTTCAGTTTACATATATTTGGTATTGGTTTTAAGCACTGAAGTGCTTAGAAAATGGGCGCTTGGAATAAACTAATTGTTAGCTTCTGTATTTCATGTTTACCTTTAGTGCAATTGAAGTTGCAATTTTTGTGGCCCAATCTTTATCAGAAAGCTTTTCATTCTAAATATCTAAATTTATGTAAAATGTCATGATTGAATTTAAAGCTACACTTGAAGTCTTATCAAAAGTTTTATACTCTTTCAAATATTTTATTGTGTTTAATCTTTATAGCTCTGTCCTAATTGACCATAAGTTAGGAAAGCTATCAACAATAGAAGCAATTGTTCACCTGAAAAACATCATTCAAAGTCTTAGTTTAGCTGGTGGAAAAGGAAAGGATTTGAATCACAAGGTTCAAAATTTTTCAGGATAACTTTATTAGGCAACTGACAACAAATTTATCTAAGGCTTTTCTGCTTCTTATTAATTTTACTTGCTTTTTCCCAACATAAGGAAGTTCATTGCTTTTGTTTTTATTAAGTAGATTTTTTGATGTTTTGAAAATAAATTTAGAAAATGATTTTTAATGTTTTAATGAAGAAAATTCTCGTTATAGTGTTTCAAAGTCTTAAATAAACTTGGTGCTGGGTCATTTGGAGAGGTATGTTATCTAATGAGACCTCATGTTTTGAAGTGTTTTACCAGCAGTCTGAATCATTCTTTTACAAATAATTATTTATCTATTTGTTTGTAAAGCATGAAGCAATAAGGTTAGTTAAATTGATTTGTCTTTCTCTAAAATATTTAACTCATTGATTCCAGATAGTGACTGTAGTTTTATTTGTTCCTATCAGGCATTTAAAGTTCAAAGTATAGAAGATGGAAAGCTATATGCAGTGAAAAAAAGTAGAGTCAGATTCAAAGGAGATTTTGATAGGTAAAATTTTAAGCTTTTTCTTTTGAAAGGATTGTGAAAGAGTTCTTGCAATAACCACCTTTCTGTCAAGCCCCACCTATCATGCATAATTTGAAGTTAGTATTGTGTTCTCTAGTCAGTTGTGTAATTGAGCAGAAATAGTATCCAACAAATAAACTATCCGAATCTTGTTATATAATTTATGTACAAAGCAGAAAGATGAATATGTGTAAAACTGCAGTAAAAATTAAACTATTGATAACCTACAGTCTATCTATAATGCCTTTTATTTTTTCTATTCTATCACTTCTATTTCAACTATTTGGTGTTTTTGTAGGAAACAAAAATTGGAGGAAGTCCACAAACATGAGCAAATACATGACTCCCGGAACTGCGTAAAATTTTACAGGGCCTGGGAAGAAAGGTGAATTTTTTATTTTCTCTTATATTTATCTTTTCCATCATTTAACATGAGTATGAAGAAAAAAGTAATCTTCATTCAAATCTTGATTTTTAAATACATTGCAAACAAGATTGGTCTTCAACACCATTTCTTTTTCTCACAGGCAATTTTTATTCATTCAAGCTGAGTTATGTGAAATGAGGTTTGTATTTTTTTATGCTTGTTAAAAGGTCCCTCCATAAGTCAAGAGGCTTCATCAATGTCACAAGTTTCTTTTACAAATACCAACATATTGATTCAAAGTGGATCTAGTAAGCACTTTGATGGCATTGTTGTCAACTTTGTAAATGAGTTTTGGTTGCGCATAATCATACAATTGTATTTGATTCTAGTTTGAAAGATTACTCAGAAAAGGTTGACTCCATTAATGAAGAACAAATCTGGAATATTTTAGTCGATCTAACCATGGTGAGAATTAATTTTGTCATCTAATGGTCTAGATTATGGACCATGTTCCTATATGCCTGGTGGAACAAAGTCATCTATCACACTTTTGAACCCCAGAATAATTTGCTAACTTCCCATTCAAGAGTACTAACATTGATATGTTTTATCAACAACTGGAGCAACTCTGCTAAGTACGTTTGCTGTTACCCCACAATATACAGTAATCCCTACAAATATATATTTCGTTTTATCTTTTTTTTTGGATGTTCAGTGATATGACTCTTGTGCTCAGCCATTTGGTCTTTATGACTAGGGCTTGAAGCATTTGCACGACCACAACTTTGCTCACATGGATATAAAGCCTGCGAACCTATTTCTTGGTCGTGATGGCTACTACAAAATTGGCGACTTTGGACTTGCACTTGATGTGTCAAAGGTACGTTCAACCTTTCAGTTGTCTTATTCCATAATTAGGCTTGTTTCTTAATTGAATCATCTTTGTCAAGATACCTGTTAGCCAGTGACAACAAATATCGTTTTGTGAACAAGTGCTTTGTGGTACAAAACTTCACAATTGCTAGAAAAAGCGGAACTAGTTTTCGCATACTTAAAAGTACTTTTTTCGTCCGACACTCCTCGGAGTATGCAAACGTCGGAAGATAACCAAAAACTGACCGAATAAATAGCCAGATGCGGATCGAAAACACTAGAGGGTGATAAGCAGAGCGCGTGATTGGTTTTTCTAGCAATTGTGAAATATAGTTTTCTTGATGTAGTCAGTCTATGGAGACAGGGCGATAGCAATAGAGGTATTCTTTTCTCATCTTGGTACAAGACCACTAATAAACGTAAAGCAAAATATTTTGAAATAAATATAGACATCTGAGAAGTAAGAAATTGTTGAAACGACTAGCAAATATTACTATGAACGTCATCATACCTATGGCAGTTATCTATCGTAAACATTTTTCCATACGTGTCGTTCTTTAAACAGCAAAAAGATGTTGTGGAGGCCCAAGAAGGAGACCCAAAGTACATGGCTCCGGAGTTGATGCAAGGGGTGTTCACAAAGTCAGCTGATATTTTTAGGTTTGTAAAAGCCTCCTATCCAGCGATTGATTGAATATCCTAATAAGTTTGTTTTTATCAATGTAGAAGTGTGTTACCAAGTGCCTTGGTCGCAATTTAAGTCGTGCCACGAGTATATTATACTTTGGAGCGGTTGAAAATATTTGCCTGAAAAAGATTAATTTTACTCCTAATGCATGATCATTTTCTAGTTGACAAGCAAAGAATTGAAATGGTTACTTAGTTGGTTGATAGTTCAATAAGGTTACTGTGAATGACAATGGATGAAATCGTCTGTGAATGACCAGGGTTGGGAAATAGTAGGCCTGTTTAGGAGAGCGTGTACACAGCTCTTTATTATAGTCATTTTCCGTTGCAGCCTGGGTTGCTAATTGATTCCTCAGTCTAAGATATTAAGCGATAGGCCAAAACTTTTTCTGTCGTGTTGGCCAGTATAAGAAAGTGTGCCTAATTCCCAAGTTCCCAAAATGTTGATTTTTCAACCTCCTTGGCTTTTCGTGTATAATATAATTCAAAGAGAGAACCTGCAGAAAAAGACCAAGCTGTGTTTTTGAACAGGATTGTTTGTGGAACTCTTTGCACAGCTGTCCCCAAATTTTGCCCACAATGTTGCCATGGAACTTTTGAATCATAGTTCTGGCAGATTATTGTATTTATACTGCGAGGGCACCTCTTATTAACCTGAACATTTTGAAAAGTTTTACGATATATTCATTATAAGGGTATTGCTAAGATGTTTGATAGATTTGTTACTGTTTTAGGGTTCCGAAGTGTAGGTTTTGGGCAACCTAGAGAAGGGATAGCCAAATACTCCCATTCCCTCTAATTTTAAAGTTCTCTTAAATGTCTTTTTTCATTCAGTTAAATCTCTCTTTAATTTTTGTATATCATGTATGTTATTACTGGTTTGCGTGCAACTACCTGCAATGTCCATGCTTTTCTTTTAGCCTAGGTATCACGATGTTAGAATTAGCCTGCGATATGGACCTACCCAGAGGGGGAGAACTTTGGCAGGATTTGAGAGAAGAAAGGCTGCCCGTTGAATTTACAGGGGGTAATGTCACAGCAGTAACGTAGTAATCTTTTCACGTCACTGAATTTATTTACATTGTTACAAAGGAGGCCAATTGGAGAAGAATATTTGCAAATTTGAAAAAGGATTTTTGACGATGAACCGCGGTATATTGTAAACATTTTTGCTAGACCATCATGTTTTCAATCTTTCTGTCCTTGAGTGTCGTAAGCTTTAATTCTCAATTGCATGCTGATTGATGAAAGCTTTATTTCTCTACTTAAAGACACTTTATTTCCATTTCTACAGTTTGTTGCTTCAAGCAATTCCTTTCCCCTGAAGAGTTTTGATTTCTTAATGGGTTTTCAATGCTGCAGACCATATGGGTACTCAATGGAGTCTAAAAGTACTGCTCCTGAGAGTCACTCAAATTTGAAGTCAAACACATTGAATAATTTATTGTTAAGCTTTGTCCCAATTTTTGATTATTACACGTGAAAGCAAACAGTAAACGGAGCCTCATAAAGGCCGCTTGGCTAATCTTCCCACTCTACATTGAATTTTTTAGGCCTGTCAAGATCTCTGCTTAATTTGATTCAAAGAATGATGTCAAAAGACCCCCGTAACAGGTACTAAGGAGTTTTTTACTTCGTCTGATCAATTTGTCTCTTTGCAAACTGTTTTCATGTTGTTTTCTATAAATGTTAAACTTTGTTTATATGATCATGGTTTTCATACCAGATAGTATGATCTCTCACGTTTCAGGCGGAATAAATCCATTGAACAATATTGTTTTCGACTTCAGCATCTGCCTTGTTAAATTGGGAACGCTAGAGAAATCTTGTCACATATCTTTTCTTTCAGTGTCTAAGCCTGCTAACATAATATTTTTTTATTCAAGACCGACAGTAGAAGATATTCTGGCAGATCCAAAAGTGAAAAAGGTAAAAAAATAATTTGATACATGTTGACTACTTGGTCACAAAACAAACGATTGGGTTCTAGAAAAGAAAGCTGGTTATGAAGGATTACTCTTTATTTTGAACGAGAAAAGTTTTCCTTTTTAGCCTTGTCCTCAGTAAAAGTGACATTACCCGTGAAGTCTTTAGTATTTATGATGGGTAAAAGATTTAGAGGCAAGCCAAAGTTAGATTCAAGCAAGTTGATATAAACCTATATCAGACTAACACAAGATGGAGCTAAATGGAGCGCCACATAAGTTTTTACTTGTTGGTATTCATTTTGAAAATGACTATTCTTGAAGCTTTTTATCAAAAGTAGAACTGATGATATACCCGTGCATATTTTTGCCGCTTTTATTTAACTTCTGTCTCATTGTTTATAAACAAATTGTGAGTACTATTTACACACAAGCTTTCCAAATGTATTTTCCAAACACTTCATTCTCTATTTTATAAAAATAACTTTGGTAATTTTGTCATCTTCTCTTTGTCATCTTCTCTTGTCTTTTTTAAAGACCGTTAGAAGAAGAAATCGGTATTGGATCATTTCAAGAATGGTAAGGGCAGCTATTTGATGTAAACGTTGTTTAAGACAACTCTTTATTATTTTGCCTTCCTCGAACTATAGCCAGTCAAATGACCAATTTGAGTTATGTTCCACTTTACCAATTTCCATTTCCGCCCTTCTTTTCTAGCAAACTTTTAGCTCTTTATTATTTTGCCTTCCTCGAACTATAGCCAGTCAAATGACCAATTTGAGTTATGTTCCACTTTACCAATTTCCATTTCCGCCCTTCTTTTCTAGCAAACTTTTAGCTCTTTATTATTTTGCCTTCCTCGAACTATCGCCAGTCAAATGACCAATTTGAGTTATGTTCCAATTTACCAATTTCCATTTCCGCCCTTCTTTTCTAGCAAACTTTTAGCTCTTTGTTATTTTGCCTTCCTCGAACTATAGCCAGTCAAATGACCAATTTGAGTTATGTTCCACTTTACCAATTTCCATTTCCACCCTTCTTTTCTAGCAAACTTTTAGCTCTTTATTATTTTGCCTTCCTCGAACTATAGCCAGTCAAATGACCAATTTGAGTTATGTTCCACTTTACCAATTTCCATTTCCGCCCTTCTTTTCTAGCAAACTTTTAGCTCTTTGTTATTTTGCCTTCCTCGAACTATAGCCAGTCAAATGACCAATTTGATTATGTTCCACTTTACCAATTTCCATTTCCACCCTTCTTTTCTAGCAAACTTTTAGCTCTTTATTAGTTTGCCTTCCTCGAACTATCGCCAGTCAAATGACTAATTTGAGTTATGTTCCACTTTACCAATTCCCATTTCCACTCTTCTTTTCTAGCAAACTTTTAGCTCTTTATTATTTTGCCTTCCTCGAACTATCGCCAGTCAAATGAACAATTTGAGTTATGTTCCAATTTACCAATTTCCATTTCCACCCTTCTTTTCTAGCAAACTTTTAGCTCTTTATTATTTTGCCTTCCTCGAACTATAGCCAGTCAAATGACCAATTTGAGTTATGTTCCACTTTACCAATTTCCATTTCCACCCTTCTTTTCTAGCAAACTTTTAGCTCTTTATTATTTTGCCTTCCTCGAACTATAGCCAGTCAAATGACCAATTTGAGTTATGTTCCACTTTACCAATTTCCATTTCCACCCTTCTTTTCTAGCAAACTTTTAGCTCTTTGTTATTTTGCCTTCCTCGAACTATAGCCAGTCAAATGACCAATTTGAGTTATGTTCCAATTTACCAATTTCCATTTCCACCCTTCTTTTCTAGCAAACTTTTAGCTCTTTATTATTTTGCCTTCCTCGAACTATAGCCAGTCAAATGACCAATTTGAGTTATGTTCCACTTTACCAATTTCCATTTCCACCCTTCTTTTCTAGCAAACTTTTAGCTCACTGCTAGTGTCATTTATGCTGCGGATTTTCAATTTCCTCCTGATGGTTTTTATGCTACCGAAGGCTTTGTTTATTGAAGGTAAGAATTTTGATGTCAAACATTCACTGAGTTCGTTAATGACACTTAGTGTTTTAAAACTTTATATTATATCGAAAGAGGGTCCTCAGTGTTAAATTTTCTTCCAAGTAAAAGGAAACAACTTGAACGTATTTTTTTTAAAACTATTGGTCAAGTTAAATATTTTTAAGTTAATGGTTCACCCTTATGATTTGCATGTCGATGTCAACACAACGTCATATATTGACATCGTTCATTTTTCACACAAAAAACTGGCTAGAGGTAGCGTACGCCTGCAAAGACTGTTTATTCAATATACCAAAGATTTCCTGACAAAAGTTGCACTAGTTTTTTTCAAATATTTCATTAAAAAGTATGAATATATTTTTGATAAATACCTCTGCTGAACAACCATCTCTAAACACCAGATTGCAAAAATGTTTTTTATTTTCTCATCTTTCCATAATTATCAGTAATTATTTTCAATTTTTTCAGCTCCTGCCACACCAAAAACTCGCTTACCTCCGTCAGACCTTGATTCTACTTTTCCTCACAGCTCAGATTCTAGTCTGTCATTCGATGGTAAGTCTTACCAATCAATATCTTGATTTTAGAATAATGAGAACTAATTTTTCTAAAATTTTGCGATGTAAAACAGCAGTATATTGTATTTTAGCAAACTGGCGGAAAATGTGGTCTGTAAATTGGAGCTGGAAATTTGAGCTTAAAGAATGGGCTGTAAATTTGGGTATCTGTAAGATCTTAATGGTCTTGACCAAGGACCAAATCCGTCTTGTGAATGCGAATTGAGCCAGTGCTAGTATGATCATATGTTTGACAGCCCGTGACAGCAGCAATCTTTACATTTTACCATGCTTCATTAATCTTTTTGATCGTGTTTTATTAATGTTATTAAACATATTATTCGCGATTGCCTAGGCCATGAGTCCATCTTCAACAACAGTTCCGATGACAACATTTGGTCAATTCCCTCGCCGCGAAGACGTTTTTGCAGGTCAGTTGCTTCTACTGATATTGTCTTTGATGCGAGAAACCCATCTTTGGCAGCCACCATTTCGCAACCCCCAATAACAAGGTTAATAAGTGGATCAGTTGCAAGTGGGTTGAGCTGCCATGTCTCACCCAACATTTGCCCCTTGACCCTTGACTCTTGACCCCATATGTCAACAAATTATGTCTATTCCGCTGCTATCAAAAATCCTCATGTTGTCGTAATGCATGTCAATTTATTTTGTTAGTGATTGCACTGGAATAAGGACAAATCTGCATGACAGCTTGGGTACACCAGATACAAAAGTGGGTTGTCTTATGGATTCGAGCTCGGATCACGGAAGGTGAGTTTGAAGGCCGGTTCGATTGACCTTTTGGACTGTATGTAAATTGACCTTTTGAAGTCGATTGACTTTTTGAAGTCGATTGACCTTTTGAAGTCGATTGACCTTTTGAAGTCGTTCGACCTTTTGAAGTCGATTGACCTTTTGAAACTATCGCAAAGTACCAGGTATGCCTATTTGACAGCAAAAGGGTTGACTCTGTGGTGCAGGTCGTGGTGCAGACCAGTTGACCTTTGCTTCACCCTAGATGAGTTTATACAAAGTTTAATAAAGAAGGAATAATAGTGAGAATGGATCAATGCTAAGCTAACATTCTTATAAACCTCAAAAGCTACATTATTTGTTGTAGACTTAAGCTATCCTTTTCCAGAAATGTCAATACGTCTGATCCCTTGTACTCTTTCTTATTATCTTCTACCTCCCCTCTTCACTGCAAGGACTAAATTCGGAATACTTTACCTCCGTTTCTTTATACTGGTTTTAAGCCTGGTTTGATAGCCTCGAGTAAGTGTCCACTTCATGAATTTTCAGCTCACCCCGGTTTGATGTGAGTTTAACAAGCAGCCCGCGGCTGAGCCCGCTATTCAACATGCAAAAGGGTCCGCAGACGGGGGGAACACCGATGTCTGAGAAACTTCCCAGGACGAGGCTGTTTTCTGAAGACATTGGAGAAGACTTCGATCCGAAGAATTTGATCGGGGTAATTTGCTTTTTTGTTTTTCATTTGTTCATTTATTATGTTGCGAAAATATTGGTATCTTTGTTTTCATAAAATGCTTCTCAGTTGGAATATATCCAGCGATCATGGGCAGATTTTCAGACCAAAGCGTCACGCCGTATTATTCCTTTACAGAAATTCAACGAAGCTGCGGACAACGATCATTAAGTCACTGCGTTGGAGCATCTTGGTATTACCGAATTCCCTAGCTACCTAATTGATTGGTGACGTCGAACAGTGGCGCTCGATGCTCAATGAATTCAGTGATGAAATGCATTTCCGTACGTGGCAATTGAGTCCATCTTTTTGCCCCACCGAAAAACCTCCCCCCCCCCCCCAAATAATGACTTCCTTTCATCGGTAATGTAGAAATCACTCGAAAATCAAACAGTGGTTTTATTTCCTAGCAGACTTGTAATTTTATTTCCTCGCAATTATTTGAATTTTCCTTATTTGTCGTTAGTAAGGCAGTTTTGTTGTAAATTCTTTGCAAAGTCCTTCTCTAGAGATGGGCTTTCAAAAAGGCCTCCATTGTGCCCTTCGTTTCCAAACCTATGATGTTTTTTAGTTATGAAAACGAAATTCCTCCAAATTACCTAATCAGCATGGAAGTCCTGCTAGGAACCATATTTACTTTTTCGAAGTATGTCGTGTTTTTATTTAAGTAAAATATCGTAGTTTGTGGAAAAAAGAAATAATTGTTGAACAATATGGTCAGCCAATTCATGTTCATATTTCATTTTTATTTATTTTATAGTGTAAATAATTACAAATACCATTTCATCTTTTCAGGAATTGTTTTTTGTTTTTCTTCTTTAAAATCATAGTTGGGATCAAGCTAATTTCGTCGATTCAAAATCAATTTTGCATTAAGAATTTCAAAATGAGGCCTGTTTTTGAAATCATTGTGTTTCTTTTCATCTGAATTTATTTTTTTTCAAAATGAACTCAAAATATTCCTTAACTTTATTGATTATCAGCGAAGTGAATTTTGAGTTAATCTTCAGCAAAGAGTCAGTCCCGAGCAGATTCTGTAGCTGTCCGTAGCAGAACTGGCCTAGCTTCATGTCCCACTCTATGTTTCAATCCCTGTTTGAAATACATCAATCAATTCCTTCCCTCAATCGATCCTTTATTAATCAAGTCTTTTGATCTTTGTTATGTTTAATGGGCGTTATTGTGTTTTAAGTTTTACATTCATTAGAAACGATGCTGTTTTGTACATCGTGTAAAATTTTATATTTCGTCTTTTGTACATAATCTTCGACTGCGGAGCGAACAATTCAAAGCCCGTTGTAAGGAGCGTTGGAAAGTGATGTATAATGAACCCGTGTTTTAAGGCAGTTGACTTGATATATAATGCAGTAAACACTTTATTGTGTAAGCCAGTGTCTCTGTGCTTCTGCATTCTCATTTACGTGGCATCTTTTTACGTTTTCTTACTTTCATTCATTTGAAAATGAGCATCTAGCTTCCGTAGAAAGAAGTTTACTCGTACGCAGACAGTAAGATGCATGACGTCATCAGCATTTGTGACGTCATCAGCATTTGTGACGTCATCAGTATTTGTGACGTCATCAGCATTTGTGACGTCATCAACATTCAGAGGCCCCGTAATGACTTTCGTTCTTACAACTTCAGCTAATACTGCAAACTTTGTTCATATAGTATAAAATTATTGGCAGGAAACGAACGTATAGAATTAGGGTAAAATTGTCCAGGAGTGTTTTCAGCGTTTATGATAAACAAAGCAAAAACTGTTTCAGAAAGACCTTAAAATTTGAAATAATTTTAGCCAATTAATCGAGTTGGCGTTGAAGCGTGGTTTATTTGTTTTATTTTCACCGTTTCCAAACAGTTAAAAAATCAAGCACAATATGGGTGATGTCTTCAAAGCTACTTAAAACCTGCTTTAACCAAAGTAGTTGATGCTTTGATTGGACTTTCGGCGTGTCAGATGATCTAAGGGAGTATTATGTCACATGAAGGTATAAGCGGTGGCAGTTGAAAAGTCTTGAATTTGCCAAGATAAAGTGACTATTGAACTTGAAATAACCAAGAGAACAGAACGCATGTATTAAATTGTAATTTTCCGACGACCGCAATAGAAGAATATATAGATATCTAGAACATCAATAAACAAAGGTAGATTGTGCTAGGATAATGAACACAAGTTCTTTAATCGCAAACTCTTTACAGACATATATTTGACCTCCTCTCAGTTTAACCACTGATCTTTTTTTGAGATCAGTGAGTTCAACTCATGTCCCTTTCCGCCATTTTGTGTTTATCTGACAATTGAAGCCAAGGCCACAAGTCCCATTGTTCAACTTTCACGGCAAACATATCTTCTTTGTCGACGATAACTATTTTTACCCTCTCTCCAAAAACTCTTCAAACCACAGTAAAATTTTGTTCTTTACTCCACCAAGATCCTCTCTATTCGATTTTTCTACCTATGAGATTTGGCGAGAACGTTTGTCATTGGTTAAGCGCTGCCAGCCATTGTCTAAGCAAGAGCCCTTAGGATATAGTTGCAGCGTCCCAAAGCAGCAATGGAAATGTCCCAAGACACTAGTGACAATGTCCCAAGACACTAGTGCCAGAGCCAAAACCCGCCTATCCTTAGGAGGATTTGGACCAAGTTACTTTGGCAGCTCGATATTTTTGATTGGGCATCGTTAGCAAGATGGACAGACTTCCACGCCAATAAAGAAAGGTCCAAGGGTGAGTTACTTGCGAACTTATATCTGCTTTTAAACATTAAATGTTCGATGCATCTTCGACGCTTCTGCATTTACATTTTTGTAAGCAACTTTCACTCTACTGCATCATTTACACGTGTTTCGATCGTATCTGGCGACTTTTTTTTAATTACTAAATCTCTTCGTTTCCCTAGATGAGATGAAATGAAGTGCTGTTGGTCACAGAATGCAGGGCGAACGTTCCATGGGCTTTCCGTGGTTCTTTCAAAGTATGCACCCAGTTATGGACTATTTCAGATTTTCATGCTTTTTTCTACGCCTTAGCTCTTTAAAATTTATATGACTTTTATCCGACCCTTACTGCCAATTGATTAGTTCTTGCCAGGTCTTTTCCATTTAATCTGTAGCACCTTGGATGCTAGACAAGATCTTTTAAACTTTCTTTTTAACTGCATTTTAAAAGTATTGACTTCTTCTCAGTGTTTTGAGAGGAAAACATTCCCAGAACTACAAAAAGTGGATACAACCTGAAAAGATGTGGAAGCAATGGATGATCTCAAAAGAGTCGAAATCAGAAAAGATACTTCTCCACACTTTACCATATTCAAAGCATCAAAACCCGTGTTCTATGGATATATCTAATGGTCTAAGCATCCTTTTAATAATGATTTAAGCATCCTTGTGATTTCATGAAAATAGTTTCAATATAGGAGACAGCTTTTAACAAAAACCTAAGGCAAGCAAAAGCTAAGCTACAGAAGAAAGATTTTGAACAACGGCAGAAAAATGCTTTTGATTCTAGTTTATCATTTTTTACTGCAAATTCAATTTGATTTCCATCCAAAAACAGATTTATAACTTCTACGATTGCAAAAATCTTTCATCAACAAGATGATAAATGAATACGTTATACCAAAATTTTACCAAAATATTTACACTTTCATGAGCTTTTGTTGAATTTGGACTACTTTTGAATTGCTTAGGCCTTCTTGCTTTTTACATTCATTCATATTTTCGTTCGACTTTTACCATTGAGCGAAACCTCAAGACCTTTGAAAGATTTTTTCTTTTATATATTAGAGCAACGTCTAGAGTACTAACGAGTATCAAATGTATTCATTTAGGGATTTGCTATTTAGAAAGATTCTTGCGTGATGAAAAATTCTATTTTTATGTCAATCTAAAAGCATTAGAAATGGTAATTAAGGAACAACAATTTACTAAAACTGCTCTAGAGATTTCATTAGAATAGACAGTGGTAGGACCGTTCAATTTACACCTACACCAAGAATATTGAGCTCATGGCTGTTTTTCAAGGAACCTTAGACAATGCCTACAACTTTTTTAAAAAGAAATTATACCCTGATTGTAGCTCATAGCTACCGGAAATAGGTAAATAAAAAAGAATAAATTTTCCAAGAGCTGCCATACCTTTTTAGGGGCCTAGAAAAAGGATTTTTATTTCTTTTGGATACACTAGCACTGTCTTGGGTGGAATTGGGATTTTGATTGGTGTGTGTTCTTGGTTGGGTTTTGCTTGGTTGATCAAGGAGGTTTGATTTGTTGTTTGGGTTTGAGGGCAAGTTTTGGGGGCCAGTTTTGGGGGCCAATTTTTGGGGTCAGTTTTTGGGGCTAATTTTGGTGTCTGATTGGTGGAGGTGGGAGGTTCGGATGGCCACAAGACAGTCTAGTGATCCAGGAGAGTGCAAAATTATAAACGTTTTAGCATATGCAAGCAAAAATTACAACCTAAATATTTTTAGCTTTAAAGAAGAACAGCAAAGAATGAAAATGCTTAACTTTAGCTACTTAAGATAAAAAACACCATTAAGAGACGTAAAATTTCCTAGGGAAGTGTGGTACTCGTGGCCTTTAACCTTAGCATGAGTGTTCCATCTCTTGTTTTGGTAAATAAGGGTGTTAGTTTCTTAATTATCGGTTGACCTCAAAGTGGGCTTGTTTATTCGAATGCAAATATTCCACTGTTTTATTGATTTTGCGGGCGTTAGAAAAATATTTATTCCAGAGTATTCCAGAACAGTCTCTCCAATTTCCAGAACATCATTGTTATACGAAAACCTTAAACCTCCATTCCACTTTTTCGTACTTTAGTTTATCCAAGAGCAATACAATTAGTTCCGATATTTGTGTTTAAAAACTGAATCATATCCAATTTGCTGCTAGGAAGTCTTACATAGCTCCAATGCTTTGTTAACTGAATTTTGCTCTTATTTTTATAAATTTGGTAGACAATGTGAGGCGGTCGTTTTAACTTCTAGTACTGAAGTATAATGTTTACTAAACTTTAACGTTAACAGCAGTTTATTTGTTGTATTTTGAGACATAAAATGCAACTTCACATGGGTACTTGATATTAGCAATTTTTTTCTTTTAGGTTGGACTGCTGTGCTTGCCGTCTTTACTCATGAAGATTCACAAAGAACTTTTTGTTGATTTATTTTGTTGCAATTCAGTTTGGTCACAAGCTCTTCCCGATTTAAGTGCAGTTGCACTACAGATCTACTTGAACTTTTCAGAGAATAGTTGAAAGCAAACTCGCTTTTTGTAATTGAGCTAAGCTTAATAAATTTCAACCAGATAAAGTTTACACATGGCTGATATGTTATTTTCTAAACCTTTTCTAGCGATCATTCATTTTCAAGAGACTTCATTGACATTCTCAACCTGTTTTGAAAGATTACAGCACTTAATTTTCATTCATTTTTAAACATGGTGAGTTTTTACAGAATTATATTTACGAAAGCCTTTTATTTTCTGTTCCATTTCAAAGCAGTAGCTTTATGCATAATTAATTCTCACTACACTTATTATTCGCATTTGAATTCAGTTACGTCATATCACGGATGATGTTTTGCGATGTGAAGTTTTATTTTACGTTTTGAAGGTTATTCGTCAATATTTTCGTTTGATCATCATCTTTGACAGCGATTACAGATCTATGAAATTCTTGCAAAATAAAAGATATAATTTTTAGCCGAAATTTATATGCTTATGTCAGTCTAAAAGCATTAAAGACGATAAATAAGGAACAATAGCTGATTGTCAAGAGCGCTTAGTATTGCAGAAAGGGTTTCGTTGGAATGGACCATAAGTCGTGCATCTACAAATATAAAAAGACCTGAAACAATGTGTCAAACTTTGTTATAAAAAATATGCCTTAGTTGCATTTAGAAGTCAAAAGAAAATGTGTCTTGCTGTTTCTTTAGCCTTTTCTCTGCTAAAAAGAGTAATTTTGCTTTGTCAAAAAATGCATTTACACTCCAGTTGTCTGAAGAGTCAATTTGATTTCTCCTGGTTACACTAGCACTGTCTTGGGTGGAGTTGGGAATTTGATTGGTTGATGTTGTTGGTTGGGTTTGCTTTGATTTGATACTCGGAGTGGTTTGATTTGTTGTTGGAGATTGAGGGGCAGTTCTGGGGGCATTTGGGGGTCAGTTTAGGTGTCTGGTTGGTGTCGTTGGCGGTGAGAGGTGTCGATGGCAACAAGACAGTCTAGTGATCCAGGAGAATGCAAAATTGTGAACCTTTTACCTACATTTTTTCACTGCAAGCAAAAATTACAACCTAAGTATTTTTAGCTTCAAACAAAGGCAGTAAATAATTTTCGTTTGAAGTTTACGCCAAAAGACTAACCTGTTAAAGTCACAATTGCGAAAAGCTACTGAGGAATATAATACCATAAAAATTTTAAGATCTTTCATCAATTCCTGAACTTGAAGGTTTTTAGCCCTAACTCGAGAGTGCTAGCACTTCTTTAAATAATGTTAATTTGATCAGCTTCATGCAAAAAATTCTGTTAAATTGACAGCAAGAATTAAAGATCAGATTACCAAAAAGTCTCTCCTTTTTACAGCGAAAGCATGGACATTTATCTTTTTTGCTATTTTGCACTTAATTTTAATGACATTGAAAGATTTACTTGGACTACTTTTGTAAATCTCTAAAGCCTGACTGATGACTAGATTGATTCTTAAAGCAAGTTTTGAAAACGCACAATATCCAACTCGCCACCAGGAAGTATACCATAGGCCCAATGCAACATTTCTGCTCTGTTAACCGACGTTACAATAGAAATTTAGCAGCAGCTTACCTGTCATCTTCTGAGACGATTTTTAAAAGCAACCTCATAAATGTACTTGATATTCTTTTCCTTTTAGGTTTGGTTTCTTCGCTCCCACTTTTCTCAAATATTCAAAAAGACCTTTTTGTTTTCCCAGTTTTGTCTAAAGCTTTTCTAAGCCTTTTGTAGAGCTATTTCATTTTGAAGGGACGTCTTAGATATTTTCACTCACTTGGAAAAGGCTACTAAAGTTTGTATACATCTTTTAACATAGATATTTTTCAGAGCATTTTTCTACTTTACTTCTTTGAAGCACTAGCAAAATATACAAGATTCATTTAAACGCATTTTAATTTGTAAATCCGTACCTAGATTATACCAAGTGTCACTTTTAAGTTCACTTCAGCATCCTTCATGAACCAATTTGTGTCCTTTTTATTTTTTCAATTCAATTTCCAGAATACCTAATTAATCAAGCAAGTGGTGTTGATTTAAAACTTGTGCATTATCGAAATTTTCCTGGGACATTTGTCTTCAGTTTTCTAATTATAAAATTGTCAATTTGACACATTCTGTTCCGCTACATCCTGTTTTACATTTTAGTTCATTTTACACAAAGTCCATGCAAGGTGAGTATCCCTTATTTTTCATTAATTGTGATATTTAATTACATTACCTGTTACTACCTGGCGCCTGTCCTCAATTTGCAGATCAAAACGTGTGCTGAAATTTCGGTTATTAAAATGTATTATGTGCTGTATGTTTTCTAAAGCTGTTCATTGAAAGAAGAGACAGAAAAATGTTTCAAAAATATAAGGTTTTAGTTCGCTGTCGTTCTTTTTAGTCAAGAACAACTGGATTATTGTAAATTAGATACAATGATTTAACGTTTCGCCTCAAAGTACTGCATTGAGCATTTTGGTGGATGAGATACCTCTAACCAAATACCATTATTTTTACTAGCTTGTAGTTGACATGGTAAAAAACTGACTTTTCCTTTTGTGTTGGAAGGGTATGTTAGTTTCTATCTTACAGCCTCACGCCTTAGAAATTATTCAAAAGGTTCTCTTTAGGTAAGATTAGAAATTTGATAAACTTTTTAGATGACACAAACTGTTTCAACAAATGCCAAAAAATGTTCAATCGGAGAAAAGGAATAAATGACGTCAATTTTTTTACTAGATATGACTAACGAAAGTCACCATAGGCTTTAATTTTCCATCGATAAAATATGTGATTTACTGCTTTAAGTTTATCATCTAAGGCTCATTTATTTCACATCTAATATGAAATTGAGATAGATAGCAAATTCCTCTCTAGGCCAGCAAACTTTTTTCGTCCCGTTAAAGATTAGAAATATCGGCCTAAAAATGAAAAACTGTCTCAATTCATGAACAGTTTTGTGCGAAAGACATTGTGTGTTTACATGATTTATTTTTCAACTCAAAATTTAAAACTGAAATTTATAGTTTATGCTTTAAATTGATTTTGATTCTCCCATAGTAGCTTTGTTGTAGCTAACAACCATCAACTGTTTTGAAGAAAGGGCAAACCAAACACCACTAAATTAACGGTGAGCATGTTTCAAAATGCCAGTTTAATATTATTTGACTTGATTATGATTTGCTTGTGCGTGATACTGAAGAACAGGCACAACAGATTAAGAAAATTCAGGGGTGCATTCAGGGGATATATGGCTTTGAATTATATAGCATTCTGTAGATCGATCACTCAAAGATTACCTCATAAAAACATTAAAGCCATCTTTCGCATCTAAAGCAAATTCATGGACAACAGAAAACATTAACAACTGATGGTTTGGTTTTGACTACAAGACGAAGATAAAGAAAGGCTGAATGGAATGACATTGAACTTAATGAAGTCAAACCCTTTAGAACTTTTAGGCGATGAACATATACATTTTACGTTTTATGGCCTATGTTCCAAAATCGTGCGTTTGTCAATAAACCTGTTCATAGAAGAACACAAAGACGTATACATCACATCAGTAAATGAAACTTGGAAATTTTTGCCTACTTTACTTGACTCTACTTTATTTTTATTCTAAAAATATTTTAGCAGCTTTCACTGCTCGAAAGTTTGAACTTAAGATTGGTCGTTGTTTCGTGGTTACTTGCCTAGTTGGTTGGTTCGTTGGTTGATTAGATGATTGGTTGGTTAGGCGATGGTTGGTTAGGCGATTGATTGATTACCTGGTTGATTGGTTAGTTGATTGTGTGTTTGGTTCGTTGGTTGATTGACTGTTTGGTTCGTTGGTTGATTGGTTGGTTAGGGGATTGGTTGCTTAGGCGATTGGTTGGTTAGACGATTGGTTGGTTAGCCGATTGATTGATTACCTGGTTGGTTGTTTGTTGGCTGGTTAGAAGTTGGTAAAAGAGCATTTTTTTGTTCATCATTATTCTGCTGTATTATTCAATAGGTTTATTCGCCAAACTTAGTTATCAAAGACCACTTAAGTCTGGGGAACTGTGTATTCTCTCCAGTGAATATTGTATCATGTAGTGTTGCCGGCCTTTTCATTTTTCTTTCAGGTTATCAACGATGGAAATGCAATCAAGTGAACCTTGAATACAAGAATTTGAGAAAATGCGAAGATTGCCAGAAACTCGACTTTGTAATTGTAATTTATTTAAAATCGTAGTTTAATTTGTTTTAGTTAACTCTATGGACCTGTAGAAACTTTTGCTGCTAGGTGCACCTATAAAGCTGTTATTTCTGATGAAAGTACTATAATCTCCAAAGAGCTCGGTCAATGATATTTAGAGCCACAAGTCAATTAACACCAATAACTTTGCTGACATGCCAACCCTCAGTGGATATCAAATTTTCTTTCGTAAATTTCGAATATATTATCTTGTTAAAGGGTACTTAATCTCATCTAGATGTAGAAAGAGTAAGCATTCCAAAAAGTTGCCATACTTAACGTTATTGAGAATGGGGTACTATCTCCCTCCACAATCTCTTTCTTGCCCCTTTAGTACTACATGATTGATGTTCAAATTACTGCATGCATCGAGTGATGTGGTTCCTTCGTTTTACCACTCACTTTTATCTATAGTTTAATTTGTAATATTTTGGTTTGGTTAGTTTATTTCAGTGAATTTGGAACGAATAGAGCTTAATTGAAATCAGATGAAAATGTGGTCCTCGTTCTACGCACCCCTTCCTTACATACATGAAGTGTATCTCATCTGCAATGGGTTGTATTCCAATCCGGTTTAATCATTGCCTGTGTTTTGAGAGCAATAAACTCTAGCTCTGCCTGAAGATGTTTTATGACAATCGCTGAAAATTTTAAAGATGAACAAACAGTTTAAAACAACAGTTTTAAGACAAAAACGAAAACCGGTGGATAGTATTCTAAAACCTAATTAGATTTAACATGGGTCTGAAGAAGGCCTAGGGAAGTCTTTGGTTTATTCGCGGCGACTTAAATTGGTGCAGCTACGGGTTCCGCACAGCTAACTTACAATAGTCTCAAAGTCAAAAAAGGGTTATTAATTCCTTGCTTTTCTAACAAAGCATCTAAATAGTCTTTAACTATTTTTTAAAATGATTGAAATGCAGTGATGAGACTTTTCTAGTTACTGTCTTCCCTTTTCAAAATTTTCATTGAATGCATTTTCAAATTCAAATATCACAACGCAAAACTTAAAATGATGAAGGTTTATTGAAAATGTTTGACGTTTTTGACAATCAAGTATTTACTCTATCTCTACTTTCCTTTTATCTGAAGTTTAAAGCTCTTGGGAACCAAAAATTTATATTCAAAAGGTTGAAATTGCCATCTGAATCATCCTTATAAGTTACTTACGTTACTTAGCTTACAATGTACAACAAAAATCGTTTGTTACTGTTCCCTCAACAGTTTGGCCTTTTTACAGATGTGTCTTTTGACATTTGACATTCATGGACATTTGTTTGATTTTCTAGACGTTTGTCTTATCCAGAAAAACGCTTTCTGAAAACATCTTTTTCAAGAATTTTCATTTAAAGAGAAAAAGCTTTACAGATCCAATCTCAAATATCATAATCTTTTTCAGATGGCGATTTAATATGATCTCAAAATTTTAGCGTAAATGTAAAGCTGGTTGAGGGATTATTTCCTTTTATTTTTGAGATATGATATCAGTTTTGACTAGAGATGGGGCTTATTAGAGAGAGGGGCTCTTATTTGAAAGCCATGAATCGTACTCGTTGGAAATTAAGAATTAGAAGTATGAAAAGTAAAAACATTAGAAGCTTCCTTTAAGCTCTTGCATTTAGTGGCTATTGAAAACTCTGGCTAATAAGGGGAGAGGGCTTAATGGAGAGGGGGCTTTGAAGAGAGAGGGGCTTAATAGCGTTTTCACGGCAAGGCTCTGATCCAGGAGATGACGTCAGCAGCAACAACCACATGACCATGCGACACAGTAAACATGGCGGGCCGGCAACAAGGATGCAGACGACAGTTCTATTCTGCTGGAGTAAAGTATTGCGTTTGAAATAATAAAGTGATAGGTAAGAACAAGAACAATATTACAGTCGAGGGAAGCATTAGAGAAAGAGCTAATGTTATGGACTGTTCAGATGCTAGACTATAAATGTCCATAGTATCCTGTTAGGCCGCACACAGCTTCTGCTCTCCTCAAACTTCCGCTTCTTCTGCTCGGTTGTCGATTAGATAGTTGACTGGAACCTGGTAGCTTCTCTGGGGTCTGCCATTTTGAAAGTTTTGAAAACTCCTGCTCAGGCTAGAACTGGACTTTCAGGTATTTTGTCACAAAGCAACTGAAAAGTCCTCTGAAACGCAGAAGGCAAATGCAATTGAATTGGCTGTAATGCATCAAATGTCAAGTTATTAATTAATGCACAATGAATTATTGTTATTTTGTATACACGCTTTTTTATATGGAACCACTTTATGAGGAACCAACGTATGAAAGGCCGAAATGCATTTCCTGTTTCTGTACTATTTTATGGCATTTGATGTGCAGTGAAAATTAAGGAACTTTTAAGGAACTTTTGGTACTTAAATCTGATGATTTAAGGTCTGCAAATAAGGAACTAAGTCTTGAGGTAGGTTACTTTTAAGGAAAAAAGCTTCTACCGAAAGAACCTCAAAATTGGTTGAAAAGTAGAATGTTTTAGAGCTATAAGATGTCAAAGAGGATATTTTTCATTTTTTATGATTTTTTGTACTTGTAAAATTTGTAATGAAGATTTGGCAGCTGAAGGTCAAAATGTATATATGTTAATAATCAATCTTGAATCTTAAGTAAGAAAAAAAAATTTTAGTTCAGGTTATGGTCATTTTAGTAATACTGACTAATAAACCATTTTACTTACCTAATCTGCTTTGACTAATGTATCAAATTTCCACATGTTGGCATGACTCATCTAAGATGGGACTGGTAGCTGGCTTGCTGAAGTCAAACAAATATTGTACATTAATATTTAATCTTAAAACTTGAGTATGACAACAAACCATGGCTAAAACATGAAATATATTACTTACAATAATGTGTTAAAATTTCCAAATGATTGCTTGACTTACAGGAGTAAAAGAAATGTTGTGAATAAATCTTTAATCTAATAACTTGAGTAATGCCACAAACTATTTTAGTCGAGATGCTAAATAGATTAAAAGAATTATTTTACTTATCTGTTTCGTTTTGTTGAATAATTTCCACATTGCTGCATGGCCCATTGGTCAGGAAGGTAGCTTGAGAAAGAAAAAGAAAAGTTCATCAATAAGGTTGAATAAGGCCATTAAAATTGGCAAATAACTAATCAAAAACTAGTAAATAGATTTCCTATAGCAAGATAACAAGTAGTGTAAGCTTTCTAATCTATCAGAATATATTACCTGTTGCTCCAAAGAATGTCCACCAGCCTCTTCTTGGAAAGTTACCCTATTACAGGGGGATTTGAAGTCAGAGTTACCTTCTCCTAGCCTTTGCCACACAGTGGCGTAACCTGCAAGGCAGCAAGAGCATTTGGAATCAGAGTTGCCATCTCCTAGCCTTTGCCACACTAGTGGCGTAACCTGCAAGGCAGCAAGAGCATTTGGAATCAGAGTTGCCATCTCCTAGCCTTTGCCACACTAGTGGCGTAACCTGCAAGGCAGCAAGAGCATTTGGAATCAGAGTTGCCATCTCCTAGCCTTTGCCACACTAGTGGCGTAACCTGCAAGGCAGCAAGAGCATTTGGAATCAGAGTTGCCATCTCCTAGCCTTTGCCACACTAGTGGCGTAACCTGCAAGGCAGCAAGAGCATTTGAAGTCAGAGTTGCCATCTCCTATCCTTTGTCCCGAAGTGACA
Organism: Nemopilema nomurai; assembly: GCA_003864495.1. NCBI lineage: Eukaryota > Metazoa > Cnidaria > Scyphozoa > Rhizostomeae > Rhizostomatidae > Nemopilema > Nemopilema nomurai. The sequence goes on from ML133480.1 coordinate 941,234, forward strand.
TAACTTGCAAGGAAGCAAGAGCATTTGAAGTCAGAGTTGCCATCTCCTAGCCTCATTCCCTGCAAAGGCAGCAGGGGGCTTTTTGAGTCGGAGTTCTCCATCTCCGAGCCTTGCCCAATTGGGCGGTACCCTGTTGGCGACAGGGGGATTTATCTTCGGAGTTTACCATCTCCTAGCCAATGCCCAAACTAGGCGTTACCCTGCATGGCGGCAGGAGGTTTGCTTTCGGAGTTTATCCATCTCCTAGCCAATGCCTAAATTAGGCGATAGCCTGCTTGGCAACAGGAGGTTTATTTTCAGAGTTTCCTTCTCTTAGCCTTCACCCCAAGAGGCATCAGGGGGTTTATTTGGAGTTTTCCTTCTCCTAGCCAATGCCTAAATTAGGCGATAGCCTGCTTGGCAACAGGAGGTTTATTTTCAGAGTTTTCCTTCTCTTAGCCTTCGCCCTAAAAGGCAGCAGGGGGTTTATATTCGGAGTTTTCCTTCTCCTAGCCAATGCCCAAATTAGGCGATACCCTGCATGGCGACAGGAGGTTTATTTTCAGAGTTTTCCTTCTCTTAGCCTTCGCCCTAAAAGGCAGCAGGGGGTTTATATTCGGAGTTTTCCTTCTCCTAGCCAATGCCCAAATTAGGCGATACCCTGTATGGCGACAGGAGGTTTATTTTCGGAGTTTTCCTTCTCTTAGCCAATGCCCAAATTAGGCGGTACCCTGTATGGCGACAGGAGGTTTTTTTATCGGAGTGTTCCTTCTCCTAGCCTTCGCCCTAAAAGGCAGCAGGGGGATTTGGAATCAGAGTTACCTTCTCCTAGCCTTTACCCTGTGAGGCTCAGGGTTGCGTTCATGAAACAGGTAGTACTGGATTACATGGTACCAGTAGCAGGTATGCCTGACCTGACTCAAGTGTTTGAGCTGAATGCATTTTAGAGGCCAGTACGGGAATGATCCATGCTTTGAATGTGGTGTTTCTCAAAAGGTATTCAATATGTTTCTCATCATTATCTTGTCGTTGCCACGGTTAGACTGGATTCCAGGCTGGTATCAAATTCCATTTTCGCACTTTCTTGTTTCTGCAAAGAACAAGTGCAATGAACTGCATGTATGCCTTCTCTGTACCCAACATCCACAAAATATGAGTTGTTAAGATTCAACGTATAATAATACAAAAGTTGTCAATCTGCAGAAAAGTTGAAAAGGTTCCAGAAACTTCTTGTGACAACCTTATTTGTTAGCATGTGGCTATGAATGTTTGAAATAATTTTTGTCAAGGAGTTGCTTTGTGAGTGTAAGCAATAATTTATTAACTTGAATATAATTGCAATCCAATGTAAATGTGAGAAACCCTTAGTGTGCCTATCAAAAAGGTTGAAACCATTATTTTTTATGCAGATATTGAGACAGTATAAAAGCATATTTGCCAAAATATAGAAAAAAACTTGTTTTAATGCACTTTCTGTTAGAGAGCAAGCTCAAATGACAGCAAAGAGCTCAACAGTCAAGCTTTTCTTGTGTTATGTATAGTTAGAGAAGGGATATTGTCTTTCACTCTAGCAAACATGCAATCATGCATTTTCATCTGAAGGTGATTGGATATGTGTGAGTGAGTGTGATTTACTTGATTTTCATTGGATATAAAAAAAACTAACAATATATACCTTACTGAAATAAGTTGAAAAATCAAATTTGAAAAACATAACAAAGAAAAGAAAAAATGTTTTTAGTTCTGAGTTCCAAATTTCTAAGTCAGTAGATAGGTACAGGCACTGCATCTCCTGTTGGGACGATCCCATTTTCTATCGAAATCTTGAAACTTTTTAGATTTGCTGCTGATTCTAGTTCATCAAGTAAATCATTTCAAATCTGGTGCTCAATAGATTTAAGACGTTTTGACCAAAGAAGTGGTTAAATTAGGCCTAAAATGGCAAAGTTGTTTGGATTGCTCAAAGAATAATTTGAAGAGCGTAATTGACACAAAATTCTGGACACAAGGTGGACTCAAATGATTCTGTTTTTTAAATATTTCTATACAAAGGAGTCGTTTTTGAGCAACGTGCATCATGCAATTACCAGAGCTTAGAAGCAAATTATTACATGAACTTTTATGATAATTGTAGAGAAACCTAAAAGGCTGGTGGCTTAAGAATCCAGTGAATAGCTATTCTCAAATATTTGTGCTTCATATTATTACTATCCATGTTACCAAAATCAACTTTCGGCTTATAGAAGCATGTCTTTAATTCGCTAAGAGCATATTTGCAAGTCTTCTAAGAGTATATTTGCACCTTGTACTCCTTGTGTTTTGCCACTGAATGGAAAAGTAGCTTCAATTGTTTGAAAAAGGCTCTTCACGGCACATTAGGAAATAGCTAAAGGGACTTTAATATTGGTTATTATGAAGAACCTCAATTAGAGCAAGCTATTTAGATACCTATTTTGTGATTTTTTGCCAGTTTCTTTTCGTTTGCTGCCATGACCGTTTCGTGCTTCATCGTTTTGTTGGCTAAGGACGTTTAACCAAGCTAGCCATTTCTGTTGGATGTTGATTTTGTCGGAATACGTCACGCTGTGAAAGTGTCTGTTGGATGAGTTTGTGATATTTAGCACTAAAATGCATGATTGAAAAGACATGATGTTTTCAACGTTATACCGATTCAGATCTAAGGAGACCAGCGTTCTTCTTCGTTGCCCCGTTAATGTATTATTTTAATCAGTTTCCATTGTAAATCTTACCTGTTAAATTGGCTGGAGCTCCTTTCTGGATTGTTTTCTCCATAAGCTTCTCGGTGCCTTGCTTGTAGAATACTGACTGGAGCACCAAGTGGTGTTAGTGTCAAAGGCTTTGAATTTTGTGGCCTTTATGGCCAAAGCAATGATGTCGTTTCAGTTTGCGAGTCATTAAGCCACACAACGTGGCCACATTCATTGTTTTCACGTGTTTAGAACTAAAATATGATTAAAAGTTTCCAAAATTTTCAGTTAACTAATCTTTGCACTTAGATTTGCCAAAATGGCTACTTCTATTTGTGTTGTTCGGCGAGAATGTTGTTTAAAAGGATCTGTTTTCTTTAGTTTGGAGCCAGGGAGCATTGTCTCGATGCCTGATTTGAATTTCCTTTGCATTTCTTTGCCAAAGCTGACTATTTTATATATAATCGATCTTTACGACTTTTTCATTATGCTCTTGTCAATCCTTCTCCAATTTACGATATTATGAGCAGTTGCCTCAGGGTCTTTGGGGTGTTTCCTGCTTCTAACTTTTATAAAGATAACGTTTTGGTTTTTTGGTTAAACTTAGGTATTTTCACTAAATTTCTTGTAACTGCTGCGACAAGAAAATTTTCAAAATAGTCGTCCATTTGCTTCGAAGCCAAGGCGGATTCCAGTTGAGCTTTAAGCACATAGCCAAGAGGACAGGCTATTGCACAGTTGTGTTACGTAACACTTCGTATGGCAGGCAGAAGAACGAAAAAAAACGCACACTTTTCAATGTTTTAATGCTATTAAACACACATTTTGATAGTTGAAAAATGACGAGATAAATCAAGGGTAAATCAGATAGCACTATTGATTGATAAAAAAGGAAGTTACCTGATCAAAATTGGCATTGGTCAAATTGATGGCCTCGGCAATGGGCAGGAAACTGATTCAGGCCACAGCAAAAGGTCCAAAGAGATCATCTCTTTTTGGGTTATGAGCTGATCCGTGTATTTGACTATCAACACAAACAATATTATTTCATTGAATGATGATTGGCGATTGCTGAACATGAAGATGTTAGATTCAACGAACATTCTTACCAACATTAAAAAATCATGCAAGTTTATTTTTCTAGAAAAAAGCATAGATACGAAAAATTAGCTCATGTTTACTGATAGAAGTAATTAAACAGAAAATAAGTTCGATCATTTTGGGATTCCTTTGCAGAAAAATAATGTGTTAATCCAGTATGCTTAAAGCAAGCTATATAAATTTCTAAATAAATTTGAATAGAACGCTGTTTTCTAACCGCCAAGAAAGAATTTAATGCTGAGTAAAAATCAAAATAGAATTCTCTGATAAAAAATGATCCGATCATCCACTTAAATTTATTCAAAGAATAGCTAAGCGAGTAAGAACTAGAATTCTTAACAAGTTAATTTGAAATTCGTTTATTGTATTTGCATCTGCTTGAAAATAAGATGATGCTTCTTGGAGTACTCAAGTAAAAAGTTTTCGCGTTTTCATTTCTCGGTGAACTGTGGTCTGACCATTTGAAGGTTTCGTCCTGGTCAGCAACCAATCTTACACTTTTATTTACAAATCTTTGCATGCTAATTAGATGTTTGAAATATGTAATCATGAAACGTGAAATATGAAACACGAATAGACTTTAAGTCGAAATTTAAAAGGAAGCGAAGACGGTATCTTATTTCGGCTAATTTTCTATAGCTTTCTTAGGAGGTAGGTAATTTTCTATGCAAAACCAGTTGATGGATATCTTGGTATAAAATAAAAAATATTATAAGATGGTTTTTCAAAGACCTACGTAACATTTGACGTTAAATAATATATCAACAGACTGTAAATTTGGGAGGGAACGAAGATGACCTTTCAATGGAAAACCAGTTTAAGGGCAACTTGACATGGAATAGAAAATGTTTTTAGACATATTTTCAAATTCAAATTGGAAGAGAAATAGGACACGAAAAGATTATACTGCAATTTAGAAGAGAACGATGATGAACATACTTTGTTTGCAGAATTTCTTGAAAGGCATGCTGATTTGGACTATAGATACTTTCCCAGAAAGGTACATTCAATTCTAGGGTAATTGAGACACGAATATATTTGTGCTAAAATTAAGAACTGAACGTAATAATTTGGACTAGAAAATTTTTTTTCATAGAGACAGTTGAAGAGCAACTTGATAAAGAATTTAAAATATTTTTATTTATTATTTCGTAGAACCATGTGCCATTGGAAAGATGAAGGAGATGAATAGATTATCATACAACTTGGGTAAGAAGGACGATTATCTCATTTTCTGTATAAAGGCAGTTAACAGGAATCTTGGTACGCAATTGATCAGCGTTTTTCGATCTGTTTTCAGAGAGCCACGATGCGAGATTAGAAGGATATGAATAGGTTTAATTATAATTTAAGGCTAAACATAGATGAACTTATTTTCTGTGTACGGCCAGTTGGTGGGCAACTTGGAATTAAAAATTGAGAACGTTTTTAGATATATCAACAGAGAGGTTTGTAAGATTTAGAGGGAAATAGGATATGACTAGATTTCAAGAATGAATTTATTTTCTGTGTAGAGCCAGTTGATCGGCAACTTGTAATTAAACAATGAGAATGCTTTTGATGTATTTTGCGAGAGGTTTGTGAGATTGGAATGGAAGTAGGGCATGACTAGATTTTCGTTACAGTTTATGGCAGGACGTAGATGAAAATATTTTCTGTTTAGAGCCTGTTGATGGAAAACTTGATATTCAAAAAAGGAGAACGTTTTTGATGTATTTCGAGAGAGGTTTGTGAGATTGGAAGGGAAGTAGGGCATGACTAGATATTCGTTACAGTTTATGGCAGGACGTAGATGAAAATATTTTCTGTTTAGGGCCTGTTGATGGAAAACTTGATATTCAAAAAAGGAGAAAGTTTTTGATGTATTTTGAGAGAGGTTTGTGAGATTGGAAGGGAAGTAGGGCATGACTAGATTTTCGTTACAGTTTATGGTAGGACCTAGATGAAAATATTTTCTGTTTAGAGCCTGTTGATGGAAAACTTGATATTCAAAAAAGGAGAAAGTTTTTGATGTATTTTGAGAGGTTTGTGAGATTGGAAGGGAAGTAGGGCATGACTAGATTTTCATTACAGTTTATGGCAGGACCTAGATGAAAATATTTTCTGTTTAGAGCCTGTTGATGGAAAACTTGATATTCAAAAAAAGAGAACGTTTTTGATGTATTTTAAGAGAGGTTTGAGAGATTGATAGGGAAGTAGGACATGTCTAGATTTTCGATGCAATTTAAGGGAGAACATAGATGAACTTATTTTCTATGCAAAGCCAGTTGATGGGCAACTTGATATTAAAATAGAGAATGTTTTTGATGTATTTTTAGAGAGGTTTGTGAGACTGACAGGGTAGAAGGTCGTGTCTAGATTTTCGATGCAATTTAAGGGAGAACGTAGATTAACTCATTTTCTGTCTAGAGCCAGTTGATGGGCAACTTGATATTAAAATAGAGATTGTTTTTGATGTATTTTTAGAGAGGTTTGAGAGACTCACAGGGTAGAAGGATATGTCTAGATTTTGGATGCAATTCAAGGGAGAACGTTGATGAACTTATTTTCGGTCTAGAGCCAGTTGATGGGCAACTTGATGTTAAAAGAGAGAATGTTTTTGATGTGTTTTTAGAGAGGTTTGAGAGATTGATATGGAAGTAGGACATGTCTAGTTTTTCGATGCAATTTAAGACAGAACGTAGAGTGAACTTATTTTCTGTGTAGAGCCAGTTGATGGGCAATTTGATATTAAAATAGAGAATGTTTTTGATGTATTTTTAGAGAGGTTTGAGAGACTGACAAGGAAGTAGGACATGTTTAGATTTTCGATGCAATTTAAGGGAGAACGTAGATGAACTTATTTTCTATGCAGAGCCAGTTGATGGGCAACTTGATATTAAAATAGAGAATGTTTTTGATGTATTTTTAGAGAGGTTTGTGAGACTGACAGGGTAGAAGGACGTGTCTAGATTTTCGATGCAATTTAAGGGAGAACGTAGATGAACTTATTTTCTATGTAGAGCCAGTTGATGGTCAACTTGATATTAAGATAGAGAATGTTTTTGATGTATTTTTAGAGAGGTTTGTGAGACTGACAGGGTAGAAGGACGTATCTAGATTTTCGATGCATTTGAAGGGAGAACGTAGATGAACTTATTTTCTATGTAGAGCCAGTTGATGGGCAACTTGATATTAAAATAGAGAATATTTTTGATGTATTTTTAGAGATGTTCGAGAGATTGATAGGGAAGTAGGACATGTCTAGACTATCGATGGAATTCAAGGGAGAACGTAGATGAACTTATTTTCTGTGTAGAGCCAATTAAAGGGCAACTTGATATTAAAATAGAGAATGTTTTGATGTATTTTTAGAGAGGTTTGTGAGACTGACAGGGTAGAAGGACGTGTCTAGATTTTCGATGCAATTTAAGGGAGAACATAGATGAACTTATTTTCTATGTAGAGCCAGTTGATGGGCAACTTGATATTAAAATAGAGAATGTTTTGATGTATTTTTAGAGAGGTTTGTGAGACTGACAGGGTAGAAGGACGTGTCTAGATTTTCGATGCAATTTAAGGGAGAACGTAGATGAACTTATTTTATATGTAGAGCCAGTTGATTGGCAACTTGATATTAAACTAGAGAATGTTTTTGATGTATTTTTAGAGATGTTCGAGAGATTGATAGGAAAGTAGGACATGTCTAGATTATCGATGGAATTTAAGGGAGAACGTAGATGAACTTATTTTCTATGTAGAGCCAGTTGATGGGCAACTTGATATTAAAATAGAGAATGTTTTTGATGTATTTTTAGAGATGTTCGAGAGATTGATAGGGAAGTAGGACATGTCTAGATTATCGATGGAATTTAAGGGAGAACGTAGATGAACTTATTTTCTATGTAGAGCCAATTGAAGGGCAACTTGATATCAAAATAGAGAATGTTTTTGATGTATTTTTAGAGAGGTTTGAGAGACTGACAAGGAAGTAGGGCATGACTAGATTTTCGATGCAATTTAAGGGAGAACGTAGATGAATTTAATTTAGGTTTAGAGACAGTAGAAGGACATGCCCAGATTTTCGATGCAATTTAAGGGAGAACGTAGATGAAGTTATTTTCGGTCTAGAGCCAGTTGATGGGCAACTTGATATTAAAATAGAGAATGTTTTTGATTTATTTTTAGAGAGGTTTGCGAGACTGACAGGGTAGAAGGACGTGTCTAGATTTTCGATGCAATTTAAGGGAGAACGTAGATGAACTTATTTTCTGTGTAGAGCCAACTAAAGGGCAACTTGATATTAAAATAGAGAATGTTTTGATGTATTTTTAGAGAGGTTTGTGAGCCTGAAAGGGTAGAAGGACGTATCTAGATTTTCGATGCATTTGAAGGGAGAACGTAGATGAACTTATTTTCTATGTAGAGCCAGTTGATGGGCAACTTGATTTTAAGATAGGGAATGTTTTTGATGTATTTTTAGAGAGGTTTGTGAGACTGACAGGGTAGAAGGACGTATCTAGATTTTCGATGCAATTTAAGGGAGAACGTAGATGAACTTATTTTCGGTCTAGAGCCTGTTGACGGGCAACTTGATATTAGAATAGAGAATGTTTTTGATGTATTTTTAGAGAGGTTTGTGAGACTGACAGGGTAGAAGGACGTGTCTAGATTTTCGATGCAATTTAAGGGAGAACGTAGATGAACTTATTTTCTATGTAGAGCCAATTGAAGGGCAACTTGATATCAAAATAGAGAATGTTTTTGATGTATTTTTAGAGAGGTTTGAGAGACTGACAAGGAAGTAGGGCATGACTAGATTTTCGATGCAATTTAAGGGAGAACGTAGATGAATTTAATTTAGGTTTAGAGACAGTAGAAGGACATGCCCAGATTTTCGATGCAATTTAAGGGAGAACGTAGATGAAGTTATTTTCGGTCTAGAGCCAGTTGATGGGCAACTTGATATTAAAATAGAGAATGTTTTTGATTTATTTTTAGAGAGGTTTGCGAGACTGACAGGGTAGAAGGACGTGTCTAGATTTTCGATGCAATTTAAGGGAGAACGTAGATGAACTTATTTTCTATGTAGAGCCAGTTGATGGGCAACTTGATTTTAAGATAGGGAATGTTTTTGATGTATTTTTAGAGAGGTTTGTGAGCCTGAAAGGGTAGAAGGACGTATCTAGATTTTCGATGCAATTTAAGGGAGAACGTAGATGAACTTATTTTCGGTCTAGAGCCAGTTGACGGGCAACTTGATATTAGAATAGAGAATGTTTTTGATGTATTTTTAGAGAGGTTTGTGAGACTGACAGGGTAGAAGGACGTGTCTAGATTTTCGATGCAATTTAAGGGAGAACGTAGATGAACTTATTTTCTGTGTAGAGCCAACTAAAGGGCAACTTGATATTAAAATAGAGAATGTTTTGATGTATTTTTAGAGAGGTTTGTGAGCCTGAAAGGGTAAGACGTATCTAGATTTTCGATGCATTTGAAGGGAGAACGTAGATGAACTTATTTTCTATGTAGAGCCAGTTGATGGGCAACTTGATTTTAAGATAGGGAATGTTTTTGATGTATTTTTAGAGAGGTTTGTGAGACTGACAGGGTAGAAGGACGTATCTAGATTTTCGATGCAATTTAAGGGAGAACGTAGATGAACTTATTTTCGGTCTAGAGCCTGTTGACGGGCAACTTGATATTAGAATAGAGAATGTTTTTGATGTATTTTTAGAGAGGTTTGTGAGACTGACAGGGTAGAAGGACGTGTCTAGATTTTCGATGCAATTTAAGGGAGAACGTAGATGAACTTATTTTCTATGTAGAGCCAATTGAAGGGCAACTTGATATCAAAATAGAGAATGTTTTTGATGTATTTTTAGAGAGGTTTGAGAGACTGACAAGGAAGTAGGGCATGACTAGATTTTCGATGCAATTTAAGGAGAACGTAGATGAATTTAATTTAGGTTTAGAGACAGTAAGGACATGCCCAGATTTTCGATGCAATTTAAGGGAGAACGTAGATGAAGTTATTCGGTCTAGAGCCAGTTGATGGGCAACTTGATATTAAAATAGAGAATGTTTTTGATTTATTTTTAGAGAGGGTTTGCGAGACTGACAGGGTAGAAGGACGTGTCTAGATTTTCGATGCAATTTAAGGGAGAACGTAGATGAACTTATTTTCTATGTAGAGCCAGTTGATGGGCAACTTGATTTTAAGATAGGGAATGTTTTTGATGTATTTTTAGAGAGGTTTGTGAGCCTGAAAGGGTAGAAGGACGTATCTAGATTTTCGATGCAATTTAAGGGAGAACGTAGATGAACTTATTTTCGGTCTAGAGCCAGTTGACGGGCAACTTGATATTAGAATAGGAAGTGTTTTTGATGTATTTTTAGAGAGGTTTGTGAGACTGACAGGGTAGAAGGACGTGTCTAGATTTCGATGCAATTTAAGGGAGAACGTAGATGAACTTATTTTCTGTGTAGAGCCAACTAAAGGGCAACTTGATATTAAAATAGAGAATGTTTTGATGTATTTTTAGAGAGGTTTGTGAGCCTGAAAGGGTAGAAGGACGTATCTAGATTTTCGATGCATTTGAAGGGAGAACGTAGATGAACTTATTTTCTATGTAGAGCCAGTTGATGGGCAACTTGATTTTAAGATAGGGAATGTTTTTGATGTATTTTTAGAGAGGTTTGTGAGACTGACAGGGTAGAAGGACGTATCTAGATTTTCGATGCAATTTAAGGGAAAGATAGATGAACTTATTTTCGGTCTAGAGCCTGTTGACGGGCAACTTGATATTAAAATAAAGAATGTTTTTTGATGTATTTTTAGAGAGTTTGTGAGATTGACAGGGAAGAAGGACTTGTCTAGATTTTCTTTACAATTTAAGGAGAACGTAGATGAACTTATTTCTTGTGTAGAGCCAGTTAAAGGGCAACTTGATATTAAAATAGAGAATGTTTTGATGTATTTTTAGAGAGGTTTGTGAGCCTGAAAGGGTAGAAGGACGTGTCTAGATTTTCGATGCAATTTAAGGGAGAACGTAGATGAACTTATTTTCTATGTAGAGCCAGTTGATGGGCAACTTGATTTTAAGAAAGAGAATGTTTTTGATGTATTTTTAGAGAGGTTTGTGAGACTGACAGGGTAGAAGGACGTATCTAGATTTTCGATGCATTTGAAGGGAGAACGTAGATGAACTTATTTTCTTTGTAGAGCCAGTTGATGGGCAACTTGATTTTAAGATAGGGAATGTTTTTGATGTATTTTTAGAGAGGTTTGTGAGACTGACAGGGTAGAAGGACGTATCTAGATTTTCGATGCAATTTAAGGGAGAACGTAGATGAACTTATTTTCTAGAGCCAGTTGACGCAACTTGATAAAAAATAGAGAATGTTTTTGATGTATTTTTAGAGAGGTTTGTGAGACTGACAGGGTAGAAGGACGTGTCTAGATTTACGATGCAATTTAAGGGAGAACGTAGATGAACTTATTTTCTATGCAGAGCCAGTTGATGGGCAACTTGATATTAGAATAGAGAATGTTTTTGATGTATTTTTAGAGAGGTTTGTGAGACTGACAGGGTAGAAGGACGTGTCTAGATTTTCGATGCAATTTAAGGGAGAACGTAGATGAACTTATTTTCTATGTAGAGCCAGTTGATGGTCAACTTGATATTAAGATAGAGAATGTTTTTGATGTATTTTTAGAGAGGTTTGTGAGACTGACAGGGTAGAAGGACGTATCTAGATTTTCGATGCATTTGAAGGGAGAACGTAGATGAACTTATTTTCTGTGTAGAGCCAATTGAAGGGCAACTTGATGTTAAAATAGAGAATGTTTTGATGTATTTTTAGAGAGGTTTGTGAGACTGACAGGGTAGAAGGACGTGTCTAGATTTTCGATGCAATTTAAGGGAGAACATAGATGAACTTATTTTCTATGCAGAGCAAGTTGATGGGCAACTTGATATTAAAATAGAGAATGTTTTGATGTATTTTTAGAGAGGTTTGTGAGACTGACAGGGTAGAAGGACGTGTCTAGATTTTCGATGCAATTTAAGGGAGGACGTAGATGAACTTATTTTCTATGTAGAGCCAGTTGATGGGCAACTTGATTTTAAGATAGGGAATGTTTTTGATGTATTTTTAGAGAGGTTTGTGAGACTGACAGGGTAGAAGGACGTATCTAGATTTTCGATGCAATTTAAGGGAGAACGTAGATGAACTTATTTTATATGTAGAGCCAGTTGATGGGCAACTTGATATTAAACTAGAGAATGTTTTTGATGTATTTTTAGAGATGTTCGAGAGATTGATAGGGAAGTAGGACATGTCTAGATTATCGATGGAATTTAAGGGAGAACGTAGATGAGCTTATTTTCTATGTAGAGCCAGTTGATGGGCAACTTGATATTAAAATAGAGAATGTTTTTGATGTATTTTTAGAGATGTTCGAGAGATTGATAGGAAGTAGGACATGTCTAGATTATCGATGGAATTTAAGGGAGAACGTAGATGAACTTATTTTCTATGTAGAGCCAATTGAAGGGCAACTTGATATCAAAATAGAGAATGTTTTTGATGTATTTTTAGAGAGGTTCGAGAGATTGATAGGAAAGTAGGACATGTCTAGATTATCGATGGAATTTAAGGGAGAACGTAGATGAACTTATTTTCTATGTAGAGCCAATTGAAGGGCAACTTGATATTAAACTAGAGAATGTTTTTGATGTATTTTTAGAGAGGCTCGAGAGATTGATAGGAAAGTAGGACATGTCTAGATTATCGATGGAATTTAAGGGAGAACGTAGATGAACTTATTTTCTATGTAGAGCCAATTGAAGGGCAACTTGATATTAAACTAGAGAATGTTTTTGATGTATTTTTAGAGAGGTTCGAGAGATTGATAGGGAAGTAGGACATGTCTAGATTATCGATGGAATTTAAGGGAGAACGTAGATGAACTTATTTTCTATGTAGAGCCAATTGAAGGGCAACTTGATATTAAACTAGAGAATGTTTTTGATGTATTTTTAGAGAGGTTCGAGAGATTGATAGGAAAGTAGGACATGTCTAGATTATCGATGGAATTTAAGGGAGAACGTAGATGAACTTATTTTCTATGTAGAGCCAATTGAAGGGCAACTTGATATCAAAATAGAGAATGTTTTTGATGTATTTTTAGAGATGTTCGAGAGATTGATAGGGAAGTAGGACATGTCTAGATTTTCGATGCAATTTAAGGGAGAACGTAGATGAACTTATTTTCTGTGTAGAGCCAACTAAAGGGCAACTTGATTTTAAGATAGGGAATGTTTTTGATGTATTTTTAGAGAGGTTTGTGAGACTGACAGGGTAGAAGGACGTATCTAGATTTTCGATGCAATTTAAGGGAGAACGTAGATGAACTTATTTTCGGTCTAGAGCCAGTTGACGGGCAACTTGATATTAAAATAGAGAATGTTTTTGATGTATTTTTAGAGAGGTTTGTGAGACTGACAGGGTAGAAGGACGTGTCTAGATTTTCGATGCAATTTAAGGGAGAACGTAGATGAACTTATTTTCTATGCAGAGCCAGTTGATGGGCAACTTGATATTAGAATAGAGAATGTTTTTGATGTATTTTTAGAGAGGTTTGTGAGACTGACAGGGTAGAAGGACGTGTCTAGATTTTCGATGCAATTTAAGGGAGAACGTAGATGAACTTATTTTCTATGTAGAGCCAGTTGATGGTCAACTTGATATTAAGATAGAGAATGTTTTTGATGTATTTTTAGAGAGGTTTGTGAGACTGACAGGGTAGAAGGACGTATCTAGATTTTCGATGCATTTGAAGGGAGAACGTAGATGAACTTATTTTCTATGTAGAGCCAGTTGATGGGCAACTGAAAGATAGGGAATGTTTTTGATGTATTTTTAGAGAGGTTTGTGAGACTGACAGGGTAGAAGGACGTATCTAGATTTTCGATGCAATTTAAGGGAGAACGTAGATGAACTTATTTTATATGTAGAGCCAGTTGGTGGGCAACTTGATATTAAACTAGAGAATGTTTTTGATGTATTTTTAGAGAGGTTCGAGAGATTGATAGGAAAGTAGGACATGTCTAGATTATCGATGGAATTTAAGGGAGAACGTAGATGAACTTATTTTCTATGTAGAGCCAGTTGATGGGCAACTTGATATTAAAAGAGAGAATGTTTTTGATGTGTTTTTAGAGAGGTTTGAGAGATTGATATGGAAGTAGGACATGTCTAGATTTTCGATGCAATTTAAGACAGAACGTAGAGTGAACTTATTTTCTGTGTAGAGCCAGTTGATGGGCAATTTGATATTAAAATAGAGAATGTTTTTGATGTATTTTTAGAGAGGTTTGAGAGACTGACAAGGAAGTAGGACATGTTTAGATTTTCGATGCAATTTAAGGGAGAACGTAGATGAATTTAATTTAGGTTTAGAGACAGTAGAAGGACATGCCCAGATTTTCGATGCAATTTAAGGGAGAACGTAGATGAAGTTATTTTCGGTCTAGAGCCAGTTGATGGGCAACTTGATATTAAAATAGAAAATGTTTTTGATTTATTTTTAGAGAGGTTTGCGAGACTGACAGGGTAGAAGGACGTGTCTAGATTTTCGATGCAATTTAAGGGAGAACGTAGATGAACTTATTTTATATGTAGAGCCAGTTGATGGGCAACTTGATATTAAAATATAGAATGTTTTTGATGTATCTTTAGAGAGGTTCGAGAGATTGATAGGGAAGTAGGACATGTCTAGATTATCGATGGAATTTAAGGGAGAACGTAGATGAACTGTTTTTCTATGTAGAGCCAGTTGATGGGCAACTTGATATTAAAATAGAGAATGTTTTTGATGTATTTTGAGACAGGAATCTTGGTATCTAATAGAAAATGTTTTTTGATATCTTTTCAGATAGCTATGTTTAATTTGAAGGGGAATTAGTTATTTTAATTGTATTTGAATTATAGGAAAGAGGTAATTGAACCTTTTATTGCATAGCCTTTTGAAAATTATCTTTGTATGTTGTAGAAAATGTTTTGAATCTTTTACTGGGAGTGATTTAAATTGGGTATAGAAATAAGCAACGTTTAGGAGGGAACAACGATGAACGTGTTTTCTGTGAAGAGTCTCTTATTGGGCACCTTGATATGTAATAGAAAATAACTACAGATGCTGTTGCTTCGAGCTTGGTAGCTAAAAGAGATACAATATGGTTCCAGTTCAATTTTAGGAATGAATGAACTTGTTTTGATGAAGAATGCCAAAGGAATTATGAAAAAACCCTTTTTTTATGTAGAAAGAGTTAAATGGTACTTTGGGATGGACTAAAAAATGCCCTGGAAAGGTTGAATTTCATAGCGTTTGGTGAGATTGGTTCTTAATAGTTAATCAAATTTGTTTAATTCATAATTTTCAAAGAATGGTGACGATTTTTCTTTTTGATGTTGGTCTAATATAATTACATTTCCATAAAATCACTAGATAGTAATTGCGACAGGTAGGCCTCGTTTGTTTGTAAATATAATTTTCTAGGTGGCAATGGTTAATGCCCATGGGGGATTGTCTGGTGTTTATTTTTCCTCAATAGATAGGTTTGTCAACGTGTGCTTATGCAGTATCCTTTTATTGAGAGTCAAATTAACTGCAATTTTCCCTTGAGCTGGGAAAACTGTAGGTAACTGCTGTGAAATGTAACTCGCTGTATGTAATTCATGTATTGGAATATTATACTGACGATCATATCAAGACTAGAGATTGAATGCGAATACCCGTTGTCTCGCATCCTTTTTGAGGTTTATTAATTCTTGGGGACCAAGCTTAACCAGCTATGCTCCTCAGTGCCCCTACGCCCCATTTACCCCTGCGCCTCTTCTTATCTCCATTGTATTTTGTTTGTCGCTATCCTTTTCTGCTATTTTCATTATCAGACAATTTTTTCATGTTTTCTTTGTTTCATCCATTTATGCTCTTTTCCCCTTAATTTCATTCTTAGCTTTCTTAGCATTGTTCTCTTTTGTAAATACATTCAGGTGCTGAGCTTCTGTATCTTTTTTTCATATGAATTATATCATTGTTTTTTTTCATTGCCTCTTTTTTTGAAGAGGAAAGTCGTAATTTTTTATATTTGCTTAAAGAAAGTATTCCTTGAAGATTAATCGATTTGAAATTTTTTAAATTTCTGTGTTCCTTGGCTGGAAAATTTTTTTGATACTGTTGTTCAAACGAAAATATTTTTTTCTTTAATTAAATTTTATTTTATGATTTTCATTAGATCACTGTTGGTGACTTGGTGAATAAATTTTGGTAAAAAACAATTTTTTCCTTTTTAAGAGAAGAATTTTCTGTCCACGAATATCTTCAAATGGTCTAACGTCACAATGATAACAGTGCATACAACTGGCAGTAATGTCAACCCAATTCAATTACATTCATATATAACATACATGTATTATATACTCATATGCTTACATAATAACATCTCATATATACATAACAAATCTATATACATGTTCTGTATATAGATTCATGTTAATAAATCGATTCCTCTCCTTGTAAATCAAAATATGAATATAAATATGAACAAAAGATTCATGAATATAAATAATATATATTAAATGTACATTGAAGTATTTATTTTCATTTTAGGCTTCTGCTATTTGCTATGAGGGAAACGCTCTTTACTGATCAACAGCCAGGAGTTATAAAATAGGTATGTATATGTGTATTTACAACGGGCAACTAAGCAGAAAACACACTTACGCATATCTCTTTCATAATTCTTTGCCCTCGGAGCTCTTTTTGACATGGAAGTGGTGGCCTTCGACAAGAATCGTAAACAATGCGATCATTACATCTGTAGGCTCGTAGCAATCAATTTGCACACACTTCACTCTCCTTTTCGTTTCAAGCTCTCGATGGTATTTGGTAAGAGGAGGAACTTTTTTTCACGAATTAATTGCATTTTCTGAGGTGCCTTAAAAGCTCATCTTTTTGCCGGCATAAAAGATTGTTATTGAAATTAACACAACATTGATTTTGGCGCGTTTTCACGCAGTGCTTCTAGACAATGCATGTCTCCCCTCTTGGGAACAAGCATTGTTTCGTTGTGAGAGAGTGATTTTCCCACGAAGGAGGATAAAAATAAAATAAGACGCAACAACACTGACATGGTAATCAAAGGTCGAGCCCCCAAATTCTGTGACCAGGGGACAGTTTTCAAACATGAAAGAGAAACGGATACATGAGATTTCCATCACTTTGGTACAGTTTTGGTACTGTGCTGCCAAAATGGGGGGTAGCGCAGGGAAATGGTCCAAGCTCATGGTTTTGCGCTGGGGTTCTTTTACAGGGCTTGATAATGTCACGACATAGCTATGACGTCATCATGAGACAGCTCAGAGTTTTTAATGTTTCTCCATAAAGGGTATGTTAGTTATTTGATATTTTTCACTTGATAAGGTGTAAGAGTGATTTAATCACGGAGTTGTGCGTGAGGTTACCCACGAGTTTCTCTTTTAGGTGCTTCTCCTTGCTGCGGTGGAGGCATATTCTAATAACAACAACAACTACAACTGAGGACGCGGGAAGAAAATGGCGGACATATATTTTGAAAGTTGTCTTCCTAAAAATACAGAAAAGCTGCATAGATCGAGGGACATATGCGGTAAGTGGTCGATTTTCCTACTTCGTTTTGTGTGGTTTAATGATTGAGTATCTCGAACGGCCTCAATAACAGGTTTGGCCTAAAAACACATGGCTTAAGTTGCATTTTTGCAAAAAATTTGGGGGTTTTGCCTCGATCTTTAATGTGAAAATACTTTTCTTTTCGTGACCCCTTTGTTTTATTCCATAACGGCTATTTTATCTGTAAATGAGATAAGGCCGAGGAATTTTTCTCTTTCACTGCAATGAATGCAAAAAGATGCAAATCAAATATTTTCCAGTTTGTTTGAAAACGATAAATATGGCTATGATAATCTGATCCTGAAAGAATCTTGCATGGTGCCTGCAACCCTTTTTGTTCTTTTTTCTTATATAATGTTGTGACACAAAAACTAAGAGGAAATTGATCGTTTGTTTTGAAGAGCTCCTATTCTGAATAATCAATTTGATAAAACTGCTAATTCATTATAGCCCTTTGTAATTGGTCTTATTTCTTTTTCACAGTTAGGGTTTTAGATCGTGTGTTTTGACTTCTTGTTGTGCTTCTAATGGCTCTAGTCAATTACTTTGCCAATTAGACTTAAGTTTTCTAGCTCCTTTTCACATAGTTTTCACCTTAAACTTTGCTTACTGTGTCCCTCTATTATTTCGAATTGAGTTTTCTTGCTCAATATCTTCAAGCTATTGCCCTTAATCTCATTGATTTAGTATTTATCATACCCTGTCATTTTGCATAAAGTGTTCTTGCTTAGTAACAGTGAGCTTTTGGCTTCAAATTATCAAATCCAGGGTCTTAATCCTCTAACTTTTCTTAGTCTTCATCATATAGAAATCACCATGTGTGTGGTAAACAATGTATTTCGTTCATGCATGCGATTAATACTCTTACATATCTGGCTATTTCAGACCCTCTTTACACTGTCCCTTTCAAAAACGATACTGTAATAGTACAAAATTTGTTTCCGGATGGCAGAGGGCGTAAATTTGTTGTTTCTTTGGCAAATTTTCTTCACCTTTTAGATTCTGTGATGTTTTATGAAAGTAAAAAAAGGCACTAAAGATTTTTTGCCTGAATTTTAGACTTTTTGTCACTGTTGACAAGAGATGACATTTACTTGAAAAAGAGAGTTTTTCATCAGTGTTTAGAAATAAAATGAAGTTAAAAACAAGAATGAGTTTTTTAGACTGCTTCGATCTATGAAAACTCAATTTTTTAGAAAAGAAAAATGGACAAAATGGATAAAATAGTAAAGAATCTTATACTGTGAAGGTTCAGTGTCCAGGTCGCCCTGTTATGTTTGAAACCAAGCTTGATGGACAAACTTTTTGATATAGCGTTCAATTAATTTGAAAGTTGCTATGAAACTATAATTTCTTCTCTTTCTTTGGCAATCCAATTTTTATCATTTAATATATAAATATATAGTAGCACCTCCATCTCCACTGCAACAAACACAGCCTTCTATCTGGTAGCATAAAGTGTAGTGTACTAAATGCTCCCTTTACAGTAGAATTTGAGCCACTTATTGAAATAATAATATCTGCACAGAGGCAAAGATTGGGGAATTCTTCGCGTTTAAATTCAAGTATTTTGGCCACAAAGACCGAACAGTGCTTCCACGATAATAGGCCCTATGAACACCTAGATGATTTCCATTCAAAAAAACCTTATATATTTACCATTAATTAACCTAAACGGGAAAGCAGAAATTTGAACAAAAGCTGACAACCACCATGTTTCTGGGGGGATTCGAACATAGCAAAGCGATTAGCCTATTTAAATTTAAACAATTTTCGCAACTCGATCAACACATCATATCACAATAGGAAGACACAATAGGCACTATTAAAAGTATTTGCCAATGTTGCTCAGCTAATGAAAAACAAAATTTCCAATTTTTCGGTAAAGAAAACAATTTTATGAAGGTCAAAAGCAACATATATACATCTCATGCGGGCGATAAATTGCTCGCATTATTGGCGCCACGTGTGTGCAGATGCGTGCGCGTGCGATTGCATGCATCAAATGACGGATACTGTTTTCTGTAGGCTTTACTTTGCCATGTAAGATCACACCTTCTATGCTGATATTATGAAGGTTTTTTTTCCTTAATCTGTTTTCTTACTTACTAAATTACCCTGTCATTTACATTTATTTTTTTCTTTCTCAATGTCACTGCATTTCATGTCCTAATCTTTTTTCTCTAATCTATTATTTTTACTGTAGCTGTTTGCCATTTAGAATCAAGTTTCTTGAATGAATGCAATCAATCGTTTGCAGGGCTTACTCTAAGCAAAGTTAAGGTGCCCCATAAAAAGGGGCTCTTTATAAGCATCAGGTGCTCTACTACGCATCCCTATTTAAAATGTCCTCGAGAGCATCCTTCAAGAGAATTTGAAATGAGAAATTCAACTTTGATACACCATAAAATTAAATAACAAAACATGCAACAAGCAACATGTTGATTAAATAAAAGAAGGTAATCAAACTTCTGGTGATTCAAAATAGAAGTTGAATTCTTTGCACCAATTTTTCATCAAATTCTATGCACCTATTTCTAGGTGTTTCTACATAGTGAACTCAATGAAGAAAATTCAATATCAAATGAACATGGGCCTTCAAAATCTGTTTGCATGGAAGATCCAGCCTTTGAAAACTGACTGTGCTCAGGGAAGGACTTCAAAATTCTTATGTTTGCAGTTCAAGGAGAGTTCTGATATTGCAGATAAAAATGGATGGGTGTAGTGATTAAATAATTTGCTTAATCAACTAACGCTTATCATTTTCACAATTCTCTCATCGTTGCATCACCACACCAAGTCAAGCTGACACACCTTCGCTCTTTTCTAGCTCGAGATTTTTCCATCCAATTACATCATCATTACATCATACTAACACACGCTTCGTCAGCAAGTTGTATTTTTAGCTTAAGGATATAAATTTGCGCTGGTATAGTAGAGAGATTAGTAATTCACAAGAAGTCAAGAACAGAAGTCAAGACTCTTCTCTCGGCGATATTCTCCAAAGATCAACGATTCGGTAAGGTAATCCTTATTTGTCTTCTTGATAATAGTTCCCAAAGAACAGCAATAAGAACTATTAAATGGGGACCTTGATTTATTGATAGAAGATGATCTCAATTGGGCTTGAGCATTCGCAACCTTTTGATGTGCAAAAACCTATCAGTGATCTCTTAATAATTCCACACACAGGGGAAAAGAGAGAGCCTTCAACTCCTTGAATCTCACAATTTGAGGAAAATTCTGGTTTTGAAGATGAAAATTGAAAAAAACTCTTTATTTATAAGGTATTTGCCATTATATTGATTCCTGCTATCGCTTTGCTCAATTTTGATTTTTCTGAATCAAAGAAGAACATTTTCTTATTTTTGTTGCAGTATTCAAGTGCATGGCACTTTGATCAAATACCATGTCTTCTTGCTTTTTTAAAAGTTTTGTTCTGGCATTTGGTCTCAGATTTACATTTTGTTCTTCTAATCTTCTTGTTTTGCTGAGCATTCTACTTTCCATTTTCATTCATTTTGATCTGCATTATATTTGCACATTTCTGTGGGCTGAATCCTCTAGCTATACTTTGGGTTTTGCTCTGCCATTTGGTATTGAGTTTTAGGCCTGAATTTTCTCATTTTTGTAGCCTTGTTATATTTGCTTTACTAATAGATCTGGTCTTTGATTTCTTACTACTTTTACTTACTATGAATCATTTTTTTTTCGATTTCGCGGTCTTAGTTGTCTTCCTTTACTTATGGTTTTACTCTGCCATTTGGCATTATTTTATTTGGCTGAATTGTGTCGGTTTTGCAACATGTTTCTAAGGGTTTGTGTCTGCCGTTTTGCATGAGGTTTAGTGGCTAAACTTTGTAGATTTTGTGGCTGAATTTCGAAGGTTTTTGGGCTTTACTTGTTTTACTTTACTTAGGGTCTTATCATGTCATTCCACCTTAACTTCTCTGCCTTAACTTGGCTAAAGTTGACAGCCTTTTAGTATTAGTGGCCTTGCTTTTTTAAGGGTTTTTTTGTGTCCGATGGAATTAAATTTCCATTTTCATTTTGTGAATTTGGTTGCCTTAATCCTCACATCTTTCTTGGTGTTTATAACTATTATTTGTAATTTTTTTTCTACTTTATATTGATAAATTTTGTGGTGTTGCTTTACTCAGGGTTTTTTTCTGCTATAAGGTATATTAGGTTCCTGGCTGAATTTTTAGTTTATGTTTCCTCAGTCATTTTTCTGTACTAAGGGCTTATCATAAAAGGTGGCTGAGTTTTTTATGTTTTTCGGTCTTAATGATCTTGCTTTACTTTGGGTTTTACCTACAATTTGGGATGAAGTTACCTGGCTTCATTTTGTACATTTTGTGGTTTAGATCTGCTGGCTTAATTCAGGGTTAATCTTTTTTCATTTCTCATGAAGTTTTCTTGCTTCTTGCCACTTGTTTCTTGCCATTCTTATCTTTTTTACTAGAGGCTTTATTTTGCCATGTCTCTAGGGTTTCCTGATCATGCTTGAAGATTTGTGGCTTTAATCTTCCTGCTTCTATAAATGGTTCTACATTCCCATTTTGCATGAAGTTTCCTGGCTGAATTTGTAGGATTTTCTGGCTAAAATTTCTGATTTTGTATCCTCTTGCTTCACTGCAGGTTTTACTCTTTCATTCAGCCCTATGTTTTCTAGCTAATATTTGTAGTTTTTGGCTTTAAGGTTTTGCTTTATCAAGGACTTTCCTCTGTCATTAAGTATTTAGTTTTGTAAATTTTGTAGCCTTAAACATTTTCCACTATCAATGGTTTTACTCTACCAATCGGCTGAGTTTTCCATCTAGAGATTTGTAGAGATCATTGCCCTAATCTGTTTTTATTGCAAGCTATAATGACCCTTTACTCTCATTTGCAGGGAACGGATCACAACGAATGGCTGCTAAGATGTTCAACATTAATTAATATCTCAAATCCTGGTGCATGTTTTGTAGCTTGTGAAATATACAGCTTCACCATCTGCCAGAAGCCCTACTCCATAAATTAGGTAGCAATGATATCTTAAGCCGCATAAAATAATTATAGTGGCAAGAATTTTTGTAGTCAGGAGATTAAAATGATTTCCCTTGTTTTTGTTAAGTTGTAATCAAACTACTGAAAAGCCTTTAAAATTACATCTGCCCAGCCGCTTCAGAAAATTGACTTTTGCACCCTTGTGCGATATGTGCTCTATAATAGGGTCACTGTAACTGGGGTAGATAAGTTCTCCAACACGCCCTGTCTTTCAATTCTTCAGGGCAATTTGCTACACTTGGCCCTGTTGCCTGGTGACAAGTGGAAGGATCAAAGGTTCACATTTAGACCTCTTTCCTCATAAGTTGCTTTGGAGTATATTACCATTTTGTTAAGTTCCCAATGGTTGCCTTTGGTAAGACTTTAGAATAGATAATTCCTCCCCCTTCAGAATTTGATTCCCAGCATTCTTTGAAGTATGGAGTCCATTTGAAGAATTTGTAGAAAATGCGAGCATGAATTTCAAAGCTATGTACCAGCTCAATTTCAAAACCATTTTTGAAGCTCCCTCCTTTTATCCCTTGCTCTCTTTTTTCATATTAAATCTATCATTTTTTCATATTCATTGTTATACTCGTGCTATACTCGTTTCATTGTACCCTTAAATGCATGCTCATGTTTACATTTTTGTTTAGTTTAAACATCTTAAGATAAACAGTAGATGATATGAATTTTTTTCGTTCTTTCGCTAGCAGAAGAGCCTTGCTAATTCTTGTTATAAACCTAAAATGAAGTGCCATATGAGCCTTGGTTGACTCTCCATGTCCCTCTAATGCGTTTGATATTCAGAGGCCGGTATTCCTTGTGTTTTCTTACGCTGAAACAGTGTCTTTGAGACCTTAGAAAAATTTTAAGGCCTCAGAAATGGCAAAATCTCAGGAACTTCCGGGGGCTTAGAGTACCCCAGACCCCCCAGCTGGTTCAGGCAATGTACACTTTGTGCAAAGAATTCATCCCTTCGCCCCCTCCCCCCCCCTTCTAGTAATGCTTGATCCTGCCCTGATTAAATTTGCTTTTACTTGCAACGTACAAATGTCTGGTGAAACATACAAAGAAATTGCTCTTTATTATTGCTAGCTCTCCTTTATACTAACATTTTAGTAGATACCCTACTCGTTTTCCACTCCACCCTTAAGCGCACTTATGCATTCTACAAAATCCGTATGTAGGGCTCCTTGGCGTCGTGGGTTGTCCGCTGGCCCCTCAAGGTGAAAGGTGACAGGTCGATTGTTCAAGACCCGGCTTTCACTTTTCCTATAACTTTTTAAAATTACTTTTTTCCTTTTGTTATTTGGGCTTATTTTAGACAGAAATGACCATATATAAGTCTGAAGGCCTTGATAATTTTTTTAAATTAATATTTGATCCATTATCATTGCTAGGAATGGAAAGAATATCAGACTTAGCTATCATATTCTCAGAAAATTTCCTATTGTTGATATTATATTTTTAAATACTTGCATCAGGATTATCTTACCGAATTGAGGTCAAAAAGCTAGTTTTTCGAATCTTCTAACTTATTTTAATCAATATTGGGGTTTAATTACACATTGCGTACATGCCCGGTCACTCCCTCAGCACCCTGTGGCCAAGTAAAATACACTCCCACTTTTGACCTCTGCCCCTTAAGCGACCTTGTGGCTCGATAGGTTAATCCTCGACATTCAAAAGTCAGGAGCTCAAGGTCGCGGGTTCGAGTCCCCGCCTGCGAAGGTTTTTATCACAAGAAAAATTCAGACGTCAACTTGGACAATTGGCAGCAAAGGTAAGTGACGGAATGGGGCTGCGGGGACTCGAACCGGTTGCCAAGCAGATCGGGGGCTGCCTCGGATCCGCTTCTGCGGAGCTGGGGTAATTGCCCAGAGGGAAGGCCTGAGGAGGCGCAGGCTGGCCTCCGACTGAAGAGTCAGGGGGACGTGCTCGTCTCCGCGATGAAAAGTAGGGGGACAGTCTGCACTCCGAGAGAAAACTAGAGGGGGAGGTTCAAATTTTTTTTCGATAAAAAAATTACAAGTGTTAAGGGTCCCCCACCCCGCCCCACCATGCTAGGCCTCTCCCACGGGGTGCTCCTTGCCCCGCCTGCACCACAAGACCCAGATGGGCCCCAGCTAGTCGTTCTTAGCTTCACTTACATCTTTCTAAGTTTGTCTTTTATCCTGAAGGTAAGAAGATTTATCTCTCAACACCATCTCTTTGACTGTCTGCCATTTTGACAAGTATACTGCACTACAATGAACCAGTATCGAACCGCCCTTTCCTAAGTCTAACCTAGCCTATTTGTAAGTGGGTGAATCGTTCTTGACCATGTCTCCCCTTTCCTGCAAGACACCAATGACTTACTGGGGGCACTGCCCTGGAAACCACCAGCATGGAACCCAAAAGGCCGAAAGATCGATAACTGCTTTTGGAGAAATGTGCTGTTAGAGAATTTGCCCGTGTAAACAGTGCTAAAATGCGCACTTGAGGCAGTTTGATCGGTGTGAGAAGTGAGAGGTGTTGTAGACCCGTAGATCAAGAGTACCAGAGCCTACCCACCAACAACCTTGGTAACTTGACCAGTAAGGCCACTGTTCACAACGTCTACGCGCCACCCAGCCTTTCTCGTCATTGCCCGGTACGTGAAATGCACACAGAGAAATCGTTCCGTTGTGTTACTAATGGAAAGGGGACAATTTGGCAGCCAGTGACCGAAAAGAGCCTAGTGTCGGCAATTTTCCACGCAGCATGCAAATAAAATAATCATAAAAAACTTTACTCAAAATCGAAAGAGAAAAATAACTCAAGAAAAATATTGGATATAGAGTATTACAAGCCACAAACTCAAAAGACATACTTAGGTTGGTTTTCAAAATAAATGTAAGAATGGAGAGCAGTAAGAATGGTTGGGCTTTACAAAAACAGTTATGATCTTTTGCAGTGGGACACTAAGAATTTTTTGTGCTATCGAAAAGCTGTTGGATATCAACCAAAACATTAAAAAGAGAAAAGGGCTCACTGTTAGGTAAACTAGGAAGTAGGAAAATATTAAGGGGGCTAAACCTTCAAAGTAATTTCGTTTTATGAATATATGAATGAATTTCCAAAACGTCCACTAAATGAAAGAGGCACCGTGGTTTATGTTTAGGTAAATATAGAAATTAATTGGAATTTGCTTAGAAACTATCCTCAAAATATGCTCTAATGGAAACATTCTTGAGTGGGGGTTAACGTATCTACGAAAAATGTTGGCAGAAATTGCCAGAAAACCTAATTTTAATTGACAAAATTTTGGCTTTGAAACAAGGAGCAATGAATGAAAGGATTCTATTCTAAGTATAATAAATGGCACCGATAATATTGGCTTTGAAGATTGGTAAGAGCTTCGGGGCTGAAGGATGTGTATGGAACTAGTTAGAAAACAAAATGGAAAATAAAAATATTATGGCAAAATAACTGATAGAAAAACTGCTATGCTAAGGAAAATAAAATTTCATATTCTTGCTTTTTAAGTAAGGAACAAACTAATTTTTATTTACATAAAAATTAGTTCACTCCCACCTGTGTTCCAGACTATTTCTATTGATTCTTTACTTTTTACTAGTTCAAATATATATTAATTAAGTAATTAGAGGCGATGAAAGGACTATGATTAAACCTAGAGCCTGAAAACTTAAAGAGTTACTTAATCTTAACTACTAAGAACTAATCATAATCTTCCAATACCTCCATAATTGTTTTTTGAAAATCAAAGATAATAATTAAAATTAATTTTTACCTTCAATTAATCCAATAAACCTAACTTGAAAGAAACTTATTAGAATACAACATATCAGATAATTTAGCTTAAGAATAGATAACATTAACATTGTTCATTTATAAAACAACATTAGATAAACAGACCTCCTTTTCACGGATATAACTTTTTCAATATTTATAAAGCTTTGACTGTGATTATGATTAGCATGGCTACGATCTGATTTAATAGATATTATCATACTAGGCAATGCTATTACAACGATTATTTCTAATATTTAGATTGTAATTTATAATGAAATTCGGCATCTTTCTCTCTCACTTATTTTGACTTTTTTAAAAGATATAGATTTTAAAAGAAATTATAAAAATCAAATCTCTTTAGTACAATTAATGCATTTATAATTAATCTAGCATTGCCACATGAAAACAAAAATTCTAAGTATAATAAATGATAAAGGGTGCACATCACGTGAAAAACTGCAGTGTTACCTATTCAACAGAACGTTTCGCCGTGCCCTTGACCGATAGGGTAAAATAAATAATAATAAAAAGAACTATGTACAAAAAAACCCTCGCACCCGACTAGAGAGCCAGGACGGATCAGAAATTGCTATCCTTACAACACAACCCAGATCATCACTTTTAGTTGCCAAGTTCCAGCCTTAGGTTTCCATTGCGGCACTCCCATTCATCAAGACATCGTTGCAACAAAGTGAATACTCTAGTGCAATACGATTCACCCGTGGTTAAAGCTACCTGATCTATGAGTAAAGACCGAAAGAGCGCCGACCCAATTTTGGGACAAAACAAGGCTACCTATCTATGTCCCAAGGACGAGTTTCGATACTGGTTCAATGTCCACAGTATACAAGCAAAAACGACAAACAATCAAAGAGATAATGAATGAGAGAAAAATCCTCTTACCTTCGAGATGAAAGACAAACCAGGAAAGATGCCAGGTGAAGCTGAGAACGACCAGCCGGAACCCATCCAAGTCCCGCAGCACAGGCTGGGCGTTGGAGCACCCCGCGGGAAGGGGCCCAGCACGGCGGGGCGGGATGGGGGTGTGTCCGCACAAACAAGCAGTTGCCTAGTACAAGAAAGAGTGCGCAGACACGATGCTGGTGCAAAATAACATACGATGGAGCAGCCCGGCTGTTTAAAGAAACAACAATAAACAAGGGAAGAGTTTTGTAAGAAATGAAACAGGGAAGGGAAATCAATGAAACTGGAAAAACCCTACTCCCAACTAGTCCATTAAAGCCAGGATTTTGAACAGTAAATTTGGAACAAGATTTTGGACAAAAGAACTTCTTGATGCAAGGGACGAAAAACCAATTTTATAGCCAACCTGGGTGCTTGAAGGGATTTTCAAACGGTTCAACCCAAAATCTAGCATTTCAGGGAAATAAAAGCTATATATAAGGCTTGGAGGTCTAATGCATCTGGGGAAAAAATTACAAAGGGAAAAAGGAAAACTCTCTAACTCCTCACTAAATGAAAAACATAGCAGGTGGGGCCATTGAACATGTCGGGGCAAATCAGCTATGGGCGATGGAGGCCTACTGATGGTTGGGAAAATGGGCCACCCTTGCCATGGGCTCTATCGTATGAAACTTGCACCAGCATTTAACTACAACAACAACAGTTTACAAAAGCTTTCAAAGAGGAATCTCCCTATTATCAGCTGAGTCATAAGCCCTACGGAATCATCTCCCCATTTGGATGAAAATCGGAAATAGCTGGCAAAACTCGCGGACTTCAGTGTGTTGAAGCTGAGGGAATGTTCTTGTGCATGGTGGCAGTATCAGAAATCATCTTTGGTGACATCACCATCATCCACGTTTGCATTCGTTCTCTTGATGTCGGCTGTGGCTTGGCACTTGGTCGCAGGTGAACCATGGAAGCAAAGTGAGTGGAAGGCAGAAGAGTTCAAAGCATGGAAAGACAGAAACTAGAAAGAGATGAACCCTATAATAATGAAACACCTATTGTGAAGATATGTTATCTACTATATCATAAAAGGCACTGAGAAAAGGGACCTACTTTTTAATTAGCTAACTGGATAGGGCGTCGGGGTATGTCACAGCTAAAAGACGTAGAAGGTATTTAAAAAGTAAGGGGCACATATCTCTAACTTGCAGAGAAAAATCATATGCCTTGATTAAAAAGGGGGAAAACGTAAAATCTAATGCGGTCTTTTTTGAACAAAAAGGTCGCGGTTCTAATTAAAATGGGGATGAATGAAAATAGAATAAAAAAAGAAGAGAAGGAGAGGAGAAGGGGAAGAGAAGGTAGAAAAGAGTCGAGAATCCTCTCCACAGTTTGTTTCTGCTCAGAGGGTTCTTTGCTGCTTCATTTGTGTCTGTGGGGTCCTCGTATGTTCAAGATTTGCTCCTAGGGCTCTCTCCTTTGGTGGACACCTGGTGGTTCTTGCGTCAATGTCCATTTTCAGCCAGATATCGTCGATGCATCACCTGCCACAGCAAGTTTTAGCAGGCCCTTACCCCCAAACTCAGCTGATTGATAGGAAGTTCCGAATTGGTCATTTGAGCAGCTATATCTAACTTATATGCTTCTTGTTTGGAAACACAGACTTAGTATTTTGGCTAGACTTATCTGCTAAACTTAGGATTAATGGGCAAACCCTATCTAGGAAATTGAAAAAGTGTTTTTTTGCTACACCATCTATATACTAAACCATCTAAATAACACAAGGCGTCTTTCTAGTAGCACGGTCCATTTTAAATAATTCGCAACAGGCCATTATGCACCCCAAAAAGGTGTATCTCCATTGAAAATCAAGCTTATATATTCAATAGCCTATAAAACATGTAGAGCTTTTGGAAACAGTTACCCAACGTAAAGCTCCCTACCCTAAGAATCATTAAAGGGGTATAGCAGTCTAATTGCATGCACTCAAAGCTAAAAAGACATTCAGTAGTTTTGGACATTGTCACCGAAATCAAGCTTTTATATTCTATCGAACCTTTCTAATTTCAAGTACCCTACTTTGGTTAAGAAAGCTGCTCAAATGACCTTCCCTATAATGGAATAGAAATGCAGTCGATGCTGGCAAGCGTTCTATAAGCAAACTGAACAAAATGCTGCTTTTTCTTTGACCAAATAAGCTGTTCTACTTAACACTGCAGAACAAACTTAAACAGTATCCCTTTGCTTTAAACAACCCTAAACAGGCTTACAACTTCCTTAGTCCAAATGCGCAGCGAAATACCTTCCAGGGATAATAAACATGCACCAGAAATTGCCTTATTAGAAATATGATCACTACGACCTATGCACAGACACGTTGGTCCTCCTGATGTAGTAGAGAAACAGTTGCCCACGACTGATTTGCAAACTGCGATAAATACTTTCCATACGAAATGGCCTCTTCATTTCCCTAGGTGCCATTAAAATTAGCACAACTTGCCAGCAAAATACTGCATTTCCAAACCACTTACAACTGTTGGTGTGTACATGGATCTTTCATTTTAATCTTCCATCTCTACAAATTGTCCATCAGCAAATCTTCTTTTGTACATCTTCTTGTGATCATCATCTTGAGTAACTTCTTCTTGTGCATCTTCTTCTTCTGCAACTTCTTCTTCCTCTTCTTCAGAAAACCTCTTCCCACCGCAGAAAAGTGTCCTTTGAAATAATACATAAAAATGTGAGTATTACCTTGAATATTTGTGACGAAAGAGTTCAAAAAGCTCAATGGATTAACTTTCCTAACCAACTTCATTTCTCCAGAAGTTCTAAAGGCACAACTGTATAAAAAACAACTGAGAATTCCAACAGTTCTTTTCCAAATTTGCAAAAACAGGTAATGGTGAAAAACAAAGATGCCAAAATTTGAGCAGAAAAATATGGATCTCGTAGCTAAACAGCATTGGTTGAAAAAGGAGGAACTTTAAAAGCTTTCAAAACAATTACCTAATCAACAGTTGCAAACATATGGAGGCTGCGGGCTCTAATAAGCTCCTTCGCAACAGAAGAAGTGAACAATGGGCAATGCCTGAAAAAAATTAGAAAACAAAAAAATGAGAAAATTTCTTACGGAACAAATTAAACAGTATTTCAATAAAGGAAAAGTGAATGGTAAAGACATAGAAATTAATTGCAATTTCAAGGAGCATTTAACTGATAAAATGGATAAAAATAATACAGAAGCAAAACATAATACTCTATGGTTCAACTTAAGTTTGAATACACAGTAGATCGAATAAAAAAACGTCACATTGAAAAATATAAATCTACAAAGAAAACAAAACGAATCAACATTCAAAGCAGCCCTCAACTAATCAACAAATAATCTTCGAGGCAATTGCCGAGCATTAAGGCAAAAAAATAAACAAGGAACTCCCCACCAAGCTTATGTACCTTTGAGCGTTGTCTTCAGAAAAGGCATTTCTTTCCAGCTTCATTCAATGTTTGCCACCGCCAGTAGACCCTTAAAAGAAATCACAATTTCTGGCTGCAGATCCACCATAACCATGCAAATGTCTAAGGGCATGTAGGTAAGACAGTTCTAAAGCTCCAATCCTCAATTCAAGCTTCTTTCCAGTTCTTTCTATCCAAAAGAAATAGCCCTCCATTCCTCCAGTCATCATGATCGAAACCAAATATGAATTCTCAATAAACATGAAAGTCAGACTGTTGTGTTGCCCACTTGTTGAAGTCATGCCCTCTTTTCAAAGCTCTGAATAGGAGAAGAATTAAATTTTACAACATCAATAAAAACTCGAAAAACAATAAAATGAGAGTCACAAACAAGCACAACATTGCCAATCAAAATATCAAATGTTAGTAAACAATTATAAAACCAAAAAACCTCTCAACTTTTTCTAGTTCAAAACATGAAACATGCCACTTTTAAACAGAAAAAAATTTTAATAAACAATCATAATAAATTAGTAAACACAGGGTCTTTAAAGGAAGTTCTTCTAAGTAGATAAATTGGGTCTCTGATTTTTCGAAGTAATCAAGGCTAACAAACCCTTGAAAACAAAGGCCACACATGTAGCTCCGTTATTAAAAAAAAAATCAACTTCTTCAACTCTAAAAGAATCTAAACATGCAACCTAATCATCCCTAATTAACACAAACAAAAAAACACAGATCAACAGACAATACCCAGATACCTCGTCCCATAGAGAGAAAGCAAAATCTTATGAGTAATCTTTAAAAAAAATTGAAGGCTTTTCAATATTATCTACCTTTGAGCACTGTCTTCAACCAACACGAACAGCAAAAGCAGTTTCTTTCAAGCTTCATTCAATGTTTGCCACCGCCAGTAGATCAACAAAGGAATCGCGATTTCTGGTTGCAGATCCACCAGAAACATGCAAATGTCTAATGGCATGGAGATAAAACAGTTCCAATGCTCCAATCCTCAATTCAACCTTAGCTTCTTTCCAGAGCTTTCCATCCAAAACAAATAATCCTCCATTCCTCCAGTCATCATGATCGAAACCAAAGATGAACTCTCAATAAACATGATAGTCAAACTGTTGTGTTGCCCACTTGTTGAAGTCGTATCGTCTTTTCAAGTCACTAATTTGGAAAAGAGTTATATTTTAGAACATCAACAAAACACTAGAAAATCAGTAAAATGAGAGTCAGACACAAGCACAACATTGTCAATGTAAATATCAAACGTTAGTAAACAATTAAAAAACGAACATCTTCTCTAATCTCTGAATAGAAGAAACATTACAGTTTGCAACATCAGCTAAAAACTGGAGATGAAAATTCAATGAAAATTCGTCATATCTCATTTTAAAATTGAGTACGATCGTTGAATTGGGTAAAATACGCATTTTGTGTGCTGAAGAAAAAAGGACCAGACCCTTGATCTAATCTACCCCTGAATGTTATTTTTAAACAGGGGTACTCGTGTACCGTCCATTAAAAAACATTAAACAGAGCTTAATCCAGTATTAAGGAATAGATCTTAAGTTTAGATACAAGAAGAACATCCAGACGCAAGAGGAGACAGAGTTGCAACTTCTACACAAAGGCAGCAGTTCCAGCGAGACAATGACGCTTAGAGCCTTGTTTGCGTTTTCTTTTGAAGAAGGGGGTCATTGCTGCTGTTTTGGACAAACCAGTTAGCAGCAGAATCATCAATATAAGTTGACTGTCACCATTTAACCACAGCAATGCAGATAAAATGATTTTATAAGTAAATTCAGCAGGCTTAGATATCGATATGGTTGGAATGTAATTGCTTACGAATGTTTCTGCAGTTCTTAGAGAATTGGATCGAATTTGATGTTAGAAACACTGGCTTTTGGGAAACACTGGTATTGGCTTCGATTCCACCAACATGCTTCCAACCTCTGGAAATCAATCTGCGAAGGATTGCGTTTTTTGTTTGTTTTAACTGGATGCGACACTGTTTTGATTTTGCTGGTAGAGGTAGAAAGGTTTCGTGGAAAGTACGAACGTCATTTCAGAAGCTGAAAACAATTTGGAAAGGAATGCTTTATTTACCTTTAGAAATAAACATAGGAAACATTTGAAAATGAGAGAACACATTCACAAAAAAGGAGCATCCTTGTGACAATAGGAATGTTACCCTTGTTTCTCCATTGACAATATGGATGACATCGAGAGGAGCTTGATGTTTCTCAATGATCACGACTTGCTAAAGGTAATTAAAACAGTTGGTCTCGAAGAAGCATTACCTTAAGCTATGATTTTGCTGGAGCTGGCTGCCGTAACACCACTTACCAGTGTTCACTGCGAAAGAGTTTTTAACCGCAAGATGAAAGTCACCAAGCAGATCAACGATGTTACAAGTCTTTTAATCAGCGTCGTTTCGAAAGATTTTAAAATAAATGATTTTTTATCATAACATAGCATCATTTGCAAAAAACTTTCCCATCACGTTCAATAAAGTATGCCAAAAAATGTCTTGACTACAGATCTCTCCATACAACTTCTTCGAAAATCTTTTGGGAAACACAGTTATTTTGTCATTAAGATGCGAATGAGGACCATATTTGTTTCAAAGCAGATGAAAATGAGTGCAGGTGAGTTTTACTTGCAAAGAATAGTCACTCGAACAATAATCGAAAAAATCATTGATACAGAGTGTAAAGCAAGCAGGGTAAAAAGCAGATCAGATTTTACTCATAACACATGGCAAGGGATCGAAGGATAAGGATCAAGGGATCTTAATCTATAAGTTTCTTCCACACATTTGGGGTGCAAACAAGTTATGAAAGTGGATGGTGAATGAAGTCTTAATGAATGACCATAGAAGCATCAAAGCCATATTAAGTTTCAGTGTAGTTGCAAAAAGGCAAGTGCATTGTAGCGCAAGATTCAATTGTTGTCAACATCAGCTGGACTGTAGAGTGCTCTGTCAGTGTAGTAGAAAATGCAGTGAAAATTCACAGACAGTATTGTCCAAACAGAATTGATCAAGAGGCTCAAACCAAACTACGTTCTAAATCTTACATTCTCATTAAAAACATCAGACAGAATCAAAACATAACAGACAGTCCAGGGTAACAAATTATACCATTTTAGCAAAAATTTTAAATGCCTCTTTTGAAACACATTTGCTACTTTTGCCAACCTAGGGGGAAATCTCATAATCCATTTGAAATACCAAGCAGCCATTTTTCTGAGATATTATTGGCCTAAAAATTGTTTTGTAATGAATGATGTATGTTGATACTTAGAACTTAAAATAGAATGGTGGTCTGGTGACTGGGTGCAAGAGCTCTAGTCTAAAAACAGGGGGGGGGGGCAAATTAAAGTTGGAGTTTGAGTCACACCTTATTCAGGACTCAAAACTACTATATCTTTGAATCTGAATTTATACATGCAGTTGGGTTTTAATTATTGCTCCTTAAATGGACTGGGTCTAAGTACCCCAGTCCAAAAATAGCATTTAGAGGTATATTGGTATTGGGGTCAAAAATTTTCCAAGGATGCTGTCTAGAAAATCTTTTCTAGAGGATGTAAAAAAGAACAACTAGAGTTTTCTAAGGGCTTTTAAATCCCTCAAAAATAATTGACGAGAATTCCATTAATCTTTGGCCAAAACTGTCAGGCTACGAAGTTGTATACTTGTTGTTTGTTTAGTTGTGAAGTCATTCAGAGGAAAGGACATATGGGAAATGTTTGATAGAAATAAATTATGTAATGTTGACAACTGACTTTGCATTTTCTGACTTTTCATATGATTTTGCAAGAACTATTTGCATGTTTATAGGCCAATGTAGAGAAAATATAAGTTTCTGGTGGCTCTTTTCAATTCTTCAAAATTTTCGATGTGGTACAGAGCTAATGGGCCGTAAAACAAATCTATGCATGTAACAAATTTTTTGCATCCAGGCACATTTCCTTAGTGCAACTAATTCACGAGCTTTTATTTACTTATTGACTCTTGGCTTGTTCAGTTATTGAGGTTGACAAAATGTTGAACTGACGTCATAGAATGCATTGTATCCATCTGTATCTTTAGGCTAATCATTGTAGCTAAACTTTTAAAATTTTGTAACTCTATGTAATATTTTAATAAATATTATATGTGTTCCAACGGGAATTTGAGCAAATCACAAAGGAAATACGCTTTTTAGAAGAAAGCAGAAAACCTCTTGACTTATCTGCTTCAAAGGTTGGAAGGCTGCTCTCGGCAAAACAACTATACGATTTGCTAACCACAAACATTACAATTCACCTCCAATTTAGGCCCATTTATTGCCATTAGAACAACTTCTTACACATTATCAATATGTTAATAATCAAGAACAGTATTATTAACTGAATTCTTTCATTCTTTAACTTTCTATTCTCTGTAAATTACTTCCGTTTGTTACCGCTCAACATTTATAAAACAAATTTTGTTGGTCTATAAACAGCTAATTAATTTACATTCCTTCCTAAAGAAAACAAATAATCTCAACAAACTTATCAGAGAAGTAATAAGAGCACATCTTAAGAAAATTTTTTGAAAACAATTAAGTCAAACCTTTTAATTTTCTTTAACTGCGCTTGGCAATATTTTTTGGAACTATGTCGCCATCTTGTTTTCCCGGTCACGCTCGATTTCGCAGTGGTTGCCGGGATATTCTCCTCCGCAAAATAACCAGACATTTTAAAAACACTAAGATACAATGAATGGACTGAACAACTAAACAAGTGAAGTATGTCCTAAAATTAAGGAACTTGGTGTTGGAAATGGTTGACATGTTGGATCTAGTCACTTGGATGCTTCTCTAAACTACATGTTGTGTTTATTAAAAAAGATACAACAAAATGCGGAGGGCTTGTTTTTCGTAAAAACTATAAGCATGTCATGCTAACTAAACTTCTACTCATCGTCTCATCAGAATCAAGGACCGTAATTTTCTTTAATATTATTTAATTAATAATCTTTTTCAATTAATGATTTTCTCTTTAGGAAATACAACGTTGATAGTTTAGTCCTTCCATTAAATTGAAATAAAAACGTTCCCAGGGCATGAAGCATCTCTTAGAAGGGCATTTCTGACTGCATACTCGACATTATACGGGTTTTTACATAACTTAAAGAGGTGATCTGTAATCAAGATACTTTTGTCGTGCATTTTAAGGTCTCGTTGTACCGGTTTATTCATTTCTTCAGAAAGTTCTCAAAGTCTAAGTCTGACATTCAATTACTGCGCTCAATTATGAGTATAGACTTGATCGCTGAAGTTTTAGCAAGTATGCTGACAATAGTTTGCCAAGGTCTTTTTCATTCTTTAGTATAATCGTCAATTTTTTAAATATTGACTTCTCTTTTTTTGCTTTACGATGATATTATTTCAAAAACATATCGTAGAGCTCTTATATCTAGTATCAAACGCTATGCTTAGTAAAGTAATATACTTCGGTCAAGTATTGATGC
Source organism: Nemopilema nomurai (assembly GCA_003864495.1). Classification (NCBI taxonomy): domain Eukaryota; kingdom Metazoa; phylum Cnidaria; class Scyphozoa; order Rhizostomeae; family Rhizostomatidae; genus Nemopilema; species Nemopilema nomurai. Next base: position 977,394 of record ML133480.1, read on the forward strand.
TTAATCGTAACGTCTGTGCAATGATATGATGGTGCTTATAAGAGATTATAAAAATAAGCAATAAGAAACACCCTCTGAGAAAGCGTCCCTGTGTATAATTTTACTGCAGCAGGTAGGTTGTTTCACAAATTTGCCCTTTAATATTGAACTGAACTCAGACCATTCTGGATTTTACTTCTTCTACTCTGTGCTAGTTTGAACAGCCTTTCTGTACGCAAAATGTGTGAACGGCTTTTCTGCTTATATACGTCATTTAAAAATCTGCTATTTCAACTAGTCCTCTGTCTTCAGATCAACCAAGTCCCAAGTACTGTTGCTAATCCTACCATGGGTGCCTCGAAGTGCAAATGGCAGATGAAAATGAGACTCGAACCACAAGCTACTTGGATTGTGAATTATGTAACTGGATGGGTTTGTGTCACTCGTTAACTGTGTGGTGGCTACATTATACAATGTTGTGGCACCAGAAAGTTCCAATAACATGTGTTTAGCCTTCAAAACAGCACACCAAACAAACAATCCGAAAGGAGAGCAGGTACTTTTGGACGTGGGCGTGGTAGTTTATAATCGCCATTTGACATGGAGAGCGGTGCTTTTAGAAAAGTACAATCTTGGCACAACCTTCTTTACTATGATATGTGACTATTGGTATTCTTAGCAACATGTTGTCATTTTATGTTCCAAACAGACGCCTTCAAAAATCTCCTTGTGGAAGCACATGAAATAGCACTTTCTGTTAGCCAGCATCCATTGCTGAAATGCCGGATTCTGAAAGACGAGCTAATTCTGTACTGCTTGTTATATTCAATATCCGGTACGTATTTTGACAAAAGCCCTAATTTCTTGATAGAAAATATTCTAATGTATAAAAAATGGCATACCCGACAATTTGCATCTACAACCAATTTCCCCTGCCTTGCATGAAATCCTTTTTTGAGTTCAGTGTTGAAGCGGATTTCATAAATCCAAGAGATTTTTTAGCACTGGAAATCGTTTGAGCACTGGAGATTTCTGAGCTCGTTAGAGCACTGGAGAGTTTTATACCAAACGTTCTCCTTCGTATAAAAAGGGTTTACTGACTTGCTGCTAATTTGATAAAATTATGCAAACATTTCTCATCAATGGTTTCTTAGGTTGGGAAAGTGAGAAAAACTTGCTTACAGTAAATTTAGAAAATTGATGTAGCAATTTTGAATTTTATCAAAACTTGAAATAGAAAGATTAGCCAAAAATTGAATGGTGTGTCACACAAGTTGTTAGAGTAACAAGTTCAGTTATTGATGACGTCATAAGTTAACTTTGCCTTATGTTGCCAGCAAGGTTATCACGTGGAAAAACTCTTTGTCTGTTGCTTGACATTTCAAGATAACTGCTTATTTAGCTAAAAAAACTGTCAAATTCTAACTCTGATACTCAAAGTTTATGGTGACGAGTGTGCTTCCAAGACGCCTCAGACTTCTATGGATCTAGTCAGCTGTCATTTATGTGTCTTTCGCTAACTTCGTCCACACGTTTGACTTAGAGAATGCGATATCCGAATAAATGCCGAGGTGTAATATCTAGAGGTCACGGAGATGTGACCCCTAGAGCTGATGTGGTGGTCAAATGAGCCCGAATCATGGCCTCAAGTCATGGTGCCATTGATCTTATTAGAGCATTGGCCTACTTGTGAATCAAAATGGGTACAGAAAGTTTGCCCACTGCATACAGCTTTCAAGTTATTGCTGCTTATTCGCTGATCACGCCAAAATATCAAGCCCCTTTGTCGAAGACTCCAGAATGTTACACCCAATTCGTTAGCTAAACAGACATTTGATTACACAGTAATTGATGACTTGATTGCGGGTTTGATTGATGATTCGATAGTCAATTCGATTGCTGATTAGATTACTGATTAGCATCAGCTGTTGATGTAACCTTCATTGTGAGTTGTAAAATGACGTTTGTATAAGTTGTTTTGGAAAGCTGCGTCTTAAGGTACTAACCCCAAAATACTTGAAAGGCCTGCACTATAGAAGCATGACGTCATCGTGATGAAACGGGGTTTGAACTTTATATTTGCATGTGAAGCAAATATGTGTACCAAGGCTACATTTAGATTTCATTTGCAATCAACAATAGGGGAATACACATCATTAGGGGGAATTGACTCATGGCTTGTGAAAGAGAACAATGATTCTGTCATGGTCCTCGCAAAGAGCCTGTGCTACCTGTAGGCATGATGATGCAATTATATCTAGCAACAGAGTTCTCTTCAAGGCCTAAGATTATCTTTGACATGTGTCTGCCAAAAATGGGAAATAAAAGCTCATAACAAAAAGTGAACTTGAGAAAGTGCAGCCAGGTTTCTAAACGATGGACATCACTGAGAGCTTCGTTCAATCAACCTTTGGTCAATGGTTGTTCAGAACTACCATCAGGGACGTAGGCAGCATCTCCCAATTGAGGAGGGAGGAGGGCAGATCAAGAAAGGGGCATTTTAGTTTGTTAGTATACTTAAGGTCTCGCAGGGGCACCAAAGCATGGTTTGCCCACTGGCTTCACTTCCCCCAGTTTCTACGTCATTGCTTTTCAAAGTGACCTTGTGAGCCAATAACAGAGACATTTTTGGAGAGCCTCGAACTGACAATGCATCTATCGATAAAGACAACGTTGGTGTGCTGAAAATTTTTAATATGTCGATTTATATATTAAAACAAATACCATTGGTAACAGAAACTTCAAGTTTACAAAGTCGCTGATATGTTACAATGTTATATTTACAAAAGCTGAAAAAGCCATATAAGTATACAGTAAAATTAGCGGAAAATACCTGCGGTAGTGCAAAACAGCTAAAATATACCTCACTTTCCGAACAGCTGATACTAGGCCGGGCTATTGCTATTCTAGTGTCTAAATACTTCCAGAAAAGTTGTGATCCTTAAAAAGATTAGGTGCATACTGTCCTGGATTCGAAGAGTACATGTTGCTTGGGGCACTGACTGCCGTGGACCCACCGATACTCATGTTCGGAAAAGTGGAAGATGGCGGGAAACCACCGCCGTTTGAGCCGGGCATGAAATACTTCATGTCTTGTGCCGAGGGCATGTTTGCCGGGTTGAAGTAGTTCCCTGCTTTTGATGGATCCGACATGCCCGGATGATACGGTGAGTCCACACCAGTGCCCGGCAGACGGAACGAGTCCGACATCATCTTCGGGTACGAGGCTGGGAATTGATAAGGAGGCAATACAGGGCCCCCAGTCGGAAACCCAGTTGGAAAACTCATTGGTGGGTAGACATTCTGATTTTGTTGGGCCTTTCTCTTCCGTCTTCTTGGCTTGTATGAATAGTCCGGATACTTTTGGCTGTGTATTGTCCGTAGCCGCTTCGACTCCTGTATATACGGTTGTTTTTCTTCGTCTCCCATCCGGCTCCATTCAGCGCCTAATAGCTTACTAATCTCGCAGTTCAACATGTTAGGGTATTTCAAGGCGAGCTTACGTCGCTCCGTGCGGGACCACACCATAAACGCGTTCATAGGCCGCTTCACGTGATCGTCGTCATCTTCGGTAGCGTTGTTGTTCACCGCGGTGTTGCCGCCCTGGAACCCAGCCCCCGCGTCGCTCGCCTGCGTTTTTGGTGACGTCGTCTCCGTTTTCAGGGTGTCCTCGGACTTTAGTGGATTCATAATGGGACCTGTAGAAAGATTGCTTTAGTAATGTGGCTTAATGCAGGTATCTCTTGTAGAAAGGCAATACTTCACACTTACGAGACTAAAGAGAGCTAGCATGATTTATAAAGTCACATGCTGTTTATTTATTCTTGTGTTATGCTAAAGAAACACGTAAGATCAAATGCAGAGCATAAGAATTAAGGCTTAGATCTATATGGTCTAATGACAGACTCCATTTGGTAACAGCTTCTGCCTGAGGAATAGACCAGAGGTGTCGTCTCAAACTTTCGGTTTATCAACTATCAAAACTTCAAGAGGTGATACAAATGAGGTTGACTTTCTTGATTTTGACCTGAAAGCGGTTAATTGGTGGTCACTTCCAATGGATGTTCTTGTATGCAAGATATACCTTAACGATTACAAAAAGGAGACTAAATTTTCTGCTCCCAACTAGAAAAACTCTTTAGTGACAGAATTTGTGTAAAAAGTGTAAAACTAACTAACGGTACGTTTTCTTTTGATTTTTAAGCAATTTTGATATAGTAACTTTTCACACTTAATGAGCCGAGAGATTTTGGTGTAATGAATCGAACGTTATTTTCTGCAATTCGTGACGAGGCTTCAACTGCACCTACAGGAAAATTGATTGTCTTAAGAAAGCAGGAAGGTGGTGAGATGGTCCACTGTGCGCCGTCTTAAGACTAAAAAGAAGAGTAAAAAGGTCTCGCGGTGGAAAGCTAGCTGGCCTCGTCTGCAAAAGCTAGCTGGCCTCTTCTGCAAAAGTTAGGTCTAAGTCTCTTTGTTTCAATTGATATGCCGTAGAAAACAGTGGGCCTTGACTGGACTTGCTTTCTTGCTAAATCAACTTGCTTGCTTAACTCAAAGCTGAACTTGCCAGCAGAATATTAACTGCAATTTTGTTTAGGTTGTAATAAGGTCCTGGTAGCACTATAGCATAGGTTTTAATAAGGTCCTGGTAGCACTGCTTTGGCCATAACAGGTATGTAATCACTTAATCACTCAATCACTTGATTACCAAATATCAGTAAGGCTGTTAAGCGATTGAGCAAGAATCCTTTGGCTGACTTTCAGCCTTGATGATAGAATCCTTTTCACGTTAACCTTCATTGGCCCAGTCTTTTATCTCAAAAATGATATGGTTGTATAGCAAAGATATCAACAATACGATGTTAGAAGAATCCAAAACGAATTCCGTTACCTTGCAGAAATGCAACTGCTGGTCTTGCGGCGACGGGTCTTAACAGCTCATAAGATAGTTTGAGCTTTAATCAAAACAGGTTTTTTCTCGGGCTGCAAGTCAGAATAATTGGCAGCTTCTACTTGAGAAGCGTAGAATGGAGGCTGCCGCGGTTGCATTGCGCAACGCAGTGCAGTTCGATTGCGTCTACGACTGCGGCATGCCCGTCTGACAATTCACTGAAGCGAGTCAACATGCGCATGGCCTCTGGGCATGCATCTCTCGCGACAAACGTAGCAGAGTGCTGCAAATTTCTCAGCTATTTTTGGTGTCAACTAGGTTGAGGTCAGCAAATTGTGCTGGAGGCGATGAAGTCGCCTAGCATTCTACTCCGCAGAAATAAACTAACTGGGAAGGCCTCCAAAGATAGATGCGAAGATAAGACTTTAGAGAAAAGGCATTTCTAGATTTGAAGTAGTGCCTCTAGGGCATCACAAGCTCCCTAGACATGAATATAAAAGATTGTGTTCACTATCGTTTAAACTGTTCTAAAGAACTGCATACTTGCTACAGCAAAGCCTCAAGATTTTCTGCATGAACGCATGCATGTATGATATTAACAGGCATGAGCTTGCCTTTCAATCCTCCACTCCTCCACTCCTCCACTCCTCCACTCCTCCACTCCTCCACTCCTCCATCCCAAGTAGTTAAAACACGAACATGAAAAAATGACTCCCGATCGAAAGTCCTTCAGTAAATAATGGGCCAGGCTTTCGTTTGTCATGGGATGCCCAGCATCTTTTACCGCAAGTTTTTTTGCCTAACTGTGGCAAACATTCTTAAACGTATGCAAAGAATTTGCATGCAGGAAGCAAACCATTTTGTATTTTCTTTCGCCTTTTGCATTTTATCATGCAAAGAGCATGGATAGCTGAAGTCGAACGAGCTTGATATATGCAAGGAATGCATGACTAACGTTGATAAAACTAGCCGTATAAAGTTTTTCTAAAATACTTTGCAAGTAAACAGGGCTCGCCAACTCAAAGCAGACTCAAGTCCAGCTCCTTGAAATGATCACGAAACAATTCATTGAAAGAAAGTCACAGGAAGGCATCGGACTTCCTTTATGCTCGCCCCAGCTTAAAAAAATCACACTTTTCCAAAGTAATGTGCAGAGCATTTATCCCAAACAGATATTTCAACCAAGCATTCTTTGCGAATTCATAAATGGTTTGTTTCTCCCCTTAGACTGGGAAAGGCACATCTGCATATAGCTAACTGTGTAGACCTTTGCAAGGAATGAGTGTAATTTCCAAAAGGATACAAAAGTATTGAGTTCTCGATTAGAAGCCTCTCTGTTAACAACTAGTCTTTCAAACAAAATACATTGCCATTGCTAGGCTGTAGTATCTTATCACATCTTGAGGAATCTTATAGTCCTGGACGAAGACCAAATATTGAACAAACGTACTTCACAAAAGCAAAGTCATCGACATTAAGGTAAAGAAAATGTTTCCAAGACTTTTTTATTTATTTTACCTCATCACCCTTGACAAACGTGACAGCCAAGGCCCTAGTGCGCCAAGTCACAAATATATGGGTCGGTTTACGCTCCAAGCTGTCTCCAACGAACTGAGTTCCACTGAGTTAATCATAAGTACTCAAGAAGTGCCTTTAATGTCGAACTAAATAGCCGTTGAATACTATTCAGATGCTATAGAGGACAGTGGATAAGCGATTTACGAATGTTAAAAACAATTTAAAATTGTTGATAATTATTGGTATACATACCCAATAGTTATTTGGCCTGGTTCTTGAATACTTTTGTAGCCCTGAATGGGTTTTTGCAATAGACTGCTGTAAGGCCTTCCACATGAATCCGACTGAGTGAATAGGTTTGAATACTTCGCTTACCCATGCCTAGCCATTAATTATTAAAACGAACACAATGAATAGTGCGAGGGGCAAACTCAGGGTGGCCGAATGATCATTGAGCAGCGAGGCGGTGTGTGTTTGGTAGCAGGAATTGAAATATTCACTGGACTCCCTATTCATAACTTTAGATATAACAAATGGAAACTTGAATGCTTATTTGTGCCGAAACTTTGAGCATGAAATTCTTACGGTTGCAAGCAGTTCAGCCCGGGAAGAAATCAAAAATGACTTTCTGGGTATAGTTTTCTTCAAAAAAGCCATAAAAGGGGTAATTTCTCTTGGGTAGGGAAAACGAAAAAGCAGGTGTCGCATTTTCACAACAATGTGAAGCGTGCATAAGCGCGTTGCATTCTTTTGCTTAAGCCTCGTACTGACCTGTTGATTGAAATGAAGTCGAGGTTATGCTTTAGTACCCTTTTTGTCACTCAGCGCGAATTGTGCTGCATTAGATCTCAAGGCTTACGCATCTGGTAAACCATTTGCTACTAACTATTTTTATACATATAAACTATCTTTTATTATTATGAATATTGAGATTCAATATAACTCATACTTCAAGACGCTATGTTTACTGAGCAGTTTTTTGCCAACATACTCAAAAAACACATATCGTTGTGACTTGACCACACGACTCCTGTTCCTCCACAAGGGTGTCCCACGCAGGGTTACAGACAAGGCAGCTGATGCCCCAGCTAGTAGGGTGCGACAAATGGACCCTATGGGTGCTATACCCTGTGATTCATCTGAGGCAGTTTATACTTGAGCCTTATTGGTAAATGCTTATGGCATTCTGTTGACCTTGTTTGACGAAGTTAAAACCCACTGATAAAAACTCGAATCGGAGCTAAAGAAAGTAAATCATCCAGGAGAGTTCTTGAAATTGGTTTTATCTTCTGCAGCAACGGTGCTGGTTTGCTGCATGGGTGCTTATTCACCGCTATAATCTAACTTTTACTATTTTCTTCTATTAATCAATAAAATGTTGAAAAACTTTCAGTAAAAATCTACGATTGAAGTTTGTGAGTTAGATCACGTACATACGAGACATTGCCGTTAGGAATTTCAGGTCAGTGATATATCCCTCATATAATTTGAAACATTCACAAATCAGCTTATCAAATAGACTACAGTTGAAAGTAGATAACATTGACACATTGGCTTAGGAATCAATCAATCGAAACTTTTCTTTAAATATCGAAGACTGGTGCCCCACCCAATAGCCACCCACTATTGCAAGTATACAGATTCATTTCACCTTTCCCTTTTGTTATTCGCTTCCCTTCCTCTAAACAAACTGATTCGTCCCAAAACCTAGTTATCGCCCCAAATCCAACCGCAGACAAATATCTAAAATGATTCGAAGCCGGTGATTTCTGTAAGACAATTAAGCTTAATAGTTGCCGGTGCTAACAGTTATTCTATTTGTTTCAAGAAAATCTGATTGCACATGTGTAGGGTGGAGTAGAAACACTGAAGCATGTTCCTAAAACAATAGCACACCAAACGAAGAGCTTAAGTTTTGGACTCATGCTTTACTGCTTGTTCCATCATTGAAGTAGTCATCGTGTCGCATTGTGTTGTTGCTCTTGTGTTACGAGACGTGAAGCACTTTCATGGCCTGTGGGGTCGATCTACCACCATTCTTTACGAGCGTGGTCTGGCAGAAGATCCATGATCTTCGTAATCTAATGGAGAGAGGGTGGCTTTTCGTTCTGGTCGTGAAAATAAGCAGCAATAAGTCACTCTATCGATACTTTTGCATCAGGCTGTGCATGGTTGAACATTTACCAAATTCGTTACAAAAAGAAGCTAAAGAGAAGGTTGTAAATGATCTTTTGTGTTGAACGATCCCCTTTGAATGAAAGGGAGCATCCTAGCTCCCAAATGGCGACCAAAGATCAGAATGCAAAACCCTCCATTTACTCGATACTTACAATAAATAGCATAATCGCTAGATGATAAAGAGGAGTTATTTTTATTACAGTTTATGTTTCTCAATCGGTCAGCACTTTTGTGTGTATTTTTTTATTTTGCCACTCAATATAATTCATCGTCGTCAAAGATACCTCTAAGCAGTAGAACTATTGCTATTTTTGACTTGCCTCACAAAACAGAGATGCTGCTGAACATATAAAAATATTCGTGCTATACGCTCAGGTTTTGGATGGGGTGCATGCTATCTATACTTGTTATAGAAAAGTGTTCCGTGCCTTCTTCGGAGAGGAGAAATTTAGCCACGTCCTCATTTAGTCGTGCGTTCTCTTATCCTCTCCCTAATTCGTTGAACATTTTCAAATTATACTGTTACCGACATCGGTCTTAAACATTCGAAATTCTTTATCGATTACCTTTCTAACCGGCTTTTAGTTTATAAAAAGCCCCGTCAAGGAGCTGGCAACCTTGTCGTTTGAAAATTCATCAAGGATATCCTTATTCTATTCTGTTGCGATTTTCGCATTATATTTGTTAGATCATGGTGCTTTCTTGTCTTTGTGTCTACATTCCAAAGTGATCACTAGAAACTACCATGCTCTGGTCTGCCGGTACGTTTGCTGGGGATTCGTGAACAACTCTAGGGGTGCACTGACCACCTACAAAGGGATGCTATAAAATGCCAGGTGGTAAGTAGGTGATGCCATCTGAGCTCTGGTGATGCATGTGGAATATGCTGGAATGCACGGAAGCAGCAGAAAGAGGACAATGGAGCAAGAGGGGGAACGGGGGGAGGATAAGCATCCTGATAAGGATAGTTGGAATTTCAATAAGGATAAGTGCATCAGGTCTGTTGTATTCATCTTGGAGATTGTTTGTACGCTTGACGCAATTGCTTCAAGTGTTGCCCACTTAGATACGCAGATGAGAATAATCGAATCGAACGCAGGCTCAATAGCATCAATACAGAAAACAAAGTTCGCTCGTGAATACCGGGCCTATTCACTGCATGCATTATAGCGCGACCTGTTGTTTTGTGGTAAATGCTTTCCTTATCACAAATGAATTAGGTGCGGCCCAAATATTCGGTGGTTTTATTCAAGCCCGCGTTTTTCATCGCCTAAACCTAACTGGTGACTCTTCTTGCATCGCCATTTTGGCTTCGAATGGCGTCAGTGATTTTGCATTGTTTACTAATTAGCTGTCGATACGCGACTTCCAAAGCAAATGTGACCTAGGCAGATTGCGCTGGACTTTTATTAAGTGAGCAGTTCAAATGGTTCATTTTCCCACCCTAATCAGTCTCTAGACTCATGGCTCAGTTAGCTGTCGGTCGAAGATATTGCTGAACATTTCCCTTTTGTCGCAATATTCACTTTTACGCTTGCAACACGGATATTTGTGTATGCCACGTGATACTCCGCCCTTATTCCCTTTTTTAGGCTAATCCCTCTGATTCAATATCAAAACAAAGTAAAAACAACAAATTTTTCGAAATCCTTGACAATGAAGCTCACAATGGCCGATTACCGACCAAAATGTGTGTATTTATAATTTCCGTAAAACTGCAATAAGAAATTGAATTTAGGAGAGCTTGAGTTACAAATAAACCATAAATAGGATAGGAATCAGACTAAACTGCATAAATACAGCGATGAAAGGAATCTTACTTGCAAGTGTATAGATCTTCTGGAAATAACTTTTAGTGAAGACATCCGAATCCATAACCATTGGATAATTTTTACAAGAACGACAGATCTTTGATAGATGCAAAACTTCTTGAAAAACTCATAAACTTGCGACGAAAAGTTATAAACACTGCTGATTAAACCAAAGGCTTTGTCACAAGCTAAACAAACAGTTAATTCCCCTGGTAATTATCAAACAATTACAAATTATCAGGGGTGAACTATTGAAAGATGCCTTTGTACCACATGGGGTTTCAAGACAATTAGCCGAGTTTCTAAACGCATTAGAATTCCAGGACACAATTTCAACATCTAGAGACCTGGCAGAACGTCTAACTTGGCAGTGGAATATCTTTACCAGCAAATAGTATAATTGATTTAATCTGATAGCATTGATGTGATTCAATCAATAACGGATGTTATCTGCAAATACTAGATAAGGTTTTCAGGTACGGTGAGGGTATCTGTACGGCCCCAGGCACAAAGTCATTCTGCCTTGCTAACACACATATAACCTTGATAATAATTGCTGCAATTCACGACACATTTCTAACCATTACCAATTTTGCAAGACCTTTTCTCCCTGAGTTTCTTACCATTCAAAATAGATCATTTTTCTGAGATGAGGGCTCACATTCTGGTCTGGTGAGGCACTTAGAGACAGGGATGAAAATAACAAACAAAAGTATTTTCAATGAATATTCAAAATTATGGCACACACTGCAATGGCTGTTGAAAGGGGTTGGACGCTGTGGATTGGGTAGCTGTGAAGGAGCTTGCCATGCGACTAGTTGATGTAGATCTGATTACGAGATCACCCGAGAACGAGACTCACCTTAACGTTAACGTTCCCAAAAGCGCTGTGAAATATAACAATATCCTAGTGGAAAAAGCTGGAAACTGCAAAGTTTCTGTAGAAGGAGTTAAAATTTAGCTTCAAAGGTTCCTCAAAAGTTCATATTTACAGACGACAAGCAAGGAAAATTTTGACTAAGCGGAGTAGCATCGAAATCGAGAAACTAATCAATTGAGATTAAATTCACCAGTTACAAAACATCATTACAAACAAGTATAAATCACTTAAAAGCCATCGACAACAGATTGGCCAAGGTGTGGTTAGAAAAGTTGATCAACAATTTATATCCACTAAAGTCGACTTACAAAACTTTACCACAGCAAAAACTACATAAAAGGGTCATTAATTACTTACCAAACGTTCAATACAGAACTGAGAAAAATGCACAGAAATTATCGTCATAGAAAGTGTTTACAAATTATTTAACAGCCTGAACCAGTGGTTTAAATAGTCGATATTAAAAGAAGAGCACTTCCGGACCAAGCTAAGTTATTAAAATTCGCTTTTCGAACACTCATCCTAAACGAGCTAATGAACAAAAGTGAAAAAAATATTAATTAATCCCAACGATTCAAACTTTACAAAATATTCTCCTTAAAGTTTCATCAACAGCGAAATCTAATTGAATCACATTTTCGAAGCAGCACCAGTCTTAATTACACGAACGAAGAACATGACTGTAAGAAACATCTATTCGGACAAAAACCACAAGACGCATAACTTCTACCATTCGGCGAAAACGTTGAAAAAAGACCTAACTTTGCGAGACTGATTCAACGAATAAAATTACTTGCAATGAACCCACGGTATAGATCTTTGCTACTCTTTAAATAAAGAAACACAGCAGTCGACTATAAACACTCATTTATGAAATATTTTGATGGCGTATGTGGGAGAAGTTTTTATATGAGATGAACGTTCGCAGTGAAAACTTGCAAAATATTCAATCAAAATTCTTTTCCCACTTGAATAAAATTATGTCTGGAATCAGAAGGCGAGGGCCCTCGACGTTAGGCTCTATTCTTATAAAACTCCTTTATCCTTGTAGCATTCAGCCATGCAACTCCAAAGAATCATTTAGAGCCATTGAAACTGGTGCGAGAGATTAGGCCTGCTAAAAGTAATGGGAGGCATGGGGAAAAATTACTACCAAGGATACCAATTCTCATTTTTAAATACAAACATAGTCGAGAAAAATCGTATTCGTATTCGTATTCGTTTTAAAGTCTGATGCTACGCTAGGCTGGCCTTCGGGCCTACTGCAAATCGTCCTTTTGTCTTTTCGTGCTTGCCTTCCACGCCAACACAACGCGACACGAGGAAAACTGAGACAGCCAAACTATAACTGTGCGAAGGGAGACTGGTAACCACTATCTCTAAATGACGCAAGCGGTTTTGGCGCCATCACCTGGCTATTTATCGCCGAATTTCAGACGTGAAAATATTTAAAAGACGAAGCACAGATAACAGATGAATCGTTTTAAAACGGTTCAGATACTACCGGCAAATGCAATTACGAAAGGCAATTACGAAACGGACTGAAACTGGTTAACGACAGCCGGCCTACACCAAAGCGCGTGTCCAAGGTTACACGTCATTGGATGTGATAGTTTGTACCTGATCGTCCATTGTTGGCGTTGGCTTCCAGATGCGAACGAGGCGATCACTGCAAAAACGAGGCTCATCAGCTTCAATACTTCATAAATGATCATTTGCTAGGTTCCAAAATGATCAGTGCCCAAAATGAATAAAGCGAAAAGTTGAAATGTAAATTTTGAATAAAGAGTGAAACTTTGATGGTGAAAAATGTCTTTGTTGAGAGAAAAATAACTTGCTTTGTTAATATAAAATTTGAATTTGCTTACTGTATATCAAAGGTAATTTAATGAAGGATCACACCCAAGAATAAAAAGCAATTATTACTGTAGAGAAATTTCAGTACAAGTATGTGCAAATAAGACATGCTTACCAGTCAAAGGAATTAGAAAAATGGGGCTGGTTGCATCTCAGGAAAGCGATCAAGATTTAGATAACGAACTACTTTTCCTGGTAACAGTTTCTTTTCAAGTTATTTTCTACCCCTCCTAAACAAATCAGATAAGCGGAAACTAGCCTTGTCTTTACTCCTGGCACTGCTGAACAATTTTCACTGATTATTCAAAGTGCAAATTTACATTTCAAATAAGACATTCCTGTAAATTTTCAACTGAAATGCAATCTTACCTCGAAGCTGTGAAGACTAGAGACGAATTGGCCGTTATTGCATTAATCGCCTTCGAGTGCGCATTTATTTCACCTAAGATTCAAAAGTTTGATTTACAAATAAAAAAAAATTGAGCGAATTCATGAATTGTAGAAAGTTCTATGTTATTAAAATTGAGAACAAAGAGCTTATTTAAAAATGCCACACGAAGAACATCAGATTTAGGAATGTATCTACTTCAAGGCTTGAAAAAACCAATTACGATTTTACAAATGTGGGGACGCCCGTATGCGGGTCAGCTTGATCATTTAAGATCGAATGCCTAATACAAAAACACTTAAATTTATAGGATTTGGATAAAGAAAGATAATTGCACAAGACACATGATGACAGCAGAGACGACTGCTCTTATTACACTTAATCATTAGAGAAAACTATGTTGCATCGAAGAGAAGCCTAGATAACCAAGATGGCCTACTTCTCGGATAAAAAGGGCGACAACTTCAAAGCTTCGACTATGCTAATGGGAGCTAATCATAAAACGGTATATTCAGCACTGTAAACAGTGTACTATTCACCTATAAAGCAAGAGCAACAAGAGGAAAAGTTAATAGTATTTGCTGATTGTGTTAATTGGAATATAAAGAAACGGTTATTCGCAGTTTTGAATTCGCACCTATCTGTGTACAGGATTCCGAGTGCCATGTTTTCAGGACTCCACTTCGACAGCCGCTTGCCAATACGTCATAATTGGGAACGAGGTTAAGCGAGCATACCCAATCCTTATGAGCAGTTGTTATGTGCTGTTACGAGAAGACGAAAAGCGTAGAAGATTATACACGCAATACAAAGCTATTGGCAGCGCGGTAAATGCTCAATGAAGGAAATATGGCGTATTATTAAATGTTAGGCCGCTGTTGAATCGAGATACGTATGCCTAAAAGGGTTTAGTGGGATTCTGAAAAAGTCATTTTCACGTCGGGATGACATTCAGAGTAAGTAGAGGCTTCTGTGCTTGTCAAAGCACAATAATGCGTGATTACCACTCAACAGCCTAAGCTGTTGGCCGAGAAGTGGGTCACGTTAATCGAAGTGTCGCGGCTATGTCTCCGGTAAACCTTTCCGCTGACGATGCAGCTACAAACGTGGCGGCGAATTAAAGAGACAGCAGTCGTGGATGGCACCTGTGGACTCATTTAAGCATGCGTCGAACCACACAGTGTATATGACAACAGGCCTATTCACCATTCACGGTGGCTCGATTCGCTCGACATGAATTTCGGTGTGAAATTTTCGAAATTTGTGACGTTCAGCGTTTTAAGCAGAGATGAGTAATGAGACACAAAAGCCTTACTCCATATTTGAAACGGAATATTATTACGCCGTGCTCAGCTCATGGGAAAGTGCTTGGTCTACCTAGGCAGGGCAAAAACATAGAGAATGTACGGAAAGCGCTTGAAGAAGATAGACTTGATTACAGTCAGTAAAAAGCCACTGGGGCATTAATCACTAGCAGTCTTTAATTGACATAGCCTTGGGGGACATGAATAGGGTAGAATTGGGGGAGCCTCTTGCAAGCACTGATAGAATACTTCCAAAAGTTTCGTCGTTTTTGTCTATGTTTCTTAGCATGAAAATTTCCATCGTATTTCAAGGCCTATCAAGGATCTAGTTCTTCTTTGGTTTTGCCAAACCCAAATTCTAGTTTTTTTGGAAGGGGGCTTTATCACAAGCAAAGGAGGAAAAGGGAACGTCATCAATCTAAGCTCCCCCCAAAACTGGCAACTGATCAGATACCGTAGTGTGAAACACTGAAACAGGAGACAAACACACAATGATAGGTAAATCGAACATTTGATTTGGGCTTGTGTAGCCGTCTGAACAATCATGTACACATTTGGAATACTGACTCTCTTTGATCCTTCGTAAGAAATCCGGTTGCCTTAACATTTGGAATAGGGGAACGTCTCACTATGTTTCTCAAGACTCTTCTCATGGCTAGACTAACCCAACACCACTGACTGGAAACTATCTCAGCATCAAATTTGAAGCACAAAATACCCTGCTTGATCAGTTCTTACAAACCACCCCTTAAAATTGCACGGCGCCGCATTGCGTGTTCAAAGCGCGTTTCGTGCAGCCGTTTGGAGTTATGACGTCATTGCAGGTAGAACTTTGCTGAGCTGATGTTGATCACGAAACTAGTGCTGAATGGCTGTGAAATGCAATCGAGCATGCGATTACGCTCGATCAACTCTAAGCAGTTCAGGGAGTGGGCAATCTCTGGAATGTTTGGCTTAAATTTTGGAAAACAAGGCATTTCATACTGCCGTTTTAGAGTTCTCTTGGGTGCGAAATATTTCTCTTAGTACCTCTTGCAACTAACAACGCGCCTGTTTCCTCTTAAAATCTTCCAGCAAATCACTCTTAAAGTATTTATTCCATCGGCATTGAAATTCAGCTGCATAGTTCACTATCCAAAATTCTCAATGCATTTACGTCGTCCATTTGAACCCAAACTTTAGCTGCTTGATAACCATGTCAGCTTGTAGAATCATATCGACCTGTTTGGCTGAGCATCGTCTTGGCAATGCGACCTGTTGTATGACGTCATCAACGGTTGCTAGTTTGCAGTGTTTACGCATGGCTTGGATTAAACATATCGCAACTGCTTACAACTGAAAACAACAAAACAAAAAACAAACAACAAGGATAGTACTCACGTGCTTCAGTTGATAATTATTGAGATTCCACTTCTTGATACTGTTATCACGTGATCCACTAAAAAGTATCTGGCCCTTGATCACCAGGGATTCGACGCCGTCATAATGTGGAGGCTCTAGATTGTGTCTTGGCATCTAATAACAAAAATGAATCCATCTCAGCAAACAACTATTTCCATCATATCTCTTTGGCCCTTAACCAGCATAAGAGAATATACAAGAAGTATCTTCGCAATTATGACGTTATGCAGTAATGATGCCATAAAATCCTTTTTGCAGTTTGTTCTACCCTAAATGCCATCGAAAATGGCACGAATAACAAAAATAAACAAAAAAAAGGCGAAGACATAGGAGCAAGAAACTAAGTGTTTATCATCATAAAATATAGTCTTTCGGTGGCAATGGGATAGGGTAGGCGTGGCGTGAGAGAGTGGGGATAAAATTTTCTTGAACTAGTTTACAAGCTAAATAATATCTAAGAATGGACTGTTTCAGATTTTCAAAAGCCAATTGTGATACCGCGACCCATTATAGAACACGGTGCAAATGTAAAATTGAGAAAAGATTGAAAATGTTTCATATGAACAGAGACAAAAACTCCAGGAATAAAAAGCCAATGTTTCATCAATGATTGGAAGGATCACCACTTTGAATTATAGAGAGTTTGGCTTTATTTGTCTATTAACAGATTGTGCAAAATAGATATTGAACCTAATTAGAAAATCTTACCTGGCTTCCAGAAATATCATCCAAAACTTCAAAGACCTGAGAATGAATATAAAATTCAGAAAATATCAGTAATTTGCCATTATAGAATAGTTAACAGAGGATTAAGATGAATGTTGGAAAAATCATAGCATTTCCAAAAAGCTTACTAAAATTCGGCCAGTTATCTAGACTTAACAACTCTTTCCTGAGGGTATTCTATATGACAGGGTATATAAATATCCAAGAGCTTAAGATAAAAAACAGTCACACAAACACTTTGGAACTTCATTTGAACTTGGCTTCAAATCAAAAGGGACAGGTGATAATTTTTCATACAATACTTGGAAACCAACGAACCTTGACATAATGGTCTTTTGAACCAGTGACGCAAATGTCACCTTGTCGATCACCACTTGTCACAAGAAGGCATGTGACAGTTCCAGAATGGCCAGAAAGCTTGCCCAGTGTTCCGTACCTAAAGAGTAGATAGGTGTGTGTTGCGTTCCATGACAAATTGATACCTAGTCAACCGTTCTTCATTCGTACAATGCAACAAGTTAACTAAACCTAGCTTCCTTGAAATATCTACTTTATCTGAGAAATTTGGCTCCCAGGAAAAAAAACAAGATAAAGAGGGAATACTATGAATGATCAGACAGCACATTAAAACATATGGACGTGAGTTTTTAGGGAACAAATGGGAACAAATGAGGACAAAGTGCACCAAGTGGATGGTCAATGTAAGTGTGTTAAAAATCGTTAACATGAGTTAGAAAAGAATGGATCGAAGGCTACAGAGCATTTCCAAATAGAAAAAATTGTAGAAGACTAAGAAGAGAGCCTGTTGACTTTGTGCTAGAAGGTTGAAGGAATCGAGGAAACAACAGTACGAAATCTGCAAGTACCATTGATGAAAGATGCGTTGAGACAACAACGTGACTCCGTGAAAAGGTGAATTGGATGGCAAATTGTTCATTGACAAGTAGAGAAAACTTCTATCTATTAATATGAAGACACTATATGGAACCACATCCGAAAAATTCTTACTGCTACGTCATTCAGGTAGGACCTACTTGAGCTAAGCACCAATAAACTGCAATTTTACTTACGTTTTTAGATCGACCATTTTGACGGAATTTCCGACTGCAGAATACAAGATGTCTCCGGTACTGTTTAATTCCAAACTCGTAATTGCACTCTCACCCAGCTGGAAAAAGTTGCCACTAGAAATGAAGTAAAAAGAGTTGAGAAAAAATAACACACATTTGTACAAGATCTTAGAAGCCCTAGCTTCGTGAAAGTTTGACGATTGAAAAAGTTTCATATATTGAAGGATGATGATTATATGCGAATTCTAGGACACTTAGAGATCAAGGTGTTTTGATAGGAAATAAGCACAAACATTATATTTTAAATAGCAAACTTTTGCAATGGAATCATAAACAATGGTCTTGAGACAATCGCAAAGCACCATTTCACCATTTCCCAAATGTGCCTTTATGAACAAAGGGGATTTCGCAAACAACTTTTTCACAGCGTTGCAAACTGATTTTCAATGTTTTGACCAAGGTGATCTTGAGAAGGTTTGTTTGAAGCCTTCTAAACAATCACTTTCATAGCTGATACTATAATAGCATATAAAGCTTAGAACACAAAGAACTCTGTCATCTTATGTCAAAATCGTTCATCCTTCTCTAGACTGCATGTCAGTTGCTTACCCCAATCCTGACCCTTAGAAAAACAGTACCCCTCCCACCACTTTTACTCACAAACAAAAGAGCACTCACAACAACAACAACCTACCTCAACGTTTTCACGCAAACACCTGTCTTTTGACGGATGTCCCATATCTAGAGGATTTAGACATTTTGCAAAATATAGTCCAACAAACAAATGACATTTTAAAAAAGCAGTAGCTTTGCTTGGCTAAGAATGATTTTGACTGTTAAAATATCTAAGACATTTACCACTTTAAACAGGAGCTTATAGCGGAACTACTAAAAATGAATTGTAGCCACCATGTGTATCGCATGCAAACTTCCCTTGGTTTTAGTGTTTTTGTTTAGTAGCAGATCTCCTCTAACTAATGCGGGACAAATTCTTGGTACTACAGAACCACAAAATAGCATGAAGCAGTGAAAAGTTTCCCACAATATTATTAAACACCAGCACTAGGTATTCCTCCTTAAAACACCAAGTGAGTCATCAATATAGGCCCACCAATGAAGATATCTAAGATATATTTTAGAAATAAATAGAGAAATAATTTCCATGAGTAAGCTTCTTGCCTCGTCCAATGATAAAACAAGAGAGAATGTTGCAAACAGATGTGCTAACAAGAGCTTGAAGATATGTATCTCATTTTCACCTTAATCGTCGACTGGTTGACTGTGAAAACCAGCTTCGTAATGGGTGAGTATCTCACAACAGTGACGTCACGCTTATGTCCAGACAAGGACAGGATCTCGTCGCCTTTGTTCAAGTCCCATATCTTTGCGGTGCGATCTGCATTAACAAACGTTACTTAATGGCAAACAGAACCAATAGGATATTGAGCGTTGTCACTAAAAGAAACAGAGGCCACCTTTGAACAGGTTTGCAATGGAAACGCCATAGCGATTACGGCAAATTGTGTTTGTTTCGTTTCTCCGACTATGATATCGTCAACATAAGCTTACAGTAGTGATGCTACAGTCTCCACAGTGTAAATTAAAATGAGCAATAAACAATAATAGCCGCGGTAAGGCCGTATAATCGATAAACCGAAAAGGAATAGGATGGCCTTGATCGTTAGAGATGCAACTCATGGCCTAAAAAGGAGCAATAAATGTCGCACAAGGGACCAATGAAGGCAGGAAATGCTGAAAGATGTGCTAGAGATTTTGAAAAAGAGCTGAATAGTCGGTTGATAGAGCAAAAAACGGCCATCTCTTCTTGCTTGGCAACTCCCCCATCTAAGATTCGTGTAAAGTTTGACGTCAGGGGTACTTTAAGCGGCGAATACCTTTCGACCCAGTGATGAGCATGTCTTCGGTCACAGCCAACGACAACACGGCATTCGTGTGTCCCGTGGCCGTGTGCGTGCACATGAGGTTCTCGGGACGCCCTTGGGGCGCTTTGACTGGCAGCATCTGGCCCCTGCAAAAAACGGCAAAGATAATCTGAAACACGGTATTCGGAAAATCTGGTACTATGAGACGCTTAGAGAAGACTACCGGCCCCCCTAGCTTTAGAGACTGATGACACCCCCTCAAAGTATATTTATGTCTTCTAGTGGAGCATGCCTAATAAAAGAAGAGACGTAGCCTCATCGTGAGGTGGCCTTGCAAATTTCTAGTCTATGCTACACGTTGAAATAAATATTAGAAATAATTAATTTCTAATACGATGAAAACAACGAGAACTATGGATGCAAAATTATCTAGGTATCTCAATGCGTGTTAAGTTATCAAAAACCAAAAAGGTCACTAGTATTTATCCTTGACCCTTACTAAAAGCATAAAATCTCTCTTTCTAGCTTTTCCAACCTTAATTTGTATATATTGGGTATGATGGCTGCTAAAAAAGGATGCTAGGGAGTTTAATTAACACCTTCGCATGTGTTAAGTTTTTCTACTTAAATCATAAAATTGGACCAGCTTCCAAGGCGTTGCCTTTAACATCAAATTGTAGCACAGCGTAAATGAACCCTTAGAGGTTTAGAACGATTGTCAAAACGTTTATGATACGTAAGTGCTTAAATCTTCAACCAGCATTAAATCCTAGGGCAAAAGCTAAATCTAAACTGTTTGGTTCAAAACTGGCAAGCAAGAATTGTCGATTGTTGCAATGGGTTTGGGTATAAGCATGGAGAAAATGCACAACAGTTTTATATCTGTGAGCTTAGATCAACGGGGATATACTCCGAAAACAAAGTCTCAAATAATTTGCGAGTTACTGGTCCACTTCCAAGATAACTGAAATAATACTGTAAAAAAATGACGGACTCGGAAAAGGAAAAAAGACCGATGGATTAAAATTTTAAACAGCAGCATTGAACTTTAAACGAATGAACAAGCTCTTTTTATTTTGAGGGAGTTTTAAGGAGAATTTAACATATCTTCGAAAAAGCAGCAGTTTTTAATATGTTAATTTAATATTCTTAGTAGTACATAGAACACTTTCGCATCAGCAGATTCGAAAAGATTCTTCGGAGCTAAAATCACAACAAGAGGTTAGTCTGATATGATTTTGACAGTTAGAAAGCACACTAAACAGAACAGAGCTTTAAGTGTATCACATCGGAGCAGGGACTTACAGATCCGGGTCAGCCTCTTGTGGTAGGTTGCTTGTTAGGCGTTTGAAAACATCGGTTGAATCTGTTTCTACCCTAATGTTAAAAAATATCACATTTACGTGTTAGCATTAGGCATGAAAGATTAGTAATTACATGTGATTATCAAGTAACACAAAAGATGTTTAGTAAGAGAGTTTAAATGTACAAGTAAAGATTACAGGTTATCTAAATGGAAACGTGTAAATAGGCAGTTCAACATAACGTCGGACAAAAGTCAAATACCAACAAAAAAATAACGGAAAAATATGAAGGGTCAAAGGTTAAATGCAATTTTTATATCAAGGTCAAAGTTCAATGATAGGTGCAAAACCTTGTCTGTCACCGTAGTAAGAATAAGTATACCCTTGAGCTTAGATTTGAAAACTGTCTGGGCTGCCTAGCTATACATTGCCACTGCATCTAAGTCTTACGAAGGAGTATAGGCCATCCATTTGCAATGACAGTACTGTACACTGTTAAACTGTTCTGTTAATTGCACTGTTGAATTAAACCTTCTATCTAAAGTGTCTTCACTGACAACTATATGATTGTTATAAATTGTCATAAAAGAAAGAACATAGAGATCGATGAAAAGGATTAGACAAAACAAAAGGTTCAACAGCATGAGAGGAAGAATTTGTTAATTGATGTTATTTTAAAAGAGGCAATAACTCAAGAAGCTTTCGTTAGTTAGTGGAGAGGAAGATTTTAATTGGTTAATTAGAAGGTTGCTTAAAAAAGCATTAGCTCAATAATCTTTTGATTTTTGGCAGAAGAAAGGTTAGAAAAAGTGGTTAATTGTTTAAAATAGGTATTAGCAGGCAAAGCACATCAGATTAAAAAATTACGAGCATAGTTTATTGTCAGCTAAAATAAAATGCTCAGCATAGAAGAGAATACAGCACAGCCAAATACTTGATTCCAAACTTCAATAAGTTAAACTCTAATTGCAGGCACCTTGTTATGTATTTATCTCCGCTGTTATTTTCAATTCGAGTTGGCCCGCTCTTTCCATTCAACTTTGGTGGTCTGGTAAGAATACCATTTAGATTATAAAATTACACGTGAACATTTGATAGACACTCGCTTTATTAAGATAATTGTAACAAACAAGCAATATAAACGCTGAAAATAATCATTATAGCACTCTTTTAAAGATCATTGAACGGTTTAAAGTTTTATTATAAGCCTTTAAAGATTTATAGATGTCGGTAGGAAATTTAGCACACAACCAATTAAAGGTGGGCTTAAAAATTTTGTACATTTAAAAACAAAAACAAAGTTTAAACTAAGATTTTTTGATACATTTACCTTGGTAAACTTCTATAAATATTATTTGAGGATTCCCCTCGTAAGTTCCCAGAAGATCCAGAAACCGGAAATCTGAAATGATGATGACAGTTTAATATTAAGTGCGTTCTACGCAAAGCTCCTTTTCAAAGCTTTTTGCGCCAAAACGAATAAAGGGGATGCTATGCATTTTACTAAAGCTCTATTTTATTTTGATGTTCTTTAATTTTTACGGTGAGATTGACTTTTCAAGTTTATCTCAACAGCAATCATCAAACACAACCATAAATAGGATTTAAATTGAAGTTATGAATTTAATGTGATGAATTTATTCTTTGATCCAAGTATTTTGGCACGTATTTTGCCGCAAATCTTGGGAGTATATTTTGATGCATATTAAGACAAATTACCGTTACAGATGAATCTAGGTGTAAAATTAAATGCAATTAGCTTCAACATTCTCTGTTCCGGGTTTAAGTGGCAAAGTGGGTTTAAGGTACTTTAACACTGTTTACATTTTGTGCATTTTGAGAGTCGCTAAATAACTTTCCGTTCTTTTCTTCAATAATAAAGGACCAAATTAGAAAATTTAACTGATGAAAAAATCCTGATTAATATCCAATCGCTTCAACGGATTTCTGAGCAGCCCAATAACCTCACCAGTGTACATAAATTCTTTTTTCCACGGCTTCTGCAATTCAAGGGAAAACCGCAGACGAACCGCGAATGAAGGGGAGAAATGCGGGTAGCCCGCGGATACAGAGAATCACGCACGCGGTACTTAATCGATAAATCAACAAACCCTGATCCAGGTCGACTTGCTTTGTCTGCATCAGCGGAGCTTTGTTTTCGTAGCTGCGTAGGAGAACCTTTGGCTGACGACGGGTGAATTCTACTGAGGTGAGACTCAGCTAGTTTGGTATCATACGTCCTTGCGGATTTCGAAACACGATTGCCACGCTGAAACGAGGCTGGTAACGGACCATTTGATACCATGCCGGCGTCATTCAACGAGCCCGTGCTTCCAAAGGAATTCGCGCGCCCTTTCTTATCAAGCTTGTTATCAGGCGCCCTTGATTTTGTATCAATGGAGGAGCCCTGCAAAGAACGCGAGCGTGACTCGGAGCCCGTGTTCTGCGAGGAGCTCGGTAACCCGCGGGACATCGCTGGGGTGGCATTAACTTTGCGTCTATATCGCTTTTGTCTCTTTTCAGTGCTTTGTCGATCTCCATGAGTTTCTGCATCAAAGCCTGGTTTACCTCGGGAGTATCAGAGCCTTTGCGCGTCATGTTTACAACTTTTTTCTCCAACGCATTCTCAAGTTGCTTCGTGGCATTTTCGTTTAGGCTCGTAGTCTGGTTGCCCAGCGAAGGCCTCAGGAAATCTTCAGGGCAGCCGGTTCTTCTTCTCGCCTGAAACAAAATGCTTGCTATCAGAAAGAACATCAAAAAAGCAAAACAGAGATACTCACGTAGATAAAAAGTACGATATGAAAAAGAGTTGGGTTAAATCGTGTTAGGCCAAAACTTACCTTTCTCGAAGCGCTTCTGAAATTTGGTTGTGTATTCAGCCTAAAAAGAAGAATTTATTGCCATATCACGATTTCGCGGGCATGATGTGTTTTTCAATTACAAAGTTAAAAATCCGCGATGGGTCAGAGCTAAGATTGAAGTCGCTCTCTGTTCTTAAAATTACCAACATCGCAAACGGTTGAAAACTTAATCAAAGGCAAGATAAAACAGACGATTTTGCCTGTCAATTAATAAACATCTAGATATGATACATTTCAGAATATGTTGGACATAATGGACAACCATAATTGTGCATTGGTTATCTATCCCATAGACTGAATGGCAATAGGCAAATGGCGGACAAATGAATTATCGGCAAATAATCAGGTAGCCATTTATAAAACGAGCAACCATGACGTAATCGTCCCCAAGTTCCCACTTTTCCTACGCAACCAGCAATCTTCTGCATACAAACTCTAATCAAATATCATGCATAAAGCGATTCCATACCCATTTTCGCTTAGAGTGTCTTCCAATAGATTGGCCTGGAACTCTTCATCACCACCTGTCTCTCCGAAATGCTTCTCTACAAACACGTGCTGTAGAAGTTGTTGTTGTACTTCGCAGTGCTGTTCCATCGCTTCCAGTCTCAATTCGAGTTCCTTGTAGGCAGCGTCTTTATTGGCTACCTCTTGGCTCTAAAAGAGTATAGCGTAAATTTCTTGATTTGATAATTTTTAAGGCCTATGCACTATCAGTGTATTTTTACAGCCGTTACGCATGGGTTTAAGGACAGCTGTTCTAGATGGGTAAATCTGGGGACACTCTGTGGGACAGAATACTAAGGCATCAAATTTTTGAGCATGGGTAGCTTCCTAAGCGCAAAACCAGCTCTGGAATGGGGTATGATCACATCAAGGAAACAAGGAAGCCCGCATTTATATCTACTGAATCCATTTCGTAAAGATCTCAAAGAGCTGATAACTGTAATGTAGCAAGTCAAGAGAGGACTTCAGGACAATTGCTTGTGACCTCATTGTTAACCTGTTAGTTAAACTGTCATTCAAGACAGTGTTAACCTTTAAATCGCATTTCAAATGAATGTATATAATTTCACCGAAGCTAAACTAATGCTAAATAATGCCGACCCAAACTTAAATATCGATTATTTTTATAACAATCGAATCTGAATCTACTACAAGCTGAAAAAGGATTATTGGCGACTAATATGCTACTAGAATGGACTCTGGATGAATCCCAAATTACTAACACAGTTTTCACGTAAATCACAAATAAGTCGAGTAACACTCTAAGCAATATATTGAATAGACTTGATTAGAATTTTTTAAGGGACTTGAAATTAGGCAGCTTCATGACAATTGTTAAACATTGATATCTTTGTCATTATTTGAAGACTTTGTGAACATGTCTGAAGATTTTTAACCTTTTCTTACTGAAACGTGCTATAAATGGACCAACCATTTATTAAACAAGAAAAGATAGTGGATGACTTTGGAGAGAGAGAGAGGAATCCTATAAGGGAATGGTATGACTGAAGAACTTACCAGTTCCACTGTTCTGCCGTAGAAATGATCAAGCATATACCGCGCCTCTGATAATGAGCAGCCTCTGATGATTTCATTCGAGTTGATCATTTCACCCACATCCTAATTAGTTAATTAGATTATGTTGATAAGTTACCAAAGAGAATCGTCAGAATGTAAATTTTTTAGGTTAATTATTTCAAGGCTGTAAGTGATTTCAGCGCCGGCTTCCTAATGACACAACAGTAACAACAAGAAAAACCAGGCAACAGTATTCTTAAAATTTCAAGAAGAAATCACACATCCATCAGTGACATTTCTTTTAACTTGGAACATATTTTCATTGAAAGAAGGTCAGGCTAATTCTACGGTGCATTTTGATTGAATAGCCTACATTGCTTTGATGAGATCTGAGTGAATGTTATGTTACTTTTATGAATCTACGCTTGCAGATGCTCATCATATTTTATTTATTTAATTGATACATGAAATAAATAAAAATAAATACTATGGCAAAAGGGAAGGGCAATCATAAAATCATCATCTTCATCACTAGGCCAAACAGTAGGCCCTCCCATGTTCACCTTTGTAAGAGATTGAGCTCTATAGCAATAGCCTCGCTTTATAATAACCTCGTTTTGAATTGAAAATAGAAGCAAATAGAAGTATGGTGATTTGATTAACAGCTTGGTAGGAAGTGGCAATTAGACACTGAATACAGCACACGTGTCGAATGACCTAATAGGACCAGGTACCTCCATTTCCATTATTGTGCTCTGGCTCTCGGTGATGTTTTCCTGGATGTATTCCATCTGAGCAGTCAAGGCCTCGTGTTGTTCGTTCAGTTCTTGTACAACGCTCTCATCCTTCGATGGAAATTAAGCCAGAGTAAAATGTATTTCAAAGGTCAATGTATAAGTAGGATAAATCAGGAAATTCATTGTCATTAAAAACAAAATGTTTCTACAATTTCTATGATTTGTGGGCAAATAGATTTGTGTCAAATGGCAGAATAGAGTGTCAAATGCAAATTCATCGTGACAACGTTCAAACGACAGGAGACTGAGGGATTGTAAAATGAACATGTTTCGTATCGCCTTGTAGGAAGAGTCTTGTAAGACGTAGAAGGAGCATATAAAATACATCATTGAAATATTATGATCAAACCGTGAAGTAACGCGAAAACCTCTAGGCATGTCCTTTAGAAAGGAAGATAGACATCGCCATACTCGAGAGCACAATTAGTATTCCTCATTCTCCTAGAGTCTACGCTTGAGGAGTTTCTCGTCACTCATTCAAATATAGAAAAAAATATCAACTTTCAGCTGAGAGTTTCTATGAACAGTTTTTACTATCAGTTTTTACTATCAGTTTTTAATATCAGCCTTCACTATTATGGATCATGAAGGCTACGCACCCTGTTCATTCTGGATGCCTCGTCCCGTTTATTCTGACACCCTTCTAACTGCTTGCTGATCCGGTCACGATCCTGCAGCCATCTTTCCATGTCGTTCTCCATGCTCGCAACTGTCTTCATTTTCAGCATCAAGTCGTTCATCTGAAAAGCGAACACGAGCCATCAAAACATCACATCATTTTCGATTCCCCTATCCATCCTTTGCTGATCATTCGATCGAAAGCCCAGAGACTGGGAACGAGTATGCCTCGAAATACGTCATCAAAGTTACGATAAGATAAGGTTTCATCGTCAATGTCCACGTTATTTCCAAGTTTGAGTGGAAGTCAATGGCAATAGGTAGCATCTACCATAGCCCTAAGAAGACCTTTCGACCGAACTCATAAGAAATTTTGATATCGAAACCAAAAATCTGATTTTGCTCTTGAAAATACATTCCTGCTTCAATTGCTCTGAATAAGGAAGTTCTAAAATGTTAAATAGAATGGCTGATAAAGTACAATTCCAATCTCTCCGTCAATTCTAGTTCTATTGCAAAATGGTTCCTAGGATATGTGACTAGACCGAATATAAAGAATCTAGGAAGCGTACTTAATTCAAAACAAAATACTTCAGCTAAAGTGCATTTGGGTTTTTTCTTAAAACCAAAGCTGATCACGTTTACGGCTCTCCGGGACCATTGTTTAAATACTTATTCACAAATAACAAAATAGCGATTCACAGAAATCGAGGGGTGTTTAAGCTTCTCCGATTACGTTTCAAGGTTTGTGGAAAGTTTCAAGGTTTGTGGAAAGAAGGATGATTTTGCCGTTCGTGAAATTTTTGTTTTAAAGCTTCTGAGAAAGCAGCGATTCACTGAAAATGAGCAATCTTCGAGCGTCTATTGCTAGCATGCTTGTCTAAGAAAGGGGGGGTCAAACATCATCCAGCTGACAATGTTGAGACAGGAATCTACTTTCGAACAAACCAGAGTAGAAAGGCATTTTTGAAATCTTCAAGCCATCAGTTCATCTCACCACAAGATCGTGTCGTGTGTGGAAGCGGACATTCCCTGATGTCCATTACAGTGACAAGGTCACTCGCTTCACTGTTCTAAAAAATCAGTGATTCTTTCAGGCCGCGAAGAGTAATCCGCTGTCAAGCCACGTGGAAATCTGTTTGCCATATGCACAGTGGACGTGACATCTAAAGCATGTGTTTTCTGGCTACTGACACTTACCACAGAATGCTCTAAATAGTTGATAAAACATTCTGAATATTTTCAGTGATAAAGTTCTGTCGAGAAACAGGCTTCATGAATCGATGTGACAGCGGAACATAGTACACTGAATTGTATTGATCGAGGAATTCGCGACAGCTTGAAATACTATACATACTCAAACTACGGGGACAATGCCCCCCATTTTTCTGCCACTTGCACCCCTCTCTGTGTTCTCTTTGTATCGAAGTTTGCTCATTATCTAACTACATCCCCGACCTCTTTAGTCGAATCGGTAGCCTTTTTACATTTACCCCTTAGCTGGTTCGACAACCTGACCTGATTGGAAGTGATCAGCTTTGTAAATTTTGACAAGCAATTGACAAGAGAAGGCTTTTCTGCTACAGAAGCATTCAGTTCGTTGAAGGGCAAAATTGGTAAAGAATCAGTAATTGTCACAAAAGTGGGTGCCTAGTTGTGCGTATTAGAAACACATTGTCACCTTCAGCAAAAGTGGAATTTTCGTAAAGTCATCATCACACCAGATACACATAGGCACCTTCAGTGCTCTTTGAAAGAGGGTGTTGATGCTCTTAAGCCTAAGATTCTTGTTGTCAATCATTATTGCCATTGCCAATGATTGCCAATGATTGCCATATTGACCAGCCCCTCCCCCTACAAGCCCACACCACACCCCTTTCTCTTTCAAACATTATTGCAAGGCTCGACTAGAGAATTAAACGTCACTCAAGTGCCCAACAAACCTTTCGTTCCAGCATTTCCCACTTCTTCTTGGCATTTCGTGACACTGCTGGTGACTTCTGCGGCGTCGTTGGCTTCGCATGGTTCTTCTCCTTCGTCGGCGTCTTCATAACAGACTGCCCTCGCTTCTTCGGCTCGTCGTTCGATGCCGCGTTCTGCATTGCCACCTGGGCGCGAAGTTTGGCATTTTCCTCCTCCAGTTTCTTCTTCATACCCACAGTACCTGACACCGGCTTGATTTGCTTTCGAATCGAGTTCAGCTGTTTGGAAAACCAAGCCATTTTTAAATACTTGCTCAACAGAATGAATAGCTAACTTCCCAAGACGAAGTGACGTTAAAAAAATCCTAGTACATGATCATTTCATTACATCTAGTAACAAATGCAATCACATAGCGACAATCACAGAATCATTAGAATCACTGCAGAGTTTCTCTGTGTCTAGATGGGTTATCTGAGGTTGATGTCCATGATTAATATAGTTGTCCTGTGTCGAAAAGCCGATGAAATCCAGAGCAATAACATTCCACGTGGACCTTCCATCGAATTTCACAAAAGTATAACGCTATGGTTGGCACTATCCAAGGTTTTAACGCTTTATTTCCACAAAACCAAACATCCCTTCCCTTTTCTCGATTTTCAACTTCAACAATGAGGCGGTTTCCTCCGACTCATAAAAGCGCACTTCAAACTGCGGTTGAAATCTCATTAGCAATAAGACCCTATTTCTCAAGGATCGCTGGCCAAGGATATGCAAAGAACGAAAATGGTAATATCGTACTGTATGAAAAAATGCATTGACCGCTTTGTTAGTACGCTGAGGGGCAGTTCTCATTCAAATAAAATGAATACAGCCATGTTGGCAGAGGCATTGAGAAAAAGAATTCTAGCAAAGTACACAGCAAAAAGTAAGGATTTTTTCAAACAAAAGGCTATTCAAATAGAGATTGAGTGGCTGAATTCCACCGAAAACATAAACGCAGTGGTTTATTGAATGTAATTTTAGAGATAAGGAACTGCAAAAGAGGTGAAAGCTACACCATACAAACACTTACTCCATATAAAATAGTCCTTTGAGTTTGATTCAACGAATATTTTGGCCCGCCAATGACTACTCCTTGGAGCCAAAATAAGACCCCATTGATATTTTCCCCATTGATATTTTCCCCATTGATATTAAGGGTTGTGGTAAGAATGATTTTTTTGCCTTCATGAAACTCATCAAAATCAGGGTTGACTGCTTTCCATCAAATAAGTCTCCCTATCCTATCTCTTAATTTAAACCTTTAAACTTCAGTGCTTTGCCCAAAACATACGCCAATTAACCAAGAAACCCCTCCGCCAAAATATGCTCCCATTCTTAACAACAACTTACCTTCTAAAGAAAATACCCTACCCTATAACATACCCGACCTTTTTTAAAAATCCTCCAACCCACTCAAGAAAATCATTCGTATTTACGTCATAAGCCTCACTATAATAAAAAACCTCAAAATAACATGGATTTCCCCACGAGAGCAATCCGCAGCTCCCCATTCAAGAAACCCCGTTTTTCATTGGCAAACCCTCGCATTCAAATAACCCAGGACCCATTCAAGAAACCCCGTTTTTTATTGGCAAACCCTCTCATTCAAATAACCCAGGACCCATTCAAAAAACCCCATTGGCAAGCCTCTTATCAAATGAACCAATTTTGGCATTAATTCTTGAAAAATCATTAGAGAATAAAACGCAAACGGCATGACCCAGCAAAAGGGTGCTCAAGGAGACGCCTTCCAGACAAATTCGCTTTTCCCAAGTCATTGGTCATTTCGATTAGCCTCTTTAATTCCCCTTTTATCAGAAATGATAGGATAGAATATGGCCCATTTGCCTTTTAATCCATTTCATACAATTTTAACGGCAAAGTTTTGATTTTTATTTATACATATTATAATCCTCGTTATTAAATTCAATAATAGCTGTCAAATGTTTGGATGGACAAAAGGAAATCTTTGACATACGCAATGATTTGTTTCTTAGCACTTGGCTTCTCAAAGACAAATGTCGGTCGAAGAAGTTTACTAGCTAGCTCAAAATAGCAGGCTTCAGTGCGCTGGGAAAGAAAGGTTTTTGCTGAA
The DNA here is from genome assembly GCA_003864495.1 of Nemopilema nomurai. Taxonomy (NCBI): domain Eukaryota; kingdom Metazoa; phylum Cnidaria; class Scyphozoa; order Rhizostomeae; family Rhizostomatidae; genus Nemopilema; species Nemopilema nomurai. Next base: position 1,008,447 of record ML133480.1, read on the forward strand.
CAAAACGTCACAGATTTATTCACGCAAACAATATAATGCACACATACAATTCCAAAACTGAAAGTACTCACCGTTGCTTACAAGTAACAGGCATCAAATATTCTTATTAGAGAGTATACTTAGGGGTAATGCTTGCATGTTAAAGACGACAAGAGAACTGCATTTCAAACGTGCAATTTCCTTGCGTGAATAACAAATGGTCGTATAGAAAGACGTACCTCTTCTTGCTTCCTTTTCAAGACCAGATCTTTTTGCTTCTTCTCTTGTTTAAGGTTCTTGATCTGTATGTCCCTTTTCCTGTTCTCCTTGATCATCTGTTCCATTTGAGACGAAAACTTCTCCTCTCTGTGCTTTGCCTTCGAAACCTCATCTCGCATTTGCCTCATCAATTTTACTTTTATCTTCTTCAAATCAGATAGATCGTTTTTCAATGTTTTCAATTGGGCTTCGTTTTGCTCCTAAAATATAAAAGACCATACCTACAATCATTCTAGCAATGTCTTTCAACTCTTGTTGGTAACATCAAAATTAGTTCAGTTCCTTTGCCCTGCTTTAATACTTTGAAACTCTCGAAAGGCCCTTACATTTTCACCTTGTGCATTTATGAAAATGCTAACATAAACGAATCTAATCTTTCAGATAACCAATTCTAACAAGTTTTAATCCGACTATGCGAAGAGCAATTAAATGGACTAAAGTTGGTCAACATAGCACTAAAAATCATCTCTAAAGCTGAAGGGATCTGGTTAACGATTTACCTGACGACCTAAGGCCAGTTATTATTGCTTTCTTCTTAAGAAACAAGAATTATTGAAAATACAATTGAAAGATGGAATTTAATTTAGCTACTGCAAAATACAGAATGCTTCATTTTGGACCTTTTAGACGACTGCTGATCAAGAGGTCTGGGAGACACAACCATACATCTTCAAGTACTCTAATGTCTTTCAAGAGATTAAAATGCTCTAGTTTGTAAAGTCTTGTTGCAATAGTTAAAGCGAATCAGTTCTGGCACTAATGAGCAACACATATAAGCAAACATCAAGTAGATAAACGTAGATAGTATAGAGCCTGGGCAGTGACGTCGCATCGTAACTGAACACGTGAAGTAGATTCACAAGAGTTTCGCGCGCAATCTGCATAAAACTGATCACGTGGCGTGATAGATGGACCCTTGTGATTGGTCAATGTTTGATTGACAGTTGAGGTTGCTGCCACGTAATCATACTTCAGTTCCTTGAAAGCAAAATAGTTCTGGTACCGACGTTCAGTATAAAAATAGGAGGCAGTGTGAATTGGTAGCACTGGTAATTGACATCCTCTGAGTCTTAATAACAACCTTACCTTTGCCCTCATGAGTCTAGCATGCTCCCTCTTTGCAGACTGTAATTTTGCCACCTCCTTCTGCATAAGGTTGAGTTTCTTTTCGTATTTAATTCGAATGTCGTTAGCCTTTTCCTGCGCTTTTGAATCAACAGACCCCAGATTTCGCAGCACCTGAAAAAATTGACCAACCATCACCTTTTAATTCGACTTAATTCCCTTTCAACACAAATCAAACCTTCTTTCATCTTCCTTTAAAAAGCCTTGACAAGTAAAGTTTCAACGTCTCCAACAAACCTTAACTGTTATAGTGAAATACTTCTAGAAACGATGCTCAATCCTTCACATACGAATATACCAGTCATTTATATAACACTGCCAAGAAGTGCTGTCGATATCAAATAAGCCTACCTTATCTCGCTCGACTTCAGTTTCTTTGATTTTATTCTGCAGAACGTGCAACTTCTCTTCGTATTGATGTTTCAGGGCAGACAATCTCTGCTGGCTGTGCTCCAGTTCCTCGATAAGTTTCTGCTTGATCGTAATTTCAGTGGAAACATCAGCGATATCTTCTCGTAGTGCCTCTTCCTCTAAAAATGAAGCAACAATAATTGCTTGACTTTTGCCTTTCTTCATTTCTGAATGTACTTAAGCCGCATTCTTAAGTTGCTGATCACATAAAAAGGCAAGAAATGAGTCTTCTCTCACTAAAAATTAGTTGAATTGACTCCTGCTAAAATGTTGCTGAAGAAAAGAACGCTCCTTTCAATCTGATGTGCCACAAGGATCAATGTCATCACCCTTTCTTCGCATTATCAATATTCTTTCTTTAATCACAAATAAGGCCTCCTAAAACCATTAGATCTATTTCTAAATCCACGCCTCCCTCTACCCTATCTTATTATCTTCCGCGCACGTGTTATTCTCTTAGGAAGATTCGAATTTACTCACGAATGCTTGATTCAGCCAGTGAAATAGCATCATCGTCATCATCAGAATCAAACGATCCATCATCATTGTCCTCTTCTTCTTCCTCATCTTCCTCCTGGTTCTCTTCGGTCTCTTCCACTTCTTCTTGATCTTCTTGTCGCTCTGCCTCCTCCGCCTCATTTTCATCATCAGCCGCTTTCTCATTCTGAACAAAAACACATGAAGAAATGGAAGAGTTGTAAAGCTACTCATCCCTCTTTCGTTCCACGATCAAAAGCAGTGCACAGCGAAATTGATTAGCTAGAGCCTAATAACATTGGCCTTTCCCTAATTTTTATAACAGCATTGAAGATGATCAAATCTCAAAGCAAAAGTATTTTTAGGTATCTGATTGACGTATAGAACATTGATTTAAATAAATACAAATCGAAATCTTCTATTTATACTCTATTCGTATATTATGCTTACTTTTACTTCATTTTATCTATAAAAATTAAGAAAAATCCCGAAGATCAGAATAAAAACGAATGCAATGTTTTACTCAGGATAATTCAAAAACTTTGTTCTAGATTTCTAGGACACCACATGAATGAATATTTCTCTGATACTTGAGAATAAACGCTTAAAAGATTAAAGCTTTCAAATAGCTTTGCATACCTCGTTTTCGTCCTTTTTCTCTGTAGCCTCATTTTCGTTGACCTCCTTTATCGGTGATGGTATGTGGTGTTTGTGCTCATGCGCGTGATGATGCTAAAATGGAGTACGTTGTGAAAAGGTTTTGAGTGCTAGTAGGTGTGATGAAAAGATTGCTTGGCATACTTAGACTACCAAGTCTACTAAAACAGTTCTTGAACCATCTGAACTCCAAAGCCACAGAGGTTAGTGAGTAAACCTAAAAGAATCCTTAGCAGTGATAATAAACTTGAATTTTAACCAATCTAAGTTATTGTCAAGCAATTTCGGCGAGGGAAATCTTCTTAGCACTAAAAAAGTGTTATTTTCACTTTTGTAGAAATTATTCTGGGCTAAAAGGTAGGAACACAAGGGAGGAATTCCTCTACACCACCTTGCTTACCTCCTCACACCTCCGTATCCCAAACATCCAGTTACAGCATAGATTAAAGAACCATACAACTAAATCCTCACTGCATATAGCAATTGTCAAACGAGCAACGGTGCCTCGGTATGACTGGTCACTACTTGCAATCGAGGCCCATATACTCGTTACTGCTATCACGGGTGTTCGATCAATGATTAAATGGGTGTGGCATGAAACTTGAACACAAAAGCAGACCGACTAGATGCAGTTTGTGGCGTTCATAACCAGATGCAATGACCACAGTTTAATATTCTTACTGACCATACCTTTACTTTCCTGGCTTTCTTTTTATCCTTCTCCAGATCAAGTTTTGCGAGTTCGATCAAAGAGACAGTGTTGTCTTCCTCTGGCCCCCCTGGAGACATCGCCATGCGGCTGATAGCACGGGCACGCTTTACCGCAGCGGAGGACATAGCCTCGCTCTGTATCAATTTATTGCTACAAATAAAAGTCAACGATCAAAAACGGCTTTCGATACAGATAACAACATTTAACAACAATAAAGCAATTTTATTAAATTTTGTAGAAAATCAGGACATGAAACGTTACTAATATAAACGAAAAGTAAGACTTGTTGTGGTAAAAAATAATAAGCAAATAAGGTAAAGAATCTTCCCTATTTACTGTTAATCTGAGCATTAATAAGACAAGAGCATCAACTTATAGGAACAAACATTGAACGAAAAGGCTGATGAAACAGAATCTATTTATCACGACCAGGTATCACACACCTCAGCTCTTCTATCTCTTTAACATAACCAACGACGAGGGCTTCAACATCATTGTCACCTAAAAATAAAACAATAAATAAGAATCGCACTGATATCAAGCAAGTTAGGAATGAACTAGAGGAAACAACACAGATATGTGGTTTGGGATGTAGAGACTTCGTCAATCCTTAGCAACCATGCTACAAAAGATTACCTGAGAGATACCTTCGGGTTATGCAAGTGGTTGATCAGATTTTTAACCAGAGTGATGATGTCTACATGTCATCTAGCAGAAGGCGGCTAGCAAGAGGAAAGCTAGTGCGAAATACTGCATGCTACCAATAGTACTGGTGCGTACATACCACCCTACCAGCCATGTTACTGGAGTTTAACTAGAAATAACCACGAGTGAGAGAGTGCTTTGCTGTATAGTATCTACTTACCATCGCCGAGTTTGCCGCCAAGTACAGCTGATGCTTTGAGCTCGGCTATCTGCTGTGTTTGCGAGTCAATCGTCTCCTGCAAAGCCTTCATGCGCATGCGTAGACTCTCGTTCTCCGTGCTCAACAACGTGTTCTCGTGATACATGTCACTCATGTGGTCACCCCCGTCTCCATCGGCAACTCGCTTACCCTTGAAGACAATCAGGGTCTCAGAAGGACTGTCACGTGAACCATTTAAAACCTAGTGGCACTTTAGAACTTTTGAAGGCCTGTGCTTCAGGCCTTGATAATCATTTTCATTGGTGCAACCCTTCCCCGTATAAGCAATCAAAATGACATGCCTATGACATTCTTGCATGAAAAATAATTGTGCATTATCTTACATGAGATACTGATGGCAAGAATCCTGAATCAGCACTGTTGAAAAGTCATTAACAGGTGGATAATTTTCCATTGTTTTCTACTTGGTTAATAGTAGCACAATCAGAAGAAAAGTCCTATTTCTTCTTCCCCTCTAAATTGATTTTCATAGTGCTCAGAAAAAGGTTCACATAATTTGGCAGTATCAATGCTTAACATCAAATGTGCCATCAAGTAATGCCTAAAATTTTACGTTGACTTCTGCTATAGTTCATTTTCAGACATTCGCATACTCTAAAAAGTGACGGACGATAAAGTACCATATTGTTAAAATAATGTTTTTGCTGTCTTTCGCGATTGTAAAGATGTCTAAAAAAAACTGACAAAAAAGACAACGAAAACACCACAATACTTAATGAACAAGAATATTTTTCAAAGCGCACTTCTTCGATTCATAAAAGTGATTGCAGCCAGGCGATCGATCCATAATCAAAAATGATGCTGGATGATTGATCATACCTGTTTGTAATCCATAAGCTCGATTTGCAGTGTCTGTATCTCTGCGCGCAAGGCCGCGATTTGCTTACTTGCTTTGTCTTGATTGACAACGACCTTGATCGAAGAGAGACACAGTGATGGGAATCAGAAAAGAAGTTACAAAAGTGTTAAGAAGGTAGCTCCGAGCAGAGCCGGTTAATGCAAGAAAAGTGGTTACCTAAGAGGACACTTATCTTATCAAGCCAATATAGGAAAATAAAGTAGAGAGGATGTATTATGATAAAGTTCAACTCTCCGGGTGCGATTGCTAAGTTCCGGGTCACTAATGAATGGACCGGACATGACTTCCCAATCAAGCTTCGATATAAATTCTGCACCATATTTAGGTATATTTGAGAAAACGAGTGTATCTTCAGGGCCAAACGAACACACTGCATCGACCAAATGCTTTGGAATGTTCCAAACATACCTTATTCTTGATATTCCGGGCGCGGTTCGCATACTTCAAGGTGTTCAATGTTTCCATGAAATCTCTGTCCGACGGACTTACGCAGGCAATCATGATCGTTCGGCTAGAAAGAAGGCAATCATGATCGTTCGGCTAGAAAGAAGGCAATCATGATCGTTCGGCTAGAAAGAAGGCAATCATGATCGTTCGGCTGAAAAGAAGGCGATCGAAAAACAAATTGGCACCTGGTGGACTGAGGTGAAAACAATTGCAACGATGGAACCAAAGTAAATATCAGTTAAATGAAGCTTGAGATTTTTAAAAGTTCAGCCAAAGGGAGATTGAGGAAGCCAACCAAAGGATTCTTCACCAACTTTTAGTGCAGGGCAGCCTTTCAATGTATTACTAATTATTGACCATTATTACTAAATATCACCATTCACTATTCAGGTATTTGCTTATTCCAACAAGCGCTTTGCGGTACAAAACTTCTCAATAGCTAGAAATAGCGAAACCAGTTTTTACTTATTACATGCCCATATTTCAGGTGTGCTTATTTGATTGACAGGCATGCCTAGTACTTCCCTATAATCAATCTTAGATAAAAATAATTTTTTCGCTTCCTCTCGATAGAGACGTAACCCTCTTTTCCAACCAATATTCAAATGATGGTCAGTGTTATGCTTGCATACTAAATTCACTGGGTTATCCACTGATCCCCAGATCCTTTAAATCTGATGCAAAGATGCTCATAGCAAACAGGGAAATATAAATACCTGTTCCCCCCTAATGAATCTTGCAGCAATCTCGTTAGTTTTGAGTCTCGATATGGAACATGACAGCCTCGTTTTATCCGATCACCAAGGGCACTGATGACGTTGCCAAGGGAGAGCTGGAAATAAGTTGCAAACAACAATGAATCGCGGTGGCATAAAACTGGCTTCATAACTTATACAAAAATACTTGCATTAAGGTGGGACAATAGTAGGTGGATTTAGAGAAGTGACCATTGTCCTTAAGGTGGGACAACAGCTAGCATTGTCCTTCCAAATCACTTATCTCAAAACTCAACACAACTCGAAGGATTTTTCTCGGCAAACAGGAACCTGCAGAGGGTTCTTAAAAGCCCTTTTAGGAAAACACTAGCTGATACAGAACGCAGTTCTTTAGAAAAATTTAACAAACAAACAAAGCCTAATGGGTAGGACAGAGATTAGATATAACCTATGCATCCCACAAATGGCTGTCGACTATACTAGCTGCGACTGCGAACAACACAAGGCATAAACAGAAAAGAGATTTAACAGAGCAACTGGGCCCGTGTGTCACCTCAAATGGAGACTGCTCCAAACACAAGCGATAGGTCACTGAAAGGGTGCGTCTGCTGGAGATTATAGCTCAATAGACGGAGGCAAAACGGGTATCAGTGCGTGGAGTCAAACAAATGGTGTCTGCCTTAAGTTAACCATTGATATAGGAAGGCATGTACTGTCCCCTTTAGAACGCCAACAGAGCACATGAATTTGCTTTCAGGAATTGGAGGATCATGCGGAAATGTTGGCGTGGTATTGATCATGCAGACGAATTGCTGATGAAGAACCAAGGGTGTACTCACCAGACCCTGGTTGATGGAGATTCCCTCCTTCGCTCTGTCCCCAGTAGCTCCTGTTCGTTTCAATCTCTCGGATCCCGCCAGATCAACAAAGTTGAACTTTGCCGACAAAGTCTCGAACTCTTCAGTTTGGCCATTTTCATCACCCTCCCCATCTACCGCCTCAACCTGGACAGATAAATTGCAGATTTCTAATCATATTTAGTTGGAGGATCCAAACAGGGCAAAAAATTGCTCACTTTCTAGTCAAGAAATAAATGTAGAAATTCCAGGAATGATAGGGATCCCTCTAAAAATTATTATTTTGAAAGATAGAAACCTATAACTAAAAAATAGATCAACCATAGAAATAAATGAAGAATACAACTGAGGTGAAAGGAGTTAAAAATCTGGAAAGAAATTAGGAAAGAAGGTCATAAAAACATGAGACGAACAATAAATGCAATTGAAAAGAATCATACATTTCTGAAATAGCAATAATAAAAGGAAGTAGAATGTCATGGCGGTCTGAGAAGTCTTTACAGTTTTTAGGCAATACTGTGTCAGAAGTTGAGAAACGTGTAATTGTGATACTATGTTGGATAAGCAGCGAGTTCCTGAGTCTAAAAGACAAAGTGATTGGGCAAAGTTCTTATGAGTTGTAAGAAATGTGTCCTATTGACCTGTGCCATTCTGTGATGTTTCAAGTGAACAGTGAAAATCGCGTGAGAACGAGATGACGTGGCGTTCATGTTTGTGCTTGCGGTTGTTCGCGAGAGAGCGCCCTCCTCCAGCACCTTCATTATCTGCAAGAAAATAAATACAAATCCATAGAGCATACACAATTATAAAAATATCAAAACAGCCATCTTTTTGTTCATTGGACTCTTTTAGAAAACGAGTCTTTTGCCCTTACAAATTGATATCGTAAGTTCCAGCACAAAATATTTGCAATAAATATGTGTGACTAAATTTGCAATATTTATGTTGTAAATTATTTTCGCCAACATTTCTGTTCCGTTAAGTTTAGCCCTAGTTGAGGATAGGTTCAAGATGACTTGAAATGTACCACAAGCATGTCTACCTCTGTCTGGCTGGATTTGAGCATTTTATGACATGCGAAAAAAAGTAATATCTAATTTATATTAGACACAAAGCTAGATTGAGCAACAACAGAACGTTTTGAGCTCAACAGCATCGTCAATGGCTCCGACTAATCTTGTCTTGTTGTTGTTTAACCAAACTGCTCTCAACAGGCATTTAGTAAAAGTGGTTCTGACGCCTCCTACTAGTAATCAAATACCAGACAATACATTAACAATATCTTTGAGGCCTCGAAAGACCGTTCGCTTACATCTTTCTCCGAAGTGACATTCCGCATCGTCACTCCAGTTGTGTAAATGTTGCTGTTCACATCCTCGTGAATTTTGACAACTTTTCTTCCTTTGTTTTCAATATCAAGCAGATCGACAATATCCTCGTTGTACAACTGAAATGAAAGTAACAATAGCTGCGAAAATCTTAAAATTAACACCGGACTCTTTAGCCATTTCTTGTTGTAGATTATCTTATACCGCGTTCATGGCTAGATGAATGGAACATTTTATAACGTGGCTGGATGTATAGCCCATGTCTAACTATTACCCATCAGTGTATTGTTTGTATCAGATATTGAAGGGTTTTGCTAGAAAGCACAAAGCATATCTAGTGGATATGCAGAAGTTTTGTTATTAAGGAAAAAATCTGTAAATGTTGTGCTCAGCCAGAAATTGCGTAAAGGCTCGGGCGGAAAGGAAAGAGCTTTGAAAACTCTTCAAATACCAGTTGAATATTAGAATCCCAAAGCCGGCACTAACATAGGATGAAAATATTTATAAATTCGTTCCAGTAGGTCAGGATAAATAAGCTACAACAAATAATCGTCATGAATTGACGATAAATTAATCCCTTTTAAAAAACCGTTGCGTGTTTCGTCATCCGTGCATCGACAAAAACTTTGATAGCTTTCGCCATTTTGAATACGATGACTCACCTCAATGAACTGGCATTGGACTTTGAACTCAGGCGGCGCCATGTTCTTTTCGATCGCTTCTTTCTTTCTGCTTTGAATACCGTCAAAGAGCTGCTGCATCGCGCGTGGAATGATGCCTACTTGATCAGGGCCTAAGCTGTTGTTCATGTCAAATGATGTCCCCATCGTGTATGTCTTCCCTGAGCCAGTCTACCAGAAACAAAAGCGCAAACAATCACAGACTTTCAAGCCCTTATTTCACCACTTTTGAACTTGGCACAGCCTTCTCATATTGGGATCCATAAAAGTTCTGATTAACACCAACGTGGGTACATAACTGTGACACAGCCCACGAAATAAAATCCAATATGGCTTCACATACCAACCCTTGTTTGTTTATAGGGTTTTTGTTCAATGGCTAGGTTGTTCACGGCTACACGCATATATAACTTGCTGCAAATATCAATCTTTGGGAAGAATTTGACACAGCCGGAAATAATGAACCATTTCGTAACACTGAAACCCTTTCCCGGCCTCCATATGCCTTCTTAAAAACGTCTGTTAACAAAGAGAGGGTAGAAGATTTCCAAAAGCGGGCTAAAAGGCATTTACTTTTAAATAGATTTCGTACTTCAATAAACGTATCATTCAGATGCATATATTTAGTTCAAGGAAGAAAACTTTCAAATTTAGTATGAAAGTGACTCAAAGATGAAGGTAATCCAATCTATTCCATTGCATTTGTGGTAACCATTCTTTCCCCATTTTCAACTCTGAACCATTGACGGCTTACCAAATAAAAGCCACTATCGTAAACTTCCTTTTCACATGCAACATCAACAACTTAATATTGATGTTTATTAAAATTTCATGCAACGTTCTGGAACAATAAATGGGAGATCATTTATTATGTGTGAATAAATTATTCAACAATGACGAGGTCTGAGGGTGTTGCAGGAAGCGAATGTGCAAAAGTTACCTGTCCATATGCCAAAATAGTTGCGTTGTAGCCATCAAAACAACTGAAAAGGAATGAAGGTGCTATGAAGACCTGTCTAAAATAAAACAATTTAACAAATAAAGGGCAATTGAAAACTTCAATATCAAACGGCTATACCCAGGAATAAACAGACTGAACCAATGGGAAACTTATTGAAGCAGAGGAAACCCTTGTTTCATTAGCTCTGTCTCATTTTCATAAAACATTTCCATTCGAAGCTATTTTCTTTCGAATTTGATTTTCTTGCAATAGCAATGATGACGTTTCACGTCAATAAAAACGCGCTGGGACTAAATGGAAGCGATAACAGCAATTGAAATTCACAATCAACCTTGGTTATAAGGGACTTCCGCTAAATCGGTCTAATTTTCTATTCAAACTCGAAATCACAGTCTGTGTAAAACGCACCTCTGAAATTTTCAAGACATACTTAATAATAATTTTGACAACTGGGTAGACAAAAGCCAACATCACATAGACAGCCCTTAATGTGCAGATAGCAATAAAGGTTTTAGTCGCACCTTATAGAAAAATTCAGAGCTCGACAGATTCCATAACTGCCCTGAGTTTCTAAAGTCACTTATTTAACATAATGCATTGAATTGCGTACCCTTCTATGAGTTGACGTGCAACATCTGAGAAAATTTCTTCCTGGTGTGAGGTTGTGTCAAACACGTAGTCATATGTGAATGCCTTATCCTTGCCGAGAACAATCTGAGGACTGTCGTCCAGAACAGTCGTGCATATGCGACACATGTCAATCTTCTCGGAAGCACTTTGGGGTCTGACCCTGTGTTGGAAGAAAAGATGGGGAAATTCAATTTCTTAAGCACAAAAACTTCTATAGTATCATAAAGCTTCATAGTAATCTTTTGGTTTCCAAAACTCTAAAACAGCACAAAGAAACAATTAACACATATTAGCACAAATAAACTAAATATTTTTGACAAATTCATAAAGTATTTGATTGATTCGACTTATTGATTGATTAATTGATTTAAGATGAAAAATTTCAATGATCATAAGATTGCTTTCACCTCTAATATTTATCATTAGTGCAATTTCATTAACTCAGCTGCGTTGTTACAAGAGAGCAATAAATAGAAGGGTGCTCCAGCCTTATTTAGGAGACAGTTCTATTCCAAAATTTTCACAAAACTTAAAATAACCTTGTATTGCAAAAGCTGCCAAGCCTTGCCCTAATACTGATTGACATCAAAAATGAGTCATGGTGGTTAATCCCTCATGACTCACTTAAATGAATTAAAGAGTCTGTAAGTCTATCCGAAGTTTACCAGAGTAGCTTCTTTTAAAAGTGAGCAGTGTAAGCTACAAAAGTTGACAAATTTTTCTAGAACCTATCTCCAGGAATACCCTTTTTGTATTCTTATATACCAATCTCTTTTGTATGAGCCATGTGTCATTTCAATTCAAAAAGGTATTCCCAGATGGCCTAGAGACTTGGAAAACCACCCAATCTTCAAAAAATCGCTACTCTCTGAACACGGAGACACCAGCCCAGGCAGACTGTGACATGCAACGTTTGAGAAAATCCTAATAAATCTCAGATGTGTTGATCATATTTCAAAACTAAACCTGGCTTAGATGTCATGTGCCTGGAAAATACTCTTCTTAGATCAAAAGAGATCTTATCAGATTGCAAAATTCTTTTCTTTGTAAAAGCCATCTTTTGGCAGATTGTATTCAATTCACCATTACTGCAAATTGATGGATATTAATACTGTTGTTTGCCACTTGAAAAGTATTTTTTCCCAATCACCATGATCAAAGAACGCCATCAAATCAATATGTAGTGGTCATGGGGAGTGTGTGTATTTTTTTATGGATTGAACTTGACTAAATAAAAAAATGTAAAATTTTCATAGCTTTGGTACAACTTTCTTCAAAGGTGGTTTTTCAATCATGTAATAATGTGTTAAACATCCTTTAATGAATACCCTTTTTGTTTCACAAGAAGATCAGATTTTACAGTCCTTTTGGTCTATTCATATTCATGGGGATTATCAGCCTAGGCATGGCAGTTATATAGATCTTTACAATACATTCCCTACAAAACCAAAAACTTGCTTCTAAATGTAACCAATATTTTCCATAAAACATTGAAGCTTCTAGTTTACCACTTTTTACATGACATCACAAAATATGCTCCAACTGCTTTGGTAAATTACAGGCTTTTGCAAAGTTGCTGTTCAAAATTTCCCAAAAAGATGGGATAGCTTATGAGAATTTGTAGATACAAAAAAATCAACTTAGGCCTCATAGCTGATTCACAAATTTTCAGATAACTCATTGATAAAAAGCATCAGCATTTAAAATTCTACAAACAAATGAATTTGGAGAATCAGATGAAAAGCATCTGTTTATTGGGCCTGATGCGCAAGGTAAAAGAATGTATGCTATCAGAAATTTATCTGAATTGAAGAGATATGGTTCTAGAGATTGTAAAACATCATGAGCTAATTCACTAAGCACTCGTGCAATGTATGCAGTTTTCACATGATAGCACAAATGAAATAATCTTTTCATCCATCTCTTGACAAAGACCTCTTGCTCAAAAAGAGTTGCTAGGTAAATATCAAGAGTAAATTCCATTGTCCTCTTATGCAGCATAGAAGTCTCTTTTGTGTCCAAGAAAAGAGGCCACAAATACATTCATTGAAGCATGAGGTTGTAACTGTGGGAACAGTTTTTTTCTGAGGGATAATATTGATTTGGCTAATTGAGCATGACTATGAATTGTATTAGCAGACAGGTTGGTTGATTTATTTATTCGCATTTTTGCAAATAAGGTACAAGAACTAAAAATGTGAAACTAAATGAGGAAAACCTGGCATTAAACCGAATGTCATCTACTGACTAATCCCCTTCTAAAAAAGATTATGACGCATAATCTACGAAACAAGAAGCGTAATTTGCGTCGCTACCCAACTTTTCCTGGGTCACTAAATTTGACCAAATTACCTTAAAACACCATTATGTTTCAAACAATGAAAGTTATAAATATGCGATTCACCCGTCTGCTTTTTCTACATGGCTCAACTTTGGCAGCCCGTTGAGACAAAAACATTCTGCATTACAACCAGAATTTTACGTACCTCAGCGCAACTCGCACGGAAGAATCGTCCTTGTCCGTTATAAGCGTCATCTTCGATATCTTCTTTTGAAGGTATCAATAGTATCCTTGGAGTAGGATTTCTTGAAACTCTTCTAACTCTTCTTCAATCTCCAACAATCTGTTATCGAAACATCAGCCTCTTAAAACAGCAATCTTGCATTGCTCGCATCTATTCCTACTTCCCGACATTGCTGAAAAACTGTACGATCGTTACTTTTTACAAGATTAAACTTGAATCCAGGCTTTTCTTTCTGCGAAAAAAAGCAAATGCACTCAACCTTTTCCTGCCAGCCGGCTGAATGGCCTAGCCCACTCTGGGAATCCTCTTGACGCCCAAAATCTCTCGCACAAAACAAAGAGCTACAAATAATATTCTTCATCTGTTACATTGATTCCTCTCTTTTTTTCCAGAAAGATTGAGATTTCTGTCCATGAAAAAGTATCCTATGAGCTGCAGTCTCCAGCAACGCGAGACCCGCTCATTTATTTTTCAAAAATGCAAATTTGTAATTCCTCAGATATCGAAACGAGGCTGCATTAAACGACCCAAAACAGATTGGAAACTGGCATTCGAAATGGTGATTTGCAGGGAAACACTTGATAAGTTTTCACTCAATCTTAAGGATAAAAAAGAAGTAAAAGGTCAATACCACAAGACATGGAGCTAATTAATCATTGTGGGAGAAACATTGGTATTTTTTCGCTTTACAGCTACGTTACAGTCAATTTTTATCTAGAACTGTAACAGAAAGAAGTAACCTGATATTTTACAGGTAAATCATTTTTCTAATGACATCGCCAAAATCTTTACGAAAGAACACCAAGAGTCGTGTGCCCCTTTGCAGAAACCAAAACGGAGGGATAAATTATCTGCTAATTTAATGCATTTTCGATTTATAACCTACCCCGCTGCTGATTTAAATCATACTTGATTCAAGGAATGAGTTTATCCATGTCTTTGGATGAACATCTGATTTGGACGAAAATGAGTCGAATTTTCCATCACCGAAGATTAAACAGAATACTTCACAAAAATGAACACCAAACACCACATTTACAAGGTAAGTCAGCAAAAAGACACGCTTTTGTCAGGCAAAAGGACAAACAAGCTTAATATAAATAACCGCAAAGCTACAAAAACATAGTTTCTAGTTTAACGTTGATATAAACACCAATTCTTACGTACAAAAATCTGGAGTAAGTTTTTACACCATAACATAAATCGAAGAATGCCTTTGGTCCATTAACAACCACCGTCCAACTAATACTATGACGTCACATGTGTGAAACGCAATAACAGAATACACTTGTTTATTGACTGCTCAGTCTTCGTCGATCTTTCGCCTGCAAAAGAGGAAACACAAATTTAGTACCTTGAAAGATGACAAGATTGTACATCTGTGGAGCAAGCAAGAACTAACTTGTCAAGGTGGAAAGTAGAATTTACGATGGAATAGAACATAGCAACTAGAAAATAACGTGGCAAGAATCAAAGCTTTTAAAAAAATATCTTCTACCAAAATATTTACGATATTTTTTTATTTTAATTTCCCATCCCTTCCAAACCAACACAAGCAACATTTCAAAAATAAGAAGTCTGATAAAAGTGTCTTGTATTCGAAAAAGTTTGTCTTGTTGGGATTTCGACAAATCGTGAAGATTTCAAAGAATATGGCCTAGGGCGTATCCAGCAAATTTCTCTTCACTCCACAGTGAGAAGCCTGTCCGCCCAGGTAGGAGGTGCATTCTGGGTCCTTGATAGCCCGCAGCAGGTACTTTTAATAGCTTTGAAAATCCGGAGAACTGTCTCTCATTTGATTCAGTTTGATCATACAATCAAGCCAGCCTTGAAGTTAGGCCTTCAATCAAAAGCCACCATGCCCATTAAACATTATTCAAGATGGGCGTCACTGTTGAACCGCAACTCAATCGGTTATGTCGTCTCAATTAGAAACAGGTGGTGATAGGCGTTTTCTAGCAATGGGATTGAGTCACGCTAATTAAACTTCAAACAAGTCAATGTGCAGTTTTAGGGTACGCTAATAAAAGCAGATTTGACGAGCTTCCTGGAACAGTCACTGTTATTCATTGTGATGTGTTTGTGACTGATGACTTCTTTAATATTAAAGATAACTCAAAATAGAAACAACATAACAAGTCTGATTTGAAAGATTGGAGTAGCATTAACTGCAAGTAATTACGTCAATATTTACATTTAAAACAGGTCAGACTAAACTGCGGACTTTCTTGTTTTTGGTTCAACATGTAAGCAATAAACCATCATTGCATGGCAACTAAAAACCTTTTAACTGCTTATGCCATTTATGGAGAAACTTTTGAAAGTTAGGCATTCATCGGTACATTTTTCTCGCTTATCAATGACAGCTTAAACAGAGTTTGAGCATAATTGAGCATTTGATTACGTCACAGAGCTAACTTGATAGTTCTTTGTATCAGTAGAACACTGTGTGCTAATAGCACGCTCTGTGTCTGTTCATTCAAAGGGTAACAAACCCTTTTAGCAGAAACGCTCTAAAATTTGAGAAGCTTCGGTAGCTAGTGCTTTTAACAGGCTGTTGAAAAAGAAATTATCTTTAACCACCCTCGTTACCCCCGTGTTTCCCTAATTTCGAACATCTCAATGCATTAGCCTGTAAGAGACAAAGAATGCTTCAAACAAAAAAACCATAACCGCCTCTGAAACTGTTAATTGCAGAAATACCAGGTAGGCCCAATACACAAGACTCGATTGGATATCAGAGGATCCAAAACGAGGCAAGTGGGCTGAGTGGAAAACAACTCAAAGTGATATCAATGTCAATGATAAATGTTGCGTGTACTATGCACAACTATCTTGCGACATGATAAAGCTGGGGATTGTTGCCTGGCAACATCATACCCACCTCTTAGCTCGATTGCCGTGCTTATCTCTGTGTCGTTCTTCCTCGCTGTCGGAATCCGATTCGCTCTCTGTCCCTGAGCTGTCGTCAGAAGATGACGATGAGGAAGAGCTGCTTGAGCACGAGGAGCTCGAATCAGATGCCACGCCCGTGTCTTCCTTTACGTTCACCGAGTCTGCCACTTTGGCGATTTCTGGTCGATGTTTCTGGAAGAAAACATGTCCAATTAGATCTTCTGGCCTAAAATAAGGCTCACGCTACACATTAAAACCCAAGCCAATAAAATGTGTTTCCTCTCTTCCTGCAAAAAAGGTATTTGATCTGATAATCTTGAAATATCTAAATGTGGGTGTGAAATATTTAAATGAGGATTGAAATTCAGATGCCTTAGATGAAATATCGAACAATGCTGCAAGCTTATGAGGAAAAAAACTGCTGGGATGAAATCGGGTATATTTTGGCTACAAAGAAGTTTCTCGCTTGTTGCGTGAATTGCACTTGGAGCAAGAAAATTTCGATCAAATGAACATTTATCGGAACATAGAATTTCTATATTTTCAGGTGCTTCAAGAGTGGTTTCTGAAATAAAATACTGGCAAAGATTGCCTTGGAAACGACAGCAAAGGTCAAACGCATTACTGAGTGGCTTGCTTGACACAAAAAGTGAGCATCATGTTTGTCCTCTTTCTGTCCAGGATAAAATCAGGTAAAGTTTCCTCGCTTGCATGAGTAGGACTTTGAGCAAGAAAATTTTCTACGAAAGTTTAGGACAACCCTTTTCCGCAAAGGTACGATGTGCTAAGAGCATTTACAGCAACATTTCAGAAATATGTTCCAGGGTATCAATTGTATCACTAATTGACCACCCTAAGCCATTATATCGTGACCATAGGCAACTGCACTTCCCTTCGATTCATTGGTGCAGCTTCATCGTTCACAGTGGTCAACATGTCTCATTTTTGTTACTATTATGTTAAAAATACACCAATGAATGCATGGAGAAAACTAAATGTTGGAGACGACCAAAAAAGGCACACCTTCAGTACTTTGTACCATTTTTTCGACAATTTTGGTCTTCCTCTGAAACGAAAATACTTTGAGTAAAAAAAAACAATAATATATCTTAGACACCTGCAGTGGTATGAACTGCAATAATCTTGCAATGCTTGCATACAATACGTGCCAATAAAGTGGCTAAAGTGCTCAACTATCAAGCCAGCGACCCGTATGCAATCCTTAAACATAAATGAGTTTCAGTTCATTAAGCTATAGTTCAGCATTCAGTTGACAAAAATTTAGGAAGTAAAAGTGGTTCGGAAAGAGAGTTGCTACACTGGCACAAAAAGATGTGACTCAGAACGATACTCTTTTAACAGCACCATTTCTAACGCTAACGAACATGGGACAAACCTTTGCCTTGGTACAAATACAGCTATAACTGAATAACTTGCTGAGAATAAGGTAATGACATTTTAAGATGCAAGTACAGGGGGCTCATACCTGACTGTTTTATGCCACACAACAGGGAAACTGGTTACTGAGCAGAAATTCTGCGTCACTGCGCAGGTGTTGTCCATGTTCATAACAACGTGCCACCAGCCACCGGGTACGAACACTGTTTCGCCGGGTTTCTGTAATATTTCCAGCTGCAATAAAACGCGAGAGGGATACGCCGGGTCCAAGGTTCAACAAGCCGTAAGCACTTCATTGTGCAAATTCGGAAATATGTGACTGATCATAGAGAGTGCGGAAAAATAACCGACCCGAGCGGGACTCGAACTCACGACCCTTGACTTAATACGTCAAGTGCTCTACCAACTGAGCTATCGGGTCATGCTTTCAAGCCAGCACTCGAGGCCAAGCTCACTTTCATTAACATTATTATTGCTATTATCACTATCATTATTATATTGTTATTATCATTATCGATATAAGTTTTTATTCAAACTTGGCTTTCTAATTCATATACCTAAAATAACCGCTACTCAAAAGGTCATGGCTAAAGGTCATGGCTAAAGGTCATGGCTAAAGGTCATGTCAAGGTCATGGTCATGTCAAGGACAAATCTCAAGTACACATGAGCAGAGAACTGCGTCTCAAAGATCCGCATCATGGAACTTACAGGTTTACAGTCTGCGGGCCATGAGGGTAGCTGCGTTTTGGGGTAAATTGTTTGGAACCATATGACAGCTTCGTCAGATTGGTCCCCTCCTTCGCTGCGCTTGACTTTGACCATTTCCCTGGGTGTGTGTGAAGGAAGCAGCGCCCACCTCTTGTGGCCAGAGACAAGGGCGTTCCAAGCACTTGTCCCTAATGGGTCAATATGGATTCCGGTCCCTGATCGACCCGGGCCCATTACGAACCATCTGATAAAAATAACATGGCCTTTTAGTATGATATTAACAAAACACTGTATACTGTGATACCAGGAACTCATGAGAAAATTACGACAGGATAAATTTAATGCTTTCCACGCGACACTGTTTATTTAGCCAATGAGATCTCATGTCTGTTTGTGAGAATCAAGAAGAACTGAAAGTTCAAAAAGAGACAGGTTCCTTAGTTGATTGTCAATTTATTAAAATAAATGCGAAAATAAAATATGAAAAATATTGTTTTAATTAACGCTTCTCCTGGATTAATAGTCACATATTACCACAGATAATATCATTTCTTAGTTATTGTCTTGTTATAATACAAAGTACCCAAACCTTTAGAAAGTTATGACCATACGAGTGGTAGAGCAAGCTGCATACTAGACAACAATATTCAAGTATTGATAATTACCTATATGGAGGTCGTCTCTTTTCACCAGCGTACCTAAACAAGTCATCTACAAAAAATCTTGGAACTTCATAATCTTCAAGAATCTTCTTCTTCTTCGGATGCTACAAAGATAAATAATCCTTGTCAAAATCAACCTTAAGCTAAGTTTAAATCGACTTAAAGCTTCTAAATTTCTTCCTTCCAAATTTGTCTGGTTAGTTTTTCACGGGGAATCCGATCGCATCCCTGCTTTGCTTGCGTTTTCGTTGCGATTATGTTCCGTTTTGTGATATCTCTCTTGTGTCACTGTTGTCTGTGTACACCTTTACACTTTTCAATCTGTCTTGCATTTATTAAATGTGAAAGTAATATGTGACACATACATCCAACTTCAATACTGAGTCAATCTTGTCACAAATCTGATTGTTTGTGAAATCAGAAGATTACAATTTTCCAGCTACAAATATGTCTTCTGCTAAGTTTTGCAATACAAAACTCAACCCAAGAATGCAACTTATACATTTAAGGCAAATAAATTCAAGTTAATTTTTTTTAATTTACATACCTCCCCAAAGGACCCATCAAATATGTAGAGTGGACTATCATCCTTTTGTGTCCGGGAATAATCCAAATAGTATTTCATCTTCATTTTCACTGAATACCCATCGTTATCTTCCCCTACTTTGAATTTTTGGTTTCTATACTTTTTCCCAAGCCTCTGAAGGGTTAAAAGGTAAACTCTCTTAAGAAGAAAACTAAATGCTAAAAGTCATGCTAATGCTAATAAAAAATAATTTTAAGTCCCTCAAACAATTCAATTTAGATTTTGAACTTCGATTGCAAAGTTTGAATTTTGCCTTAAACTTTCAAACTGAATAAAATTTACACAGCATTTTTTTCAAAATATTCCATCTCTACTTTCCATAGCATGTTATGCAATTTCATCAGAATTCTGTATTGCATTTCTCGCATTTTAAGAAGCGTACTAAGGGCACTATATTTCTTTCACTTGTTTGAAGGAAACCTTTTATTTGTTCTCCCATGCCTAATTTTGT
The DNA here is from genome assembly GCA_003864495.1 of Nemopilema nomurai. Lineage (NCBI taxonomy): Eukaryota > Metazoa > Cnidaria > Scyphozoa > Rhizostomeae > Rhizostomatidae > Nemopilema > Nemopilema nomurai. The sequence continues at coordinate 1,028,717 of ML133480.1, forward strand.
TACTTCCTTATTACAGCGCTAATACACATAGGATATATATGCCACCGTCAATCTAGAAATCAAAGAACCTATGGCTGAATGTAACTTGAGAGAATTTGCTTTTAGAGAAAAAAGTTAGCAGCTTTAAGCAGTGGTGTTGAGCTAGATAAAAAACAAAGAGGGCTTTCATAGAATGATGCTAAACATAGGGACAAAAAGAGTTCTGGGACATGTGGTTATCACATAATTGAAATGTCTGAGTATGAATGAAAAATTTGGGTACAAATGCCAGGCACTTTCATTGTCTATAAACAGTAAAATAGTGCCCTTTCATAGCTACAGCCGATTTGCAAGTCAATGATCTTAAAACTTTTCCACCAAGATATCATCATTGAAAGTTGCTGAACAAAAGAGTTGCTGAACTCTGTTTACATCACTACAGGATGTCTATAGACACTTCTTGTTCCGGTGTCATTTGCATTTTTACATATCTGTAGGCATTTAGATGTAGCATTTGAGGCATCCCACTGGTGTACAGGAGGCCCACTTATACTAATAAACATCAAGGAAAACAAGTGTCTAGCCATTATTGAAAATCTCATCTGTGTGCAAACCAAATTCATCTTTGAAAACCTTGTTTATTTATTCTGTCAACATTTCTATTTATTCTGCTGCAACTGGCTATTTATTCTGTCAGCTTTTGGTTATTTTCTGATGCTTGCATACTCTGAGGAGTGTTGGACAAAAAAGTACTTTAGGTAAGCAAAAGCTAGTTCAGTAATTTTTTTGCTATTGTGAAGTTTTGTACCACAAAACGCTTCTCCGCTTCTGTGAAAAGGCAAAGTAAAACATAAATATGCCAGGTTGTGATGATCTAACCAGAATCTCACAATTGAAAAAATTTAACATTATCATAGTCATTTGAACATTATCAGGGCAGTGCAGATAAATGGCTTGGGCTTGAAAGCGTGACCCGGTAGCTCAGCGGTAGAGCATTTGACATACAAAGTCAAGGGTTGTGAGTATGAGTCCCACTCAGATCGGTTATTTTTCTGCACTCTCGATGATTATCATTTTGGGAGAATAAATTTTTTGGGGCTTTAGTACCACCAAAAATTGAAGAAAAAATAATTCAGGAGGTTGTGACACCCCAAGCACCCTAGCTCTACAGCCCTGCCTCCAAGAATAGATGAATTATGATAGCACCTACATCCTTTGTCCATTTCTTCCTTGCCAGCCAATGGTCTTGGACATGTGTTAAAACAACTGGGACTTTAGGAACATCAAACCTCTCCACAAATTCATCTTGAGATATCTGCCTCACATCAACTCTTGGTACAGTATCTTTTTTGATAATGTCCTCTAATGACATATCACAGTCATGGAAGAAGTTATGTTTTGTCCATCCATAGTCACCCTTGAGTTCTAAAGACAGTAATAATATTTATATCAAGCACAAAAATTCCAAAGACATATGGTGGTGATGCAGTGAAGTTTGAAAAAAGACCAACTAAAAGTGACTCATAGACATTATTAACAAACTATGTTTACTAAAAATGGCATGTAGATGAATGAACATGTTTAGGGCCAACAGCAAAATAAGATGAAAGGACTGGTTGGTGCAGTTGGAATAAACGCCCCTGTTTTCAGGACTATAGCAAAGCTCTCAAGCTATGTGACCAATAAAACTATTAATATAGCAAAAGTAATTTTAGCAATCTGACATAAATGTGGCACCTTAACATCTTTCTCCACAAGTTCACAAATTTCTACAAGATGACAAAAGTATTGCTATGACAATGCATAGCATATACCAGCCATATACCAGCTTGATTTGAAAAAGGTTTGTTGGAACTGCACAGAGTTAGTCTGCCTTAGTTGATGTAAAAAGTAAGCAACTCATGTTGAATTAATGATAAAAAATCTTGACTTATAAGTTAAAAAAAAAAGTACCATTCTTATAAGAAAGCTAAATGTTCAGCAAAACTGAGCTTCATTTACTCTCGTGAGCAAATACGTGAAAATTGTTGCTTGTCAATTGAAATAAATCTGTACAATTTAAGCCTAATAATTGATGTCTGAGAATGATATTTGAACATAATGAGAACAATGGTTAGACAGCCATTTTTGAACCATATTGACGAGTGTTTTTGGTTGACTAAACTGCTTTTCTAATCTTTTTACTCAACAGGACTTGACGGATTGATTTGATATTTATTTACCCTGACACCTGTGGGTCAAGTCTCAGCTAACAGGGCCTCCGACGAAGGGGGGGCGGGGGTCGGGGCATGGCCCCCTTACTTTTTTGTAAAACAATAGAGCTTTTTCAAACATCTTTTGTTATGATTGTTAAAATCTCACTTGGCCCCTCCACTTTCCAACCTGCGTCGGAGCCGATGGCTAAATCTACTTTGTACACCAATGCTACTAGATCATAATTTTGTTATACCCCACGATGCAGCAAAGTCTTTGCGATGTTTTTACTCACATAAAAAACTTATGAAGAAAACCCTCGTTTCAGGTCATGGCTATAGCGCTATCAGAACACCGGTGTCAGCAAAAAAAATTTCCAGCAATATCAAACCTATGAGAGATTTGATAAATATTTTCTACAACGGAGGGCGTTTTTCTCCCGCTCTTACCTGGTCGAGCACGCTCTTTGGCTTCTCTAATTACGTAATCTGACCGGGAATTTTGGCCGTCCTTCATCTCCACCTGAACACATGAAGCAAATAAAATGCTCCCTGTTCCTATAAATGTTGTTGTAGTTGTCGGGAAATGGCGAATGGGTTATATAAATTCGTGTGTTTCCGTCAAATATTCAATAACCTATGCATAAGATAATACATTTGAATTAAGAAGCGATATAGAAGAAATTTAGTGCAGCGTCCTTTGGTTGTAGAAAGTAGTGGCTACTTTGCAGCCCAAATGGAGAGGTGTAGCCTGCACAATAGACTTTTGGGGGGCGATCATGCTCAGAAGAGTCAAGCATAAAAAATCCCTGATGAATCGGAAAATAAGATAAACTGTAGAAGATTGCCCTTATTTTAAGACAATGGAGACTTTCCAATAGGTTTATAATTTATAATACTATAGGTTTATAATTTCATGCAAATTTTGTGCACTAAAAGCTTAATGATTTTACTACTGCAAAGATATAAGGGTTCTAATTATGGATTTTGATCAATACAAATGCAAAGCTTACAATAATTATCAGTGAATGACCATTGGTACTTGATTGTTACATCGACACTTGACATTTGACAAAAGAGGTGGCAGTACGATGGATTGTTAGCTATTTCATTAACATTGATAGGAAGCGTGTAACAGAGGCTTCCTCCATTAGACCTTCTCTGAAATAATCAAATTCTTTGACCTCTTCCTTAGATTTTTGACCTAGAGTCACCTTTCACTTTTAGTCAATAGCTTCTAACAACTATGGACTATCAGTACTGAGTTTCTTATTAAGTAATTTCATACGTAAAAAGTTTTAGGAAAAGACTTTTGAGATTAAAATACAGGAGCATGATTAAAAACTAATCAAGGCTTTATAGAAAAAAAATAATCATAGTCGAACGTTTTCACCAAAACAGAGCGCAAAAAGTTTCTCAGAAAGTACTTATCATATCAGAAGCATTATGGCATCAAAATATTAATATATTTTAAAGAGTATCTTATTAAATACCTTAATTTCAAGCTACGTATGTCCTATTTAATTTCAAACCCACTGTTTCAACGCCCTCATTATTCGAGAACAAAGAGGAATTACATTATTAAAGTTCTACTACACAAATAACTGCTTATAGATTTATTTCTAATATCTAAATCACTACGTCTTCAATATGCTGAAGTAGGATTTGATTCTCTTTGTTGACTAACGCAATCAGTTTTTGTTTTTCGTTATATTCCCTTGCAGGTTTACTCCTGTAGTAAAAGTCATACAGCGCAACATATAAAACACATGTTAGGTGTTTTCAAAATTTAACATAGTCTTTAGCATGTTATTTAGCTTTTTGCTCTAGTTTGCAAATATATCCGATACACAAAGAACAATTTCATTCTACAACGGACATGGCTTTCTGATTATCGTCCACAAGTAGAGGGGCTTCAGTGTATACATTTCTGAAAAACTTTACTTGCAAACAATTGTTAGAAGTATCAAACTGATATCAAACTGATACCAAACTGATAAAAATACTATTAAGCAAAGACTTTTAACAAAATGAAATAGTGAATTAGTTGATAGAATAAAGAACTGTGATCTATGTACGAGAAAAATTTCGAAGTTATTCAAATGAAGAATTATATAAACTAGTATGCATACATCGTAGCAAAAAAGTATTTCTAAGAATATCTCGCACTGCAAATGCACCACTTTTTAGATTTTCGCAGAAACTCGAAAAGCAGTGATTTAACTTATAAGGTATTTTTCTAATTTGTTCTAACTACTTTCGGTCAGTGAAACGGTTTAACAAAACTTAATGAAGCTTCTTGAGCAACACAATAAAAGAAACTGAGGTGGAAGTAGCAGTTAAAAGTCTCTTTGGTTACACTTCGAGCTTGGAAATTGGAAACTAAAAGTGAAAATGCTAAGGGGCTGGAAGATTAGCTGTCGCAAATAAATGTAAATTTACAGGCAGCAAAATAAGGACCCATACACAGTGGCTGCGTGTTTTGCATTGCTCGTGCTTCAAACTCCTGGAGGGAGACGTACGTATGTTGCATAATTATAAGCTCTACTCTGGGATGTATATTCATTATCATTATAGACCCTGGTTTGATCTTAATTCATCTTCTTCACAAAATTTGCAGCAAAAACTAGCGCCACTTGTAGATTTTAAGTATTTCGTGTCATCTGCCCTTTCGCCCATGAGGTCAACGGTCAACACTTGGGCCAAAGGTCAGCAACAAAGTCCAACGGGGATAGTTACAGCTTTGTTATCATAATGCAGTTTCAATATGGCAAGCAACGTCTTAACTGCTTGCTTCTATAGTTATTATCTTTCTTACAGTAAAACCTTTATCGTAAAGCTTGTGTTTACTAAAGCAGGCTAGGCCAATGTAAATTTAAAACTGTGGACAAAGCTACACAAACATTTCCTGTGCATCCGAATAGCCGATATCAAAAACACGATAATATGATAGCGGTACTTAAGGGGAGCTCTGTGCCCGCCTAGCTACTGTGTCCAGTTGATCCATGATGTTTTTGTTGACTTTCTTACCGTGTTCAAGTATTTCGTGAGGAAACAAAGAAATGACTGCTTCGACCTACAATAAATAGGAAGGCCTAAGATTAAAATTCACATTCAACAGTCGATTGAAATTAAAAGAAACAAAGGAGAGTGTTGTATTTCTGGGAAGCAAAAATCATAGCTGGATGCCTTTGAGATCCTTCCATATGTAAAACTCTACCAGAGTCTTTCTTAAAGGAAGGTATGTTACGAATAACTCAAATACTTTTCCTTTGAAAATAGCTTTCCCTTATCTCTAATATTCAACTTTAAATTTAGGGTGCTCTAAAACAGATGGTAGAGCCATCGGATGAACAAAAATTAAGAGGAAAAGAAAGGCACAAAGATATTGTTGAATCTGCAGCTAGTCTACACTATTCCTTCCAGCAGTCGGAAGAAGCTGCCAGATTTCCAGAGAACGTTCTATCTGTTAATACCTCTGCAGATGCTGATCAATAAATGGTCACAATAACCAACACCTAGCCATGTAATTACGTCACACAAACCTATTTCTAAACTATTCATGTTGGCATGGATATAACAGGGGTAGGAACGAGGCTGACCTCCAAGCAGTGTCCATGGGACGTAAACATCAAGAAGACGTTTTGCTGACCCATTTGGCATTGCTCTGCTATTGTAATTTACGCTGATTCAGATGCATGGCAACCCTGGATAAAATGTGACTCAAATCGAATACAGCTTCATGAGATTCCTTTCAATTACCTGGCTTCTAGGTGAAAGCGAGTCCAAATCAGCAGGGATATCCTTCCTTCTCACGTTTCCCCCTTTGACAATTTCTTCCATCACCTGCCTGAAAAACAATTAAACAAGCAAGATTTACAAAAGCGTATCTAAACTTTATCCAAAACATTTGCAACGCCATTTTTGTGTTGCAACTTCAAACGGAAGGATTCAGATTAAACTTGAGCATTCTATATTGATTGGTGCAAAAATGGTACCAATAAAATATACATTGCATTCGGGAGAGGTACAAGGCTGTTCTTTTCGCAGTTCTAGCAATCTCCACGATCAGCTGATCAGAAGAAATCGAACGGACGTCCCCGCCTTAGCATTTTAAGTAGGAAGCAGACACAGGAGGAAGCTTAAAAGAAGGGTCTGGGGATGAGACAGATAAAGAGCACTGTTACAATTCGATAGATGAAAATGACGGAGCATGCCATTTTAAAGTTACCAACATGTGTTTATAATAAAATGTGCATAGTATTTCTTCTTGGAAATGATTTGGGTGACATTTAAGACTAGAGATTATGCTCTGTAAAAGTGGCCAGTATGTCTTAAAAATGAAAGGTGTGTAGTATTACTTCTTGGAAATGATTTTAGTGATAGTGAAGGTGTCTGGGCTTTTTTCAGAATATCGTTGAGATGGTATCAGTACACTAGAAGGTATCGAACGTTTCACAAAGAAAAAAATGGGAGAATCGGTCCTGTTTTTCCTCTAGCTGATGAGAATGGCCATGCTTAATAATTTAATTAAATGATGAAGTTGACATCCAACAAAAAGAGTAACATCCATACTTGAGATTTTGTGAATTCCAAACTTGGCTGCTAATTGCCATGGTCTCTTCTCGATTGTAGGCCTGTATAGAGAAAGCAAAATGACAAATAAATATAGCTTATAAAAGTCACAGCTCTGAAAGAATCAATGAAAACTTTGACAGTTTGGAGAAGACTATCGAAAGAGCATTCCAAATCACTCTCATAAAAATTAATCACTTTCTTCTTTGCAAAAAGTAGGTTTAAAAAATGGTAAAGGAAGTTGAAAACTTGAAACTGCATCCCTTTGGAGTAGCGAATACAAAAATGCTATGCTTCTAGTTATAGAAAGAGTAGCCATGACAACAGCATACCTGATGAAACCAACCAGTTGGTATGAAGAGCATTTCTCCTGGCATCTGTACAAACTCTATCGCCTGGGCATGCTTAAACTTCGGGTATTTAATCTCATCATAGTCAAAAGCATCCACTGAGCTTTGGTACTTAGGACAGTCTAGTGGAAAGCCAGATTTTCTGCCACTAGGAACGTACAGCAAGTGATCTTGGCCTGGAGGATATAGCTGTGAAGGAGCGACGTGTTTTTAGCAATTGTTGAATGAATCCAGAAATGTACTTGGAAAAACACATGGTGAGAACAGCGATTAATGAGGATTTTAACGATTGAATGTGGAAAATATATCATACGATTGCAACGCTAAAGTTTGTGTTAATGATTGGAACCATACCATGTTAAAACCACCAAAAGAAGCCAAAGCTATTTCAAACTAGTTGTGGTGTGCTTGGTCAATCGGCACAACCTTTGCCACTCTCAGACAGTGGAGATTCATGAACGGAAATGTTTATGAGGTGGTACCTTAGGTAGAGCAAGTGCACTCGATTAGGGTATTTGGGATAAGGGCCATTTGCTAGTTTGGTTGGGGTTTGGTCCAGTCAGAGCTCATTATGCCCTATCTCCGCCAATCAGTGATTAATTCATGTGGGAAGTAGCAAAGAATTTCCAGGAAATTGATTATGCAAGACTGAATGATCGCATAGAGTTACGTGTTACCTTCCATTGCTTTCTGCCTTGGATAACTGCATTGGTCCCGGTCCAGTTGTAGGGATCTAGAATGAATATGTCCATTATCATTTAGGTCATTTAGGGCCATTTTCGAAATCCTACTTCGACTCAGTGATGGGCTTAGAGGAATAATAGAGACAATTGCCGCCCCTCACAAAATTCAAGCTAATATTGCGCCCCATTTTGAAAATACAATATTCACTAATGCTTTCAAACCATTGATTTGCAAGCTACGTTTATAGAACAGAAGTTGAGGACTATATGTCAGGAGCTTTATAAAGGGTGCCTTTATAACCACACTTTGATCCATCTTTGTACCTGTTTCTCTAGATTCGTGTTACTGTAAGTAAACTGTCCTAACCACAAGGGCAACTCTTCAATTAAAAAATTATATTTGTCAGTTCAAACACCAACATATTTGTCAGTTCAAATGTCTTTTGTTCAATCACACTTTCATTCTCTCCTTAAAAGCACCGCCATCCTATTTTGATCGATTTCAGACATCATGGCAGAGGGCAAACAACTTGTTGGAATGGTTTTTGTGAAACCGCAGAAAACGAGATATCGAACGCAAAGCTTATCCCCTTCTCAGCTGTAACGCCTTCTTAGCTGTGAAATTCTTGACTAGTTTGTGCTAGTTTTTGCGTGTTCTTATGCGTCCAGTTTCGTATTTGGAATGAGCAATTAAGTAACACGAACAATGAATGGATATCCGCAGAAATGCTCTGTCCTTATTACTATTTACTGCTAGTTCGAGCCAGGTTTTTAAGAAAATTCAGGGTTGAATATTGGTCTTTTGGGTACGGAGGAAAAATTCCTGGTTCCCAGAAGTATGGACAATATGCACTTCATAAACACAATATGAAGCTGGCTACGGCTTTGAACTTGGAAAAAAGAGTCTTGAAAAGGGCTTTTGCATTGAGGATATAAATTCTTTTCTTCAACTTAAGCACTGCCGAATATCCTAATCGTAACAAACCATGGATCAGGCGTTGTTATCTGTAAAGGAAAGGCAGCTAATACGTAGCTAACTTGTCATCCAACATATCAGCCAACTTGACGCCGATAAAGTTCAGGCACCGCGGAGCGTTGAGAAAAGTGGGGGGTCTAAAAAAAGTGGGGGGGGGGCTAGAACCATTAAAAAAGAGGCTTTGTTGGTAGTTAATTACTTAATATTTGGCATTTGTTGCAAGAATTGGGGGGGGGCTAAAGCCCCCTAAGCCCCCCTGCCCCTGTTATCTGTAAATAAAAGGCAGCTAATACGTATCTAATATCAGCCAATTTGAAGCCGATACGGTTCATACCGATATGAAGGGTAGAACGCGAATACTTTGTTCCCCAAAGAAGCATGGAATTCCACGGTCGAATTTCTTCAGGCAGCAATGAAAAGAAATCCTCCCTCAGGTAGATCTGTGAACATAAAACAAATACTGATACGCTGTGGCTATCTGAATGCATCTTGTGTTCACAAAGCAGTATCCATAATCCTTCTCTATTTGCATGATTTCTTGTGGCCTCGATGTTATCCAATTAGCTTTTTGTGGTTATAATAGTAAAATTATCAAGCATAATAAACTATAAACAGTATAAAAGCAACACTATAATTAGAGTGGTATGGGATTGGTTTAATAAAACTTTTAGAAAATTCCTTTAGTGAAAATGTGTTCAATTGTTTTTAGCAAGGATTGCACATAAAAGTCACTTCCAAACAAAGCTCAGTATACTTTCTTGCACATATTTCATGATCACAATTAGCCAAAATTAGTAAAATGAACCAGCTAGAAATAAACCATTGAGTTCCACGCTCTAGTCGCCTAACTCAAAATAAAGAAAAAACAATAACATGTTTCCAGTAGAAACTGACTTAATAATGCAGACATTGTGCTCAAGATCAAGTCCTGTTAAAATGATACTCTTTATACGTCTCCAAAGGAGTGCTTTTGGTCAGCTAAGCTGTTAGAAAGAAAGAAAGAAAGAAAGAAAGAAAGAAAGAAAGAAAGAAAGAAAGAAAGAAAGAACAAAAGCCGCCGCAGAAAAGCCTTTCTTGACCTTTTTGTCTCAGGCTTCTGGAATCAATCCAACGATCTTTATCATGTGGGTGTTCTTGCACCTCTGGAGTTAGCAAATACAGCCATAACAAGTAAATTAAAAGAGGATTCACCCAGACTCTCTTTTTAAAAGATGACAACGCTCTTTTCTAGGCTCATGCAGTCTATAAACACTTTAATTTATATTGAGCCCAGAGTTATACGACGCTGTTTAACCAGCAGAAATGGTTCGGAAAATCGCTTTTAAACAATAGAGGGTTTCCAGTAAAAGGTGACTTGAAAAGATACAGAATTACTGCTATTTTGTTATGACGCTAGGAACTTAACTGACATTTTTATCGAAATTGTAAGGAGAGTGTAATTGCATACCGGAGTGTCAATATCATTAAGCAGTTTAGGATTCCGGAACAGGAACACTTCGTCTTCAAGATAGGACCATTGGGTTGGACTTGATTCGCCTATGTGCTGTAAGAACACACCCAACGGTGTGGCAAGTCCTTGTCTATTGTGCAGCTTTCCCTGCAAAAAATTAGTAAATCAACTTACTAAATCATGCAATGCAAGGCTCCAGAAAATGATTATTGCTTGAGAAGATCAAACTCACGAGCCCGCATAATTAGCATATTTCTTCTTTTTCTGATTTGTTAAGAATGAAAGACGCCAGCATCAATTAAACTTGGAGATTCGAAAGACTATATAGGAGGTAGGGGGAAGGGGGGGGGGGGAGTAGTATACACCACAAGATACTTAACAACTTTCAATCAGATAACTAGTCGTTGCAACACTCGGTGAAAGGGATAATACCCCTTCCCAATGTTATCTCTATATCTCTTCTAAAGCTCTTGTCATGTGATCGCGGGGTCTTTCTTGGTTGGAGTTCAATCTGCCAATAACAGGATGCGGTTTGCCGTTTATTGAGTTACCTCTGTGCATTGATTTGACAAGTGACAGTCGAAAGTCAGCGGCGAGATGTTCGGAAGAGGCAAAAGATTTCTGCTGTTCGCAGTTCTAGCAATCTTCTTGCTGAACGTCCACCAGGCGTTTTCAGAAGAAGTGCACGATGAAGAACAAGACGACGACGAAGATGATGATGATGGGATGGAGAGCGAAGCGAATGATGACGTAAAAGACGGCGACGAAGAAGCGAAAGGTGTGGCTAAGGAGGAGCTTGAAATTGCTGATACTGATGATGAAGAGGACATACCCAAGAGATCTCCACGATCAGCTGATCAGAAGGAATCGAACGGACGTCGTCGAAGTGACCGCCGTCGTAGCAGCCGCCGTCGAAGTAGCCGCCGTCGTAGCAGCCGCCGTCGAAGTAGCCGCCGTCGTAGCAGCCGCCGTCGAAGTAGCCGCCGTCGTAGCAGCCGCCGTCGAAGTAGCCGCCGTCGAAGTAGCCGCCGTCGTAGCAGCCGCCGTCGTAGCGGTGGATGGGGTGGATGGGTAGGTGGGGGCGGAACCAACTCTACCAATTCTACGGCCGGCTAAGGACGAGTCAACGCCAAGAACAGGAGGATGAAACTGTAACCAGGGTTGTGTCAGCCATTTAAGCATTTTTGACTTTTTGCTGATAAATTGTGCGTAATTAAATTTTATGATTGTTAGACTCTATAAGAATTAATCAAATGTATCTTCTGAGAAGCATTCTTTGTTTTTCCTCATTATAGCCCGCAGAGACTCTCCTCTCGTTGCTTTCTGAATTATCTCTAAAAACACGTTTCTTACCAGGAAGAGGTTTTAGCAGAATCAAAGTTGACGGTGCTGATAATGACTGAACGTTAGAATTAGTAAAATTGCTTCCGCTTCTGTCTTGCAAGAGCTAGCCGTAACGATGTTGTAAGAGCGTTTCAAGTGCGTTTTGAGTGCGTTTTGAGCGCGTTTTGAGTGCGACTTGAGCGCGTTTTGAGTGCGACTTGAGTGCGTATCAAGCGCCCAGCATTGACAGGCAGCAAACGTTTATGGTATGCGAATGAGAGAATTGTAACTGTACATCAAATGTAGGTAAATCTTTCTCGCATAAAAACAGATATGATGACATTGGTCATTGAATAATCCTCTAAGCAAGTTAGTAGGTAAAAATGTCTCGCTCTGTCTTGCTGCCATTTTGCTCGCCTACGAATACGATACGTTAGTGAATTATGTGGTTTATGACTGGTACAAGACAACGCAGCCGCCAAAGAGAATCCGCCATGTCGACAACGAAGAGGCGGATAACTCAACGGACAACGCGGCACTTTGACTAAATCAAGGGCTTGAGTTGTCTTAAAACATTTCACCCAGTTGGTGTAAACGAATTAATGCAAGAGTTTCTAATTTTTGCGAACCAGCCCTTAGCCATTGATACTGGGACGGGGGGAGGGGGTAATCAGGACAGTGACAGTCACCTTACCTTTTATTGATGGAGTGCAGGGGGTAAATGAAATGATGTGATTAAGTGCTAAATTGCAAAAGAAAAAGTAATAATAGCAAAACGTTTCGGTGGACAAAAACAGAACAATTTTGTATATTGCTATGTTTGCAATTAAATAAACAGGTTGATAGATTTTTAGAGACGTACAAGAAAGTGAATCGAACTTCATTGTAAAAGCAGAACAAATGAGAAATTACTTTTGTACCGACAAGTAGAACCAATTTTGCTGGTTGCACATCTTATTAACCCAGTTCCAGCATTTTGATTTACAAATAGTCATTTGCTCATAACATGTTCAAGATGGGGGCTCTTTACAACAATCCCGCGTGCTCAGAGCCTCATTTAGGATTAGGAATATTGGGACCCCTTTAAATATACCAAACGAGTTGCTGTCTTGCTACTCAAATCATCAATAGCACTTCATGTAGGTTTCTAGAACCTTGCTCAGGGTCTCCTGGAGTTGAACATCTTAGAGGTGCCCCCAGGGCTCTGGCCCAAATAGGCCCATGGGTAAATTTATCTCTGTTTGTTCTTAGAGTTTTTCTCAGTGCCACACTAAAAAGTTCACTCCAAGAAAGTCATTAACTAAAAAGCCAAAAGACGTCACAAAAGCTTGAACGTTCCAGTAAGTGCCGCTCCCTTCTCAAGGGCTGCGAGTCAACACGTTATTTAATCTGAGCCATCACGTAATAATTTCTCAGTGTGCAAATGAACTGGATCTACCCAAAGCTGTCATTGTTCTCTTATGATACACTGAAATAGTAAACAGGGGCGAAATTAAATCTTTAGGGCAGAGACGACTTTAAGAACCTATCTTCTCCTATTTGCTGTTAGTTGAGAGCAGACGACTTTGGGTTCAGAGTCACCCTTGAGAAGAGCACGGGTACCCTAGCGTTCGACTTCTGGGAGCAAGATGCTTGGAAACAGAGCAAGATACATGTTGTTTGCAGTCCTTGCAGTTTTCTTGTTGAACATCCACCAGGCTCATTCAAAGAGCATCCGCCATGTCGACAACGAAGAGGCGGAAAACTCAGAAAAGAGTGGTGTGTTGAAGAAGGGAATGAAGATGAATGGTGAAGGAAACCAAGGTCCGAAAGATGTGGGCGTTGCAGTCAAAGAGAAGCAGAGACTTTTCAAGAGAGGTTTCCGGGGTAACCCGAATTGGGAGCTGGTACTTGTTGTGAACCTAGCAGACAAACCGAAAGAGAAAGACATCTTCGACGACCTTTTGAATTTCAAGGAATAAAAAGTGTTGCAGTACAAACTCGCTACAGACTACAGATCGGTTTGACTGTTGATTAGTTTTACGATTTTAGTTTTTTACAGTATATTCAATCATATTCTCTGAAACGAAATGAGCGTTTTCTGTGACGCCTTCTCTTGAAAACCGGGTGGCAGTAAAAGACCTTTGTTTTTTACAGTATATTCAATCATATTCTCTGAAACGAAATGGGCGTTTTCTGTGACGCCTTCTCTTGAAAACTGGGTGGCAGTAAAAGACCTTTGTTTTTTACAGTATATTCAATCATATTCTCTGAAACGAAATGAGCGTTTACTGTGACGCCTTCTCTTGAAAACCGGGTGGCAGTAAAAGACCTATTTAAAAGCACCACCGTCTTGACAGCCAAAAAGGCCATTTAGAAGTTGCGAAAAGGGCGCGCAAATATTTCGTGGGGGCTGCTCAGCAATTTGAAGCAGCGAATTCATTTCTGCCTCTGAAACCAAACGTGAGGTAAAAAAGTACTACAGTCGCAAGTCTGCCGCATTTAATTCGCTATGGCAGTATCAACTGAACGGCGTATGATCTAGGTCAAAGATATTGCAAAAATGGCACACCACGTGACGACTTACCGAGATACCTTTAAAAGAGATTACTTCATTGCCATAATTCGACATGAAGAATTGCTTATTCCATTTCTTTGTAGACGGCCAGCTCTTCATCGCGTCTGTCACCAAAACAGGCCTACAAAAAAACATTCCATCACGTTTTCTTCATTAGACTTGAGATATACTGTACAAGAAGATAAGACTGTTTGCCCGTATAACTTTCTCGAAGGGTGTGTTGTTGTGTGAAGTTATTACTCCTTTCCTGTTTGTTTCAAAAGGGAAGAAGTTTAATCCTAACTTGGGATGTAAGAAATACCGAGGGGTGGTTCAGAGTTATCCGGATTAAATTTTCACGGCTAAAAACCCTCATGTAAGGTGCTACTGAGAAACAGGACAATTTTGAATGAATGGGACAATACTTAGTTGCTCTACTTTGTCCAAATCCAGTTAAATGAAAGTGTCAAGTTAATCTGTCATTCAAGCAAATGACTAGGCGTGTTTCAATTGCCAACAGCTTTAATACTATACTCTCAATGTAAATAACAATTAGCTTTATTTGAACGACCTCTCGTTTCCATTATAATTGTTCTTGAGCCTAGTTTAGATAGTAATTGTTCAAGTCGGTAGATGGGTATTATTACGGCTCAGGCCAACATGTTTTTAAAACGTTTTCGTAGCTGCTACGTTGATAGTTTTTTGTTTAATCAAAAACAAATGGGATTTTCCGCAAGAGAAATCAACGGCAAAAGATTAAACGATTGACAACAAAGCGCGAAAAAACTCGTTGTAGCGTTCTGAAGAACCCCCTATTAAACCAGGCATATATAAAGAGACCTTCGGGTTGAAGACAAAAAGCCTCGTTAAAGCCCTTTTGGAGCTTAGACTTTACAAGTTCTAAGTTCAAGTTATTCTTTACAAGGGGATTCCCAGCCTTAACAAGCAAAGACTCACCATTTTGCATCATAAAGATCGATAAATTCGTCCAACGACAGGTTTGAGCGGCGATCGATACCTCTACTGATGTTGAACTCAGGAAAAGGAACTCTCTCGAACTCGTATGTCCCTGTGGTTGATGCCCCGTAGGCATCTCGATAGGCCAAAAACATTACAGAAGTGACTCCAACAACAAACAACAACCCAGCAATCAGGAGTCTTACTCTGTTCGTTCCAGACGACTTTGTTTTGCGTTTAGACACCGACTTGATGCTTTTAGTTTTAGTTGATTCATTTGTTGTCTTTTTATCTTCCAATGTCTGTGTGTCAACTTGCTTTATTCCTGTCTTGTTTTTGCGCTGTTTAGGAGCCATTCTCTACCTCCACCTCGATCTCCTTCGATTACACAAATCACAGCGTAGACAAAGTGGCCTTGGCTTTCTCTTAGGCCCAGCTCTTTGTACTTGATCAACTTGAGGCAATATGGCCTTCCTTTGTTGACAAAACATTACCTGCAGTTTGCCTATAGGTGGACAGGTGATGGTTGTCTTTTCTGCAAGAACGGTCAAAAAGTTGCCGTTCGTCAATTCAAGCCAAACAATTAATTTTGAGGTTGATCGATTCAATGCATTCATTGTCTTTTTATACTGCCTTAGTAGAATAAAGATAAAGCACCCACAATGGGGACAGTTTCGAAACCAAATTCTTTTGTTTGGGCAGTCCCAGGAATGTTCAGCCGAGGCTGGACTCGATCCGGGGTCAGTGTGGACGGCAACGATAAATCTGGTATTGACGTGAGAAATATACTTGAAGTTAAGGGATTCAAGAATTGAGACTATACTTACAAAGAATGTAGATAATAACATGCTGAAAAGATGCTGTCGTTTTTACTACCTTGCTCAGTCCCAACTACTTTGCCGACTACTATTTGAAAAATAGCACGAAACAGAGCAATTGTAATTGTGTCAGCTTTGGTCATTTTCTGGGCGTTGTAAAAACACCAAGCAAAAGTATCATAAGTGTGTTATGATAAAAATCCGCTCTTCCGTGCTACTGTAGCAGGGAGATTGACGGACATTTCTAGCTGGAAACTCAAATGATTTGATTCATGCTTGTTTTATTTTGATTTTTGCCTCAAGTAAAGAGCTCGCCACTTCTTGAAGGGGCAGTGGTGCTGTAATTATGTTGCGCATTGAACCGAAAGAACAACACAGCTTAACTAAAAAAGAACAGGGAGATTTATCAAGTTAGCTTGCTCTACAGTCGAAGAATAGCCTAAAATAATTGGAATGATTTTTAAAATTTTCTAACTTTAATAAAATAGCTTTAAAAACTTCTTTAACGTGGTAGTGATAGAATAGCAATAATAGCTTTTTGAATAGATGTATTAGAGTCTGATAAGGTAATATCTAATATATTTATCATTTCTCCTGATTATAGGCAATATTCACTTACCATCGCATTAAGAACATTGCTTTGATGTTCAATCAAACTAATTAACTTCTAAATAAAATGAGTATCTAATCTCAAAACATGTCCTCTAGTTCTGCTTTGAAATCCTTTTATTTGCAGAAACCTGAGCGCTTACATGTTTTCAGTAGACAACTTTAATAATTACCCTTTCTAATTTGACGCAACCTCGTTTTTATAAACTTTATGAATGATTAAAGAGCTTCATTCGTTAAGGCTATGTGGTGTATGGCGAATAACAGCAACGGCAGTAGCAGGTTGTATTCATTCTCATCAATTTGACGGAGCAATTCGTTTGATGAACAAGTGTGCGCTCTTACATTAGGCCCACGAAAACAGAAGTGATTTCACGATCAGGATATACCGCCTGAAAATCGATTGCTGTAGCTGTGGATCCTAACTTTTGCAGAAATACCTCGTGTGTGCAAAAATATTCAAAGCTTCAGGATTCCAGGAAGAGCTACAGGAACAAGTGTTTGTGAACGGTGTATCGAATGGATGTACGTGTATCAGAAGCTTATCGGTCTGCAGAAGCAGTGCCTTCAGTTTGAAGCAATGGGCTTCATTGCATTTGAGTAGTTTTATGTACTTGTGAGATGTAAATCTGGTAGACTAATATTGAGGCCGGACTAAGCGTATTTCAATTTAACCAGGATTGCTTATGTCAAAGAACTTCGACAGAGTAAATCAAGACAAATGAGGAATCCGCAACTTTGAAGGCAGTCTTACACAACAATAAAGGTATTAATTATGGTGGCAGGGGAAGAGCTGCTTAAATAATGAAGATTATCGTGTTCTGAAGAACGATAACAAACGATGAACGACTTGGAAAATGTTCGATCTAGCAAGTTGAGTTAGTTTATATTATTGTTTATTGTAAAGACACTGTAGCGAATTTTGTGGTTGAAATCACCAAAAACCAAGTTATCCTTGGTTTGTGTTTTGGTTTGGAAAGATGAACACAGGAACAAACTCACATAAGAGGATGATAAGGATCCTGGAAGAGAGACATGCCGCGGGCAAACTCAACGTAAATGCTCTGGATAGCAATGGACTGTCGCTGGTACACCAGTTTTCTTATGACGGAAATGTAACAGGACTGCAATGGGCAATGCAACATGGAGGCAACACAACGGCGAGGTTAGTGACTCAAAGCAGATGCATGTTCGAAGAATAGTGTTTGTACACAATGTCTTTGAGTGACTGAGAGACCTTGAATAGCAGATAACCAAGCTGCAATTAATACCATAAATGAATGCTGCCTGTGTTTTATTTACTGTCTGAGCATTAGGGTGCATTGGCACGACCGTATCACTAACAAAAACAAGCTTTAACCAACCCCCTTTTTACAGCATTGAGTGCGTATTTGCCAGGCCCTCTTGAAGTACGTTGCTTTGACGTAAGAGACAGCACACACCTAAAGCCAAACTCTAAACAATAAACAAAACAGGTCTCATTGAGGGGACAAAACAGGCGCACGCCACATTCCATTAGGGGCATCAACAGGCTGCCACTAGCAGGTGGTCCATCAAATATGTCCACCTTCTCTCTTCCCGAAACCAACATATTTTTAAGGCAGCAATTCGGTATTCTGGTAACTCAGGATTGAACTGAACAGTTTCATGGTTATAACGTCATAAGAGTTTGTTACATTCCTAAGTCCCCATTCTGACCTGATTTGCTACATAAAGGAACACATTTTAGAGGTTAGGGGGTGAGGGCAATTGGGGATGGCTATAAAGCTTTCTTCGAAAAACCAGATGATTTACTTAGCTTTCAAACTAATTAATATATACCACTACCAAAACAAAGTTATCACAGCTTCGAAACGGAAGTTCCAAGAGAAGAATTTGTTAAGTTCACGAAGTATTATCGAAATATGATGACTTCTAAATTATTTTACCTATGAAACTTTATCTTCCTTGTTTTTTATGGAGTCACTGCTCAATCGTAGATCTTCAGAAGGCTGCGTGGCAGCCCACTACGCAGCAGCAGGCGGTCATCTGCACATCCTACAATACTTGCAAGAGCAAGCTACGCCTGGCCTCGACACGAAAGTATGACGATCGGTTTTTCCCTTGAAATAATAAACTTCAAATCGGTAGAAAAGTACATATTTTAAAACAAGGGCCATTCAAATGGAAATAGGATATAAATGCTCGATTCAATAAAGTAAGCACCCTGTCTGTTGTGGGTAAGTAATTGACGCTATCTTACCATGTCTGTCAGATGACACGACTTGCTGACACAAATGGCCCTTGCACTTGGTATGGTTGTGACGTCATAGTGACCCAACATGAGAATCGATAAATTCCAGGCTTGGATTCCAAGATCGTCAGATCTTCTTCTTCGTAAACAACAAGAGCTAGCTAAAGCTTTTGCATGGATTATACTGTCATAAAAGAGTTGAATAAGGAATTAAGCTCAACAAGGAATCTAACATATTATATTATCATGAAAGAATTGAACAGGGAATTAATTTAAAAGAGAAATCTAACGTATTATATTGTCATGAAAGAGTTGAACAAGGAATTAAACTCAACAAGGAATCTAACATATTATATGGTCATGAAAGAATTGAATAAGGAATTAAATTAAACGAGAAATCTAACATTTGCCACTTCGGTTCCAATTTGCGTCTGGATGACTCCTTGTGGTACCTCAACCTCCCTTCTCTTCCCTTGTGGTACCTCAACCTCACTTTTCTTCTTTTACAGGACAGCAATGGAACATTCCCACTTTACATCGCAGGTAAACAAGTGACCCAGAATTCTTTGCAGTATTCTGTTACCCACAACCTATTGCTGCGATGCCAGCTGCTTTACTGCCTCGGTATCAAGTGGCTTTACTGCCTCGGTATCAAGGGCGTGTCGAGCTGTTTGGCTTAAAGAGGCTCTGTTTGTCAATAGTCCCGTCTCCACATCATCTGACTGAGCTTGCACCAAGCTTTGTTGTAAATTATTGTAAGTCGCATGTCTCTTCACAGCTCAAGAAGGCCAATTGGATTGTCTGATGTGGCTGACAAAGTACTCGCGCCTTTCAGCCTCGGAGCCATCAAACGACGGGATGACGGCCTTGCATGCCTCTGCGCAGGAGGGGCACTTGGATTGCGTGAGATACCTTATCCAGTTTGCAAGATGTTCGCCTACCCAGATCGATTTTACGGGGTGCACCCCGCTTCATTTCGGTAAGCAACTACCCTGTTCTTGTTTTCAAACTACACCCTCATTCTAAAAGGTCTTCGAAAAACGATCTATGTCTTCGAAAATTCCCACAACATTCATCGAATAATGGTACTCGTAGCTTGGAATGGGAGAAAGCGGGGGCAACACGACCCCAAGCGTAGATTTCCCATGTCCGTCTAGTAGAAACACAAGCTAAGCGGATGTTGTTAAATGTGACAATAATGGTGACGATAATTATGATGATGATGATAGCGGTGGCCGTGGTAACGCATTACGTTTTTCTAAGCTTTATTCATATTATTTTATTCATATTATTTTTTATTCATATTATTTGTGACGTCACAGCATCAGCTGAAGGGCATTGGAAGATGGTGAGGTGGTTGTTGGAACATGGCGGAGTTCGTGGAGACGAGGCTGACAAAACTGGCGCAGCTGCAGTCCACCTAGCAGCCGAATACAACCAACTGAAAGTGCTCAAAGTTTTTTTAAAATTGTAGGTGTCCTTTTTGCATTACTTTTTCAAACGGCTATGGCCTAAGTGACATAAACACTTTGCCCAATTTCCAAGCAGAATTCGTTACGATTCAAGTTGTTGTCACGGTAATATTTCCGTCTTATAAACTTCATATCATCCATGAAATGAATCCTCACAAGGAAACATGCAAACTTCCATATTCTGCATAATTGGTATTGCAAATATACAAATAGAACAACGCCGCGTGAAGAACCAGGCCATGTGAAAGGAATTCAAAAGAGAACAAATGAGGGTTGATGAGGCCAAACGGGTATATTGTCACAAGCCATCACATCTTGTAGTCTGCCTTAACTAAGAAACACATCATTTCCTTTTAACAACTTTCAAAGCACTTTCGATAGATTACAAAACAGCCAATAACTAAATCAATCAGATAATCAATCGTGAATCTTTATACCTTACAGACGCAGTGATCTGATTAATCAGATGGACAAAACTGGTCGTATGCCGCTGGATATATGCATCGAGAGGGGACACACGGAATGTGCTGATTTTCTAAACACAGTAAGTTTATTATGGCCTAATCACAGTGCGTCAAACACGAGGTAAACCGTCTGAATGCACCCAGATACCAAAATACAAACAAATGTAAGAAAACCCCATAGTGAATGCATCTACGACAGACTTATCTTCCAACAAGGAGTTGCTCAAGAAATGGCTATTTCGTCACTTACTATTCTCCAATTGTTGCTTAGCTTTACGTTCATTCCCCAAAAACTGACGAAAATACTAAGGAAATGTCAAACTGCAACACTCTTCATTTGATACAGACGATTTGAGAATGTCATTGAAAGCACAAAACGTTATCGCAAAATCATTTTCCAGACATTTGAAAAACTTGAAAGAATCACCTTCAAGTTAAACTTCCCCAGCTTGCTTCTAATCTCTGGTCAAGAATCCCAAATTAAATTCCCACCAAGAAGACGAATATTTACTCAATCAATATCGTGAATTATTTATATGCGCAAATAATTGCGTTCTGTTCTAAGTGAATAATTCTCGTCAACCTCAAAGACAATGATTCTTTCATAGACTTTTGCATCGCAGAAGTAACTAAATCTTTCTGAAACCCAGGCTAACTGCAATGACCAGATGCATGTTTAATCTTTACTAGTGGCAAAACACGACTCCGGGGGAAGAAAGGAAAGTGAGACACAAAACAAGCCTGAAAAAAGTACGCTTCGACGAAAACGGTGATGAGACACTAGCCTCATTGCCAGTCAAGGCCTCGTTTCCAACTCAAGAAAACAATAATGAGGTTAATTACGCAATGGAAAACGGATTCATGATTGCACCCGGAGGGGTAGTGGACGAAGAACTACTAGACCGGATGCGGAAGAACCGGGAAGAATGGCAAAAATCGAATCTGATTGATATCGAGTTTGATGAGAAAGAAGATGCCGCGAAGAAGAAAGAAGACCAGGGCCTAAAAGGAAGCAGGAATGTAAAGAAGAGGAGTTCGTTCAAAGACAAAAATGCCAAGTACCAAGCGCGTGCGCGGACTTTAAACCGGGGCAGCATAGGCCATCTTCTTGATAAACTTCATTTGAAGAAGGGCTTACAGGACAGCACTGCATTCTCGTTGCCGTATCGATCCACAGACCGGAGCTCGCGACCGGACCTGATCCAAAGCGTGATGGAGGCAGACAAAAATGCCGGAAGGGCTTTCACGAGGCGACCGAGTTTCGAGTTCTTTCAAGACCTTAGTTCGCAGTTAAATACAGGAAAAAAGGAGCCTAGGAGTAAGTCGCAGAATGGACCGGATGTTCCCGTGACAATATTTCACAACGGAACATTGAGATCTTCTCGAGACAATCTGAGTGACCTGAAGATACCGGACGAGGACACAGAAAATAGAAAATCGGGTAACTTCCATGAAATGAGAAAGAGTTCCGCTGAAAATCTTTATGAAGCACGAAGCAGTAACAATACTGAAAAAGTTGGTATCAAATCCGAAGTGGTTGAAACAAAAACAATTGTTGTGATTGACGGGTCAGAAAGATTAAAGAAAAGAAAAGAAAAGTTTCAAGGGAAGGAAGCTTCGAGGACATTCTATCGAGGAGCGAGCCACGAGCCCCATCCGCAGAAGAAGATCAAACTTCCAAAAGGCTTCATCGGTATTTTGCCTAACACGAAAAACCGCGCCTTAAAAGAAACAGGTAGAGGAAATAAAAACTCAACTAAAGGATGGAATATTGGGAAAAGCAAGAAAAAACAAAACACGGACGAACCGGTAAATGGCAACGTGACGATGAATGATTCGAAGGAGCATTATTTAATAAGAACATTACCGCTGCCCAGTCATGGTAGTCATGGTGTTATCCGCCATGATGCAGCAGCCTTCTTTTCAAGTAATCTGAACAGAGACTACAAACAGGTAGCTATGAACTGCTAGATATTACGGTTGTATGTGGGGGAAGGCGGTAGTTAATGATTATTCAAAGTGCTTGCTAGCAACCTTCAGACGCAGAACAGGGTTACACAATTAATCCAACAGCCACGTAGAAACAAGTTTATGATGTTCATCGACTCTTTAGAAGTTAAAAAGTTAAAAGTGTAAACAACAAGAAATTGAAAGTTTATGTAAAAACTTGCATTGAAGTTTATTGTATTGACAAAAACAGAACTGTGAGATCACATAAAGTGGTGTTATAAGTTAGCATGGTTAATCTACAAAGACAAGTCTTTTATTACACAAGGTCGATATTCTTTGTCGCCAATATTAGGAATTAATGCCTACTTGTTTGGCTTCGATTTGTCAGGAAATTTCTGATATGTTCCTATTTGCGTAGAATGCGAGTCGGTGGTCAAGTGTGAGGAACACGATTGGCTCTCTCGTTTCATCTCTGAGATCTGGAAAGCGAGAAAAGGTAAAAAAATACTGGTATTTACTAATAAACTAATGATATGATAAACTAATGTTATATGAAAAGCAAGCAAACACCGCGTGGAAGTTATTGCAAAAATCTTTGAAAAAGTTCATCAAACTACGCGAACGTCGAAACCAAGAAGGTGATGGAATCTTCAAGATTGCGAAATTTAATAGTCATAATTTTGAAAGAGATTAGAGGATCTAAAGCCTCTTAAAACTACAGAAAATACGAGTACGAACAAAAACCTCATAATAAATTAATATTTTATAATAAATTAATACCTTTTAATCGACTAATACTAAGTAATCGATTAAAGCTTAGTAATCAATTAATACTAAGTAATCGATTAAAGCTTAGTAATCAATTGATACTTTGTAATCAATTAATATTTCGCAGATCTACAAAGTGCAAAGTGTATCAAGCCTGGCAAGTTCGAACGACGCCATCTTCGAGAGAAAAGGCAGCGATAAATTCAACATCATAAAATCGATTCAGATGAAAACAAAGAAACGCAAATCGATCTCATTGGAGCATCTGCCGTACTTCTCCGCCGCAGGGGAGGAGATTCAGCTGCCGAACCAACAGAAAGTGAACACAAAGAGACTCTCGGCACTGCAGCCGGGCTACACCGAACCGGACCTATCGAATTTGACGTCAATGGCGCTGGATCAGACTCTGAAGGGCCGGGTGGAATCGATTGAGTCAGTCGAGGAGGGACATGTACCGCTGCCAAAGCCGGAGGAGTCGCTCGATTTTGTAGTGGCAAGTAAGCAGACGACCGGGTTTGAGCTCGACTCGCTCAAAATCAACAACACAGTCGATGGGATGGAGACTGGGAAAGCCTTAATGTGGTGATTAAACGGCGCAAGGTGTGGAGCCTCGAAGTGGCGGTACCGGAAGGTGGTCTCGATTCCGTGTCAAAGATGGAGCGCAAGAATTGTAGGGGATGATGTAGTATGAATAAAGGACAATTTGGCCTGAAATACGCAAGCTTGGGGTTGGAGTCAGAGTGATGCAGGGATTTGTCGAGGTTGATATGAAATGGGCCTAACATGTCCGAGCGAGAACATGCTGGGTCAACAGAGATCCCTATTCCAAACTTCTTTGAACAACAGTCCCTCTGGAGAAAAGCAGTACAATAGGATAAAATTATCTTCTGTTTAGGGACGACAAAATTAATCGAATTTTCTTATTTTGGCACTTATTTAATTCTAATTAATTATTTGCTCTTGAATTCGCTTTATAAGCGTTATTAAATTCACTTTAAATTCACTGTAAGAAGTGCCCAAGCGCTTAGCAATTAGCACATAATGCCTTGAAAAGCATCTGCAAGAAATATTCGGTGCTCCTTATAAGAGCAAAAAATCACAAACTTCATACTATGGGCGGGGCACTTTGTTTAGAAAATGCTGTAATGGTTTTTTGTAATTTTCTAAGAGACACTTGGTAGTGGTTTTGATATTGAAATGAATGAGGCTGGTTTTGATTCGTCATCTTAATTCCTGGACCAAAAAGAGAAACACTTTTGTGTTGGGCCAATCGATTAGCATCAGAATGACATCAGTATCAAAATTGTGTCTTCAATTTAAGAAAAGAAGGCGGAATATCCCCCCCCCCCCCCCTTCTTCACTCAAGTCAAATATGGTGGAAAGGGGACAAAGGATGTTGTAGTCAAAATGCTACTTTGAACTGGCTCCGAGATTCACACCCTAGAGCTATGGGTTGGGTCCTGGAATTATTGATTCAAAGGGCTACTTCAAAAACAATCATGCTTGTAGCCTGGTCCGCAGAGTCTCCAATTCACCTTGCCTAAAGGTGTCTCTATGCATCTTAGCACACAAATAGTGTATGGCAAAACAACGGAATGAAAATCGCCAATGGCTCTATCACTAACTGACGATAGTTCTTTAGCTGAAACCACAAACTGATTGAAACAAAAGATAAGACGGATCCCTACCAGTAGCCACCTGCATGCTCCGTAAATTATGATTCATCTTGGGACCTTGAGTAATACATCTCGAGTGGCTTGTTTTGATTCCAATGCTAAAAATAACGCACAAATTAATACAGAAGCACAGTCACACTGTGTGATAAAAACAGTCGACTACCTAGCATTGTTTTCTAGATCTATATATTGTTCAGATTGGTATGCATACCCATACATAATCAACAGCTAGCTTGAAATTCAGAGCAGCAACTTGTAAACATTCTGCTTTATATACTACAAACTCGTACTGTCTACACAGTGTTGAGCATTTGATACAGAAATTTCTCAATGTAATTCACATTTTCATCATAGAGAAGTGTAACTAATAGGATATAGCGAGATCTCACAAAAGATTTCAACCATCTTAATCAAGCCTCCTTCTCAGTTTTTCATGAGACATGACGTAATATTGTCCAGAAAAAGTCCTAAATTATACAAAACTGCGACAAGGGTATATCGAAACCATCAAATGCCTATGATTCTGGATCAGGTGCAGTGACATTGATGCCTGTCAATCAGTAGACTTTATGTCAATCAACAGCAGGCAATAAATGGATATCTTCAGAACAGTCTTTTGGGTCATCGATATGTGGCCCAGGACAAAACACGGAAAGACAAAACTCGTCTACGCACCTTCTCGTTTATTTGCTCCAGAGTCATCGTTCCGTCCAACACCTGAGTGACAAAATTTGATTGTAAGCAGAATATAAGCTTTACATACGCATAAAGCATAACATAGTAATAGTTCACATTTGCAACAAACGTAAAAAGAAATGAATGAATGAACATTAATGAGCCAGTCAATGACAACATTTCATCTACGATCCATCATGTGTGTATTTTAACATAAAATTTCTACAAGAAAATGACAATGTTTCCAATACTTCAAAAAGATGACAGCTGGGCGAGGATATCTTGCAGTCTAATAACAGCCCCACAGCCCCAAAAAGTCTCTGGAAACCATAAACAACATTTAAAGTGGCGTGGCAATCACCTGATGTTCGCCGGACGGCAATGCGACGCAAATGTCAAACTGTTTCGTTTCGCAGATGTTGGCATTGAGTGACTGAGTCACTGGGTTCTCTTCGCTTTGCTCTGAAGACGAAAAATCGGTGATCGAATGGTGAGCTAGGTTGATAGAATAACTAAAATCAGCAAAAATTGCTCGAGGTGTCATTACACTCCATTGTTACAAAAATGCTTTTCAAACGTTACAAAAATGCTTTGGGAAGAAAACATTTTCAAAACCAAAAGTAGGCCTTTCACAGAGCATTAAATAGCAAAAATTAAAACCAAGGAGTTCAACTTCAAGTTGTATGATAATTTGGATTTTGGTTCCTGCTTATTTGATTTATAAACATACGAGGCTCAGCACGAAATATGGAAATTATGACTTTCTAAAGATATCTTAAAAATTTGTTCTGGTTCGAATTCCTTTCTACATTCTCTTTCTACAACTTATTATGAACCTTTTCAGAAGTAGAAAGCAAAGACTCATTTGTAAGGAATCAACCAACAAATGCTTTTTAGTATATAACTTTATAATACTAAGAAAAAGCAATAAATGACTTTTGAATGCTATGTACAATCTGAAAAAAACTATGTTCCCGCTGTTGCTATTGTTAAGGAATTAATACTGCGAAAAATAATCCCATTTTAAACATGAAAATAGTCCTTGAGTTAAAGAACAGGAAGCTTTTAGACACATATTTGGGTAAGTAGATAAATATTTTGGGCCAAATACATCGGCCTGTGAGTAATAATTGATGATTGTTATTTTAACTGGTGTGTTTGTTGAAAAAACAGTGGCCGTTAGCCGCCAAGACTCATTCATGAAATTCATAGCTTTTTCATAACATCAACGACTGGATTAGTTTGCGCAAGAGAGACCCGATTGGGTAGCACCTTCAATTGAACTCTGAAGTTGGTTTTTCCTCCTTTGTATAGTAAACAGGAATAGGTGGGTCCCTTAATTTGCGGTTTTCCAGGAAACGGTCATTTCCACAAAGAACAGCGCGTACTGAATATCAAACTATCATATTGTTCTGAACGTACATCTACAAATTAGCGAGCTTAAAATTTAAGAAGGGAATGAGGTCTTTAGAAATAGCCAGGTTATGCAAAATACTTTAGGCAAAGAGTACGCTGAAGTGGGACACTGAACTGTGAGAATAGCGAGTTTCTGTGGTGAACCCTACATCACGTGACTTATCACAGCTTCAAGTAAACGAGGCTGGAAATTACGTCATACCTTCCTTTTGCTTAGTGAGTCCCAGTCTCGTCGAAAGGTAAATTGACAGATGATCGACTGCAAGATAATGAATTACGAATGTCACAGAAATGACAACAAGGATTGAAGGAAACATAAACTATCAATAAATAATTATCAACTAATAAACCGGTAAACATGATGCTTTGGAGCAGGAACAAGAACATCATCATCATCATCTTGGCAAGAACAGCGTTCGAAATTTTAAGACGGCAGATCAGTTCCCAACTCAACGTTTATTTATTTCCCGCACTTGTGCGATTTTCCCATTAATGCCCTAGATTTGAATTCGGGTAGCTTCGGATAACACAAACTATGATTAAGTCGGACCGACTGTCGGATTGACTCTATTGCCTTAAGAATCCTTTCAAAGTCGTACACAACGCGCGTTCGCTAGGTCGGGCCGACTTCTTATTCCAATTAAAGGTATAGGCTAGTGAGCGCCATGCTGACGGACCTGTTGCATTTGGTGACGTAATCAGGTATCTGGCTTGACTGTCCATCGACCCTG
The DNA here is from genome assembly GCA_003864495.1 of Nemopilema nomurai. Lineage (NCBI taxonomy): Eukaryota > Metazoa > Cnidaria > Scyphozoa > Rhizostomeae > Rhizostomatidae > Nemopilema > Nemopilema nomurai. The sequence continues at coordinate 1,056,550 of ML133480.1, forward strand.
AGCCTCCGTTGCGAACTAGTGGACGGAAAACGAGCTCAATCTCCTGCAAAGTAAAAAGTTACACTTTACAACAATGGCAAGAATTCAGGTCGAAGAATACCTTGACTGTACAAAGTATCTAAAAGGTGATCATCCGATGAAACTATTTTCTCAAATGATATAGCTGTTGGATTTTTACGGAGATCTTCCTTTTAAATCCTCTCCTTCGCAACACACAGCATGTACCCTGGCTGCGCAGTGGGATAGCACAAATACTTTTCTACAAAGTGTATGTTTATGAAGGGTTCTTTGTACAATATGGCTGGCAAAGTCTACCATGAACACTCCCATCATTCCCATATGCTTGCTTGATGGGTAACGTCCTTTGCGTTGGCTCACTGTACAGGAGTACCGTAACACAATGTTTACTAAATACTAGTCAAAGGCAGCAGACACGTGCTAGAAACACTGGCGTATTCGAATGCCATTTTATGCAAAAGCACGCTTCTTATTTCCATCTGAAGCTATCCCAATGTCCAACGCAATTACTCAGAACTTAAATAGTAAAGCTGATATCAGGGAAAATAGAATGCTTTACTTACAGGGATGTGCTACACTAGTAAGTAAGTTAAAAATATCCGATGAGGCCGAAAGGAAAAGTATTGGCTACTTGGTCCAGATAATGAAATGAGTTTTTTAATCACCTCAGGACATTCAATAGTCTCTTTCCGAACATCTGATGTTCCTGTGGTAGATGAAATGCATTAGCTTGAAGTCTATAACTGATTAGCAAAACGAAATCTAAAGAAGATTCTGAGAAAAATACACAAAACATTGGCCTATGCTTATTGCTACCTTACGAAACTTCTGGAGTGGCATTTGACACCTTAATGACACAGCTCGGTAATATAATGCCCAAATAATATCGTTAGTCAAAAAGCGAATTGTCGTGTAAAAGTAGTACTACCGGACAAGAAGAAGGACATTAACACGTTACTTAGATTAGCTACTTTTCAAGATGGCCGATCTAATTTGGTTTACCCTCCAAGACTGCGGAGGAGCCCGATCTTGTTAAACCTGTTGGGGCCAATTCATTGCTTAAACCTCATTGGTTGGTAATGCTAGTGCCAGACCCCGCATAAGGCTCACTGCAAAAGGGAGTCACGTACCTCCTTCCATCTCGGCAGCGTCTTGCACATTCTTCCTTTTCTTGTTAGTGGCGACAACTTTGGGTGTTGGCATCACTGGCATCAGTCCCTCTCCTTCTTCAACATTGTCCATGGCTAAAAGAAAGGATGACGTAGCTGTCACGTGATCGCTAAAAGAGGAGAAGGATTAGCGAAGGCAAGAAGCACGCTTTGGAGGAGCATGGCAAACTTACTAGGGTTTACTTGGAGAATAATAGCATTAGTCGGAGTCGGAAAATTTCGAGAGGGAATGGTCAAAGAATTGATATGTTTAGAATTAAACGGAATCCCACGGAAACTGCTTTCGTTGTAGCTGATCCTTTACAAAAAAGCACATGAGTTAATGAAGCAATCAGCAAATGCAAAGACGATGCAGCAGAGACTCGCACGAAATTGTTTGTAGAAAAATCATGCGATCACATAATCACATAATCAAGTAGCCATACATTCATTGAATTTCATAATCACACATAAAATGTGAATGCTTACACATCTCTTCCATGGCTCTTTTCTGTTGCTGAAATGCGAATTTAAAACAATTTAGAGGACATAGTCACAAAGCAATGAGGACTTTGAATCCTTAGAAAACCAAAGCTCCTTTTTCTAAGGATGTTTTTGTCTTGAGGACTATTTTTCAGCAAAAAAATTAAACTGTGGCTTTAGATCTTTGCTATCTCTGAAAATCAGGGCAAGAGTTTGCATTAATTTATCAATGAAAAGAGAAAACGCCTGCCAAGCTCCTTTCATAAAGCACAAAAGCAGAGCATTTGTGGTAATCTTGTCAGTTCTTTGCACAAAACAAGGTCACAACAAATGTTAAGGGCTACAAGCTACAAACAAAAGCTCAGACAAAGGAGGAGGTGAAAGGTCAAAATGATTGTCCTTCATTTAGCCTGACTTCCCAATAGGGTAATAGTTACGCACTTGCCGCAGCATCCGTTGCAACCTATTCTGTGCTTGGAGCTTTAGGCCTTCCTCTATGCTTGTAGTGAGTGCTTGTTGGTTGTGGTGGCTGTTTAGCTTTTGCAAAACTCTTTCCTACAAGGAAACAAAAATAAACACATATAGATCAAATATAAGCCATGTAGCTCCAAAACTCAAAAAATGCAATATTGGCAGATAGCTCGCTCGGTGGGTCAAAGGTGCTAATGGCTAAGGTGAAAGGTGAAGGGTTAATCTAATGACTCAAACTAAAGGTGAAAAAGGAGAGGTGAAAACTGAAACCATTTGACAACAAAACAAAACAGCATTGAAACACAACTGATTTGCTTGATTTTATATAACATAATCAAAACACATTAGAAACAGTATAAACAAGTACAATACATAAGCATGAATAGAGAAAAACCAACAAGTAAACAGGACAAATAACTGCCATGGAAAATCAAAAATCAACACTGCCAAAATAGAAAAACTGGATGGTGGTGTAATCCTTCTAAAACATTTCTAAATTTAAAGTTAATTAAAATCTTTGGTGGGCTCACCTGGTGGGCTTCATACTCTTCTCTATTTGGATAAATCTAAAAACAATTTTGTTAACTACGTAAAACATCTCTTCTATTCTTTACTTGGTGAAAAACATGGTGATGAGTTAATAGTTCAATCCATTCAAGAAATTTCATTGAGACATTGGGAAATTTCAGAAAGACATTGGGAATCCTTGTAAGGCATGAAAAAAATATTTGTTGGTAGATCTTCATGAAAATGGCTCCATGTTTGCACATTTGAAATCTTCAAACAGAGAATTGAAAATAGAGATCAAATAGTAATTAATGTGGTAATTTTTGGCATTGTGATAAAAATAGTCATACTACCTTGTCAATTAAAGCATCAAAGTTTGGATCTGGTCTTAAAGATCTTTTTGATATCAACTTTTTCCTGCAGGTTGGACATTCTTTATTGCTGCAAAAGTTAAAGTGATTCTCAAAGCTTTTTGAAAGTCATCACGGAAACAAGAAAAATTGACAGTTAAGGAAAAAACTATGACTTTTAGGAATGAGAGTTGTTGGGAACAAAAGACAGGTAAACCAGCACACTAAAGCAAAATTTAAGTTCCTAAGGGTACCCAAGTAAATACAACAGTATTAACTTCAATTCATTATGGATTTAGTTGCAAATTCAAAATGTTCTGACCTTATGGCCCACTTACCCACTTCTTAGTGCAGTAATTATACAATCTTGACAAAATCTATGCAGACACTAAAGTAAAAATAAGCAACAAGTTATGTGTAGAGTGAAGATATTTTCTATTCAACAACTGTAAAAAACATTTGGATAATCTAGACTTTTGTTTTGCAGTGTTATACTGATAAAACAAGAAACCAATATTTCTACAGGACTTTTCCCTAGAAGATGAATATATTATATTTACTCCAAAAAATCTAATTTTGGCTATAATTTTGCATAACGCTTCTAATCTATTTGAAAATGTTTAAAAATCACCAGGTAGTGGATCTTTAAAAATGGTTTATGCTGACTCCTTGACGCAGCTTGGGCTTTTTCATTAAAACACACTTTATATACTTTTTCAAGACATTGATAGAAAACTTTCTGTTATGCCAGTAAAACAAATGCTCGCTGCAGCTAACCTTCTAGTTATAGAGACAAAAACAGACAGTACAAAAACTGTTTTATAAAATTAATTACAATTAACTTACTTTTGTGGTAAATAAAAATAAATGTTTTGAGTTATTTACAAGGCAGTGATTGCAAACATAACATAACATAACATAACAAATGCTGTAATGTAGGCCATGAGCCTGTTACAGATTGCTTCTAATCTAATTGTTGTTGTTGGTAGGGGATGCTCCTGAAAAACATGCAAGTTAAAACATTTACCTATCTAATGAAAAATGGTTACAGCATATGCAAAAATTTTTACCTCTTTGGTAGTCATTGTGTTTTTGAGCATGTCCAAACATATAGGACACATGAGTTCGCTATGAAGGCTTCTTGGGGAGATTGCTATTTCTGTGTCATCTGTGATTGCCTCATGAGGCTTTCTGTGCAACTCATACAGGCTGAGTTCTGAAAATATCAGTTGAAATAAAGAAATAAATTTTCCCCTCTTGCACACAATTTTGTCCAAACGGTCCATGGGTATCAGGACATGATTTAAATTCATAGAAAATTAGGTCAAGCCAAGTCTAATATGGAAATTGACTTCAGAGTGTGGTCAGAAACTTTCTTTTGGTTTGAAGACACTTGCACCATATTGAAATTCATAAAACAGCAGCCAATCTTCACAGATACCTTCCCCGTGAACTCAACTCCTTCGTTGTTTACTTATTTCTTTATAGTTTCCAAAGACAGTGCAGTGATAAGTTTAAAAATAAGTCATGATTATGATGATGAACAGGATTAACCTCTTTGTCTAGGAACACTACACAATATGCATGATTGTGTTCTATCAAACAACACTGCCAGTTCTAAGTTGCGCCAAATGTGAGCTTGGCTGTACAGATCTCGGTCACTGTGGAGAGTAGATCGACCCTTCAATTCATTTGTCAGGGATCGTGCAGCGAAAAAGACTCAGTACTTTAACACTTCATTGTTTAATGTAAAAATCATTAGCTGATCTTACCCCAAGACCTTGGCTGAATTGACTGCTGACTCTGTTGTGACATTTTTGGCAATTTGTTTCCGAATTATAAGAGTGAAACAACTTCGACAGTTCCAGATAACACCCTTTTTCCTTTGTTGAAGTCGATTCAAGCTAATTTCATTGAGTTGAATTGGCCTCGTTTCCAGCCCCATCAACAATCGATAACAAGGTTGTGAGATTTCGGCCACTGATTTTGGCTTTGTCAAAATTCTGACTCCTTGGCTCTCCTCGGCCATTTTAATGCATTCTTCCATGTGAATAGTCAATAGAATTGTACATTATATTCTATGACTTTAGAATAACTATACTCTTTAGAATTTATAGACTCGTCGTAAAAGAATCCAGCTCAATCGGAGAACAAAGCCCCTGAAAAATTTGCAAGCAACCAACGATTGGCGATAATTCCACAGTTCAAAACAACGATAAAAATCAGTCTTCATTATTCTCCCAAAATCTTTGCATCATACAATTTATCTTAAAATATCAGTTCACACTATTAGAAATATTTACACACACCAAAAAATATTGAATGCAAATTAAAACCAGGGAAACATATTTACACACCGAACTATCGTCAAATTTTCACTTGAAAGCACTACAAAATATCGCGAAGGTATATCGTAAAAATTAGCGAGGTTTCTTCCTTGCGTGAATAATTCTTTGAAATTTCTTTGGTACTTGCGTTGAACGCATCCAGTTAGATGCCAAAATAAGCTACGAAAAGAAAATCACGATCAAAAGAGAGCAAAAAAGTAAAATGTTTTGATTGTAAAAAATCATTGTCGTGTGATTAAATGTTTGTAAATCAAGTGTATTGCCATTATCTTGCTTAAATTGAAGTTCTTAATGTGTAGAAAATGAACTAATTGACGTGCTTAAGTTTAAAAATAATATAAAACAGCAAGTATTTAATAGCAAATAACAATTCGTTACTTGACCTTCATACCACTATCACTTAATATTAACATGAATATAACAATAAACTTAATAATAACAATACTACTCTTGATGAGACTGAGAGAAGGCGAATTCTTGCATACCTTTCCGCAATAAAAGAAGTAGATTTTTGTAAAAACGATCAAAAATAGACATAAATAGGTATTCTATCGCTATCCACAACTTAAGGAGGCATTAAAAATAAATCACTTTGGTGGTCAGAAAATCTAGTGTAAGAGCTGCATCTTTGCTGATATGAAGAACAGATAATACCTTAATCTGAACAAATCACTTTGATTCTGAATCTATGAGTTCATTGACAAGAAAACACGCCTCCAGCTTCCCTGAGCCAGCAATTCGTTGAAATTCAGACCTTGTATTGGAACAGAACCATTGATAAATAAGATGTAGCAACAACTAGTTGCAGGCATCTTGCAAAGATTTCAAAGATTTCACGAAACGAAACTTTACATATAGCTAAACATGGTTTCCAAAACAAGCTACAAATAGCTCAAGCTCTTTTGAATAAACAGAAATAAAGAAAATTAGTTGACTCAAGTTGGAGCTGACAGGCAAGACGGCATTTGTTTTGTTCTCTATGACAATAAACATTTTAAGTAAAGAGTACATTGGCAACAAGAATGATTTAAGCAACCGTCGTGGCCTCACCCAAGAAACTCCTGGCCATGCCCTTCCCTGCAAATTTCTTCTACTTCATTGAATACTGATTCGCCTAGATGTTCACGACATTGTCTGAATGACATTAGAAAACACGTCTATACTGAAGGTTTTGTAGGAAATATTTGTTTAAAAGTGTGTTTACTAGACTTCAATATATACCAACAAATAACAGAACACTAACGATATATAAGTTGGGACCTACTCTCGAAGCAATGCAATGTTTGAGCCTCCTTCACTTAGTTCCTCATCGACAAAATCTTCGTAATCTGAAAATCAATCAGAAAAATTAGTCTAGTAAGACCAGTGATTATAATAAATGAAAAGGTCGATACAAAAATTGAATTCTAGAAGACGAGTTTCATAGATTGCAGCACTGTCTCGCGTCAAGGTAACCTGGGAAGCAAGACTAGAACACCATCACAAAGCACAAGGAGAACAAGTATAATGTGTGCCAAGGGCTTTTTTCGTCGTGTTCTTGGAAATCACAATAACATAACATAAAAAGATCTTAGCTACCTTCCGGTCCTTGCAACACATCTTCAGCGTTACCTAGCAATTCTTCTATTTCCTAAAACAGAGGTTCATTCATTAGAGGCCAGTCGCTGAAGCCTAAGGAAGATCTCAGATAAAGACTTATAGTTAGAGAACAATATTAACGATGGCAATCTCATGGATTGTTCCGCAAAAGCATGTTAGAACTTAAAAACAATACGAATATATTATGTTACTAGGTTGTTCTTAAAACGAAACAAAACACTGTGCAGCAAGTTCGTATAGATGTAACAAAATGTAGAAAAAACTAAAACGTTTTTTTCAGTCTCAAACGGTAATTTTCCAAGCAGTGCAAATACATTTGGTGGGAAGAGGGACAAACAAGAACCTATTCAAAAGAAGCATTTTAATTAGCTCATAGGTTGCATCAGTTCAGGACGATTCACACTCTTCTTAATCTGATTCTTCCATTTCTTTCAATGTGCATATAAAATCTCCAGCATCAAACCTATAGTTAAAAAAACTTTAAGCTGCGCTCCTTTGACACTTGACGCTAATGTTCCCCATGTTAAAACCAAAAAAGCTTCGTTATAAACAAACCTGTTCATCCTCTTCACCAAGCTCCTCGAAATCATCAGGATACTGCTCAATGACTCCACTCTCAGTGGTGCTCCTATTCTCGTCTTCGTCTCCAACCACTCTGAGCTCGTTGTCGACTTCCTCGTCATCAAAGTCATCCGAGTAATCAGAGTCACTCTCCTCCACAAAGTCATCTGCGTAGTTCCCCGTTTCCTTTGCTGACATCAAATTCGATTTATCTACGAACAGTCAAAACCAATGCAAGCAAAATCTCTCTTTTGAAATTCAAGGCAACAAATAATCTTGTTGGCCTTAAAAGAAAATTGATGCAACTTACGATAAAGTTCTCAAACCAAAACGTGTAGATCAGATACAAATATACAAAAACGCAACAATTCAAAATTGACGAATAGCTTGCTTATTTAGAAAAAGTTGATTATAATTAGCGCCATTAATAATAGGCCTTTGTGGACTTGCTAATAAACATAAAGTCAATTCTTTGTTCAAGCGGTTTTCTCGCAAATAAAGTTAGTAAAAACTAATTCGTTTCTCCATGCATTTTCCATACATTTTAAGAAATTGACCAGCACTTTGAGATATCGAAGAAGGAAAAAAGATCTTAGAAAGAGAGCAGATAATATTAATAAAAAAATCGAAGAAAAGCAAAAATAAAAGAAACAATTGAGCGTGGTAATAAAAAAAAGCAGGAGATTGAGAAAGCAAGAGAATATAAGCACAACAAAAGGAGACAAAAATCAATATGTTTAGAGCTGTAAGTCAAATGGGAAGATTTTTGAAATGATATTTACAATAAATAAATGCGATAAATACAGTTAGCAAAAGGCGTAACGTATACATTGGATGATTTTTACACCGCAAAATACCTTCTTGGGCAGCTTTTGTCGAAGGTTCTGCCTCTGATCCATTTTGAACCGAGCCTCTCATACCAACTGCCGAGAGACAACGCTTGCCCACTGAATGCTTCGACTTGGTCTCTCGAGTACTTGCAGCCGAGGCTGGGCGGAGTTTGTTGCCGTTTAGACGCTGATGCCTGAGAAAACAACAAAAGCAATATATAATAATAATGTTGGTCATTAACAGACAAACATGCGCTACTGTTAGAAGCCTCTAAGGGCTTCCCATTCGCTCTCCACAACTGGTTATTTATAGGAGTGTCGGACGTAAACGGGCTTTAAGTATACAAAAAGTATGGTCCCGCTGTTTCTCGCAATTGTGAAGTTTTGCACCGAAAACATTTAATATTAGATGTTATATTTGCGTTCACATAAAATATTAGTATTTGCTTGACACTAACATTCTTATAAATCAACCAAAAGGGTTTGAATCTTAGACGTGAACAAAATAGAAATGGGAAAAGGCAAAGGCACAATTCACAATTGTTCTAATAGACTAATGAATAAACATTTATAGAAAAATAGAGATGACATGGCAAACATCCCTCAGTATTTTAATGTCTGCTTTGGTTTACAAAAGGACAAAGAGAGTCTAGTTTTTGTTCTAATTAGGATCTTGGCAAACTATAAACCAAGGTTGGCAGAAGCTCTGGTCTAACTCTCACTAACACTTAAACAGCTAGAAATAGCGGAACCAATTTTTTACATACTTAAAATACTTTTTCCCGACACTCCTCAGAGCATGAAAAGATCAGAAAATAACCAAAAGCTCACAGAATAGATATCCAGTTGCGATATGCATACTCTGAGGAGTGTCGGGTGAAAAAGTACTTTAAGTATGCAAAAACTGATTCCAATTTTTCTAGCTATAGTGAAGTTTTGTACCGTAAGGCACTTGCTCAAAAACTTAAATATACTTAAACACAAGCAGAATGAAACCAGACGGTGATTCCCAACCTGACGGTGATTCCCTCTTGTATGTGTTTGTATTCCGTGACCATGTTCGTGAGTTTCTCTTGAATAAACGGGTCGCTCAGGATGGCTGTGGCGCTGAAAATTATCAAGGTCTCATGAGTGGAACCGTCCCTGACTGTGTCACAAAAAATTGCTATCATGAAATGGATAATACCGTTCGGAAGAAAGTGACCAACTATACTTTTTTGACCAGCTTTTTCTCCACAGAAAATTTGTCTAACAGTTTCAAATTTTACAAAGCTCCCAATAAACGTTAAGTTTCTCAATGCATGACCATCTTTCTGGCTGTTTTCCAGAAATTGGGGGGGGGGGCGTGATCTCCCACGCCCCTAAATCGGCACAACCCTGCTAAAACTGTACAAACTTCGGGCAAATGAACTTTCAATCTACAGATGAATCTTCATTAAAAATGAAAATTAGCCGAGGGATCAAATATAAAAACCAAATTTAGAATAGATATTTTACTAGTAGATAACTAGCGGCAAATGTCTACCATTCAGACCTAAAAATTTATCTGAGTGATTAAAACACTTGATCAATCACTGATGAACACTTACCTGGGTCTATTTTCTGGTGATTTGCACAAAAGACTTTTTACCAAATTTACCAGGGTTTCTGAGAAATTTTCTGAAATAGGCTGTCAAAGAAATGGGGTAAAGTTACGCTCGAGATGAGAAGACTTGCAATTTAGTCTTGCATTCAAATGCAAGCATAATTAATGAGAGATTCAAGAAAGAAGGACAAAAAAATAAACAATAACTTCAAAGAGTGGTTTTCCATCAGTCTTTATCGGGCGATTTGAACTTACGGTTAAGATATGGATTTATCTCTTGCTTATCTTTTCCATGGAAATAAAAAAACCAGTGAAAATAATCTACATAGATAAAGCTGGGAAATACGGTTTGGTTTCTCATGTTTCAGATAACTCCTGCGTCAAAATTGCAACAAAAAAGCATAAATCTCTATTGTAAGTAAAATTGAAGATTCTCACCTCGTATTTACAATTGACGATTTTGTTGTATAAAGTCATTAAGCTTTGAGCTTCGAAGGCGTAATTCAACATACACATTTCGTATAAAAAACAGCCAAGGGCCTAAAAAGCAATTTTAGATACAGTTTATCGATGATTTAAAAAAAATAAAAATATAAGTATCACAACAACTAAGCATTTTCAGTTTTTCTTGTAGACAAAAAATAGATTTGAAAGTAAATAAAGCTATTGAAAACTATAAAAGGGTTTATTGTGAACATTAGATAATAACGATTTCGAAATATTAGGTAACCGTACTATGCTGTTTGGTTTCAGAACTAAAACTAGAAAATATCTTGATTGAAAGAAAGCACCCCTATTTTAAAGGACCCACGTCCCACATCACTTTGGTTCCAAAGGCTGCTGAGGGAAAGTGGTGAGTGAATGTAAATGATACGCAAAAATCAAGCATAAAGCGTTATTCACAAAGAATTCTGAGCAGCCTCTACAAAGAGCCCATTGAACAAGTGTGGAAAAGTGGAAGGAAAAGACTGAAAAATGTTTTGTGAAGGATTATATTAATTACACGTACCCACATATCGGCCCTGGAGCTGTAGGGAGAGTCTTGGCACATTTCAGGGCTCAAGTAACACGGCGTGCCTACGCATGTCTGGGCCATGTCAACGGTGCTGTCCATGACCTTTGAAATACCGAAGTCACCTGCGGAAAGGGGATATTATATAACAAAGTAAAAAGTCCTTCCTATAGAACAATAATCAGATATGAGGAAAGCAAGCTTCGATATACCAACATACCCATGCCAAATTAACTAGTTTCCTAACAAACTAACTATGGTAAGCGTCATATCAAGTTATAATTGTTAAATACTTTAAATTATGGTACAAAGAATGATCATTCATTCTATAAAAACGTTCAGCTATAGAAAGAGATTTTTTGTAAAGGATAGTTAAAACCTAAACGGGTACATGGCTTAGGTTATATACATCATTTGCGCTGCAAACTTCAAAGGATGCATACTTTGAGGGGTGTTGTATAAAACAGTGTACACCTAAAGTATGCAAAAATTATGGTTCCCCAATTTCATACTTGTCTAAATCGTCGTTCATAGAATTTTATATCCGTTAAAAAATTTAATGCCTAGTTTAAAAACCTAGCTTAGTTGTTCAGGGTAGAAATCAATTAAAGGACAGCATCATTTTAGAAACATAACAAAGTATTGATATACCTAGTTTTGCGATTCCATTCTTCATAAGAAAAATATTTTGCGATTTTATGTCTCGGTGAAGAACTCGGTTAGAATGGAGATACTGTACAGCCATTACAACTTGCATGAACCACTGAAAAAACGAACGATATGTAATCAAGAAGCTGCTTCTCTTGAAGCACAAAGAAAAACAAACAATGTCATCAAAATTAATTAAATTCTATTTGCTGAATATGGCACGCTACGGATAGGGTATCTTGAAACTGAGGAAAATTGGCTAATATGTTTATTTCGATTACCATCTAGAGTGGAAAGTTAATAACCACAAATAATCTTCATTCAGTGTGATAACTTATAATCACTCTGTGCTGCTCTTACTACATCAATCCCACTGAAGCGCAACCCCAGCTTAACAAGAACAGAAAGGACAAACATTGCCAAAGAGGCACTCAGACCGTACCGATAGTAATTGCAAAAGAGAAGAACCAAAATAAGACTATTTATGCACCTAGTTGTTTATTACTAAGCAGCTTAAAAAATGAATTTAACAAAATATACATTATGATATTTGAATTGTTAGTTACTAAATGGTTGCATAGAGAGTAGCAACTTAGCAACACTGAGTAGCAGCTTAGAATAATAATAAATAACTTAGAATAAATAGAATCATCAAATGAATGAAAAGCACCTTTATGATTGTTTCCTCTTCCAGTTGAAGTGACTCCTGAAAAATTGGGAAAGCAGCTTGAAAACCAAAACAGAAACCAGATTTTTGAAACAAAACTCTTGATGAATAACATTCAACAGCTCAATAAATTGTTACAATTTATTCATCATAATAGCAAATAAATTATCAAAGAAACATTATGGATAATGTTACCCAAAGTTCTTGGAATCCATTAACTCATTCATTCCCCTCTTTGAAAAGTTCTCTGGTCCCACTAACATGAAGATAAAGACAAGAAGATAGCTATGGAAAAACTGTGTAAATTTCCTTCAACAAAATACCTGTTTTGCCTCTTGGATTTTGTCATAAATCGATCCACCATCACAGTAATCCTGCAATGTCAGGCATCTAAGTTATCAAATTGATTTGCCAAAATAATGAAGGGTAAAAATGGTACAACTAAGTCTTGATTTTTAAACTAGAGAGCAATAAGTTCAATGACAAAATGTTGCAAGCCTTGACCATTTCCAGAGATGACAGCTATTAAGAAGCATTCCATTGATGATGAACAGCAGGACCTCTTAACTTCACCATTCATGTGTCCAGATGATTCTATTTTATGCCACTTCGAAAAATAAATTTAAACACACATTTGGAAACAGAAAACATCTTTATAATTACAAGCATTGATGCATGGTTATAATTTCATAATCAAGCAACAATGCTTGATTTTACTCACTGAGTTACTTAAAATCATGCAGAGTCCAAATGGGCAAGCACTTTAGGCAGGGGCGGATTCAGGGAAAAATGACTACAGCAAAGGAAGGGAAATTTTTAGAGCCACGCCCTTCAGGCTGTCTAAAATGAGGGCCACACCCCTTTTATGTGAATACTATTGTTCTATTGTTGGTCATATGAACCAAATTTCTGTTAGTGGTCAGCGCTAAAATCATAATAAAATCTAACAAAGGCTTTGATCCGTGTTTTCTGTTAGGAATGCGTCACATTCACAGAACGGAAACAAAGGAAATCGCAAGGGCTATTGTTGACATTTTCATAGGGAGATTGAACGCGACAGAATTTTGGAATAGGCTATTGACGTAAGCGGTCGCGAATACAATTGCAGTCTATCTGTTTATTGGACAGTTAAACAACAATTGCATAGTTCAACTTGTATCTTGATCTTGATTGGCTATTTGATTTTATTGGACATTTGCATAGGTCAACTCGGCTTCTTATTCGACAGTTTTACTTCACCTATGCTCGCGCCAAATCTAGCATAGCTCAACATGTCTGTGATTGGCTTGACGAACGAATCAACAGCAATAGCGGCAATAGGTTGTGATGTAATTCCAGAGAACAGGAATAATTTTTTGTGGCATTGGAGACGTTAATTGATGCAAAAGGAAATTCTTTGAGGAAATCTGACTTATGCTCGCGCAAAGGTTGCTAACGTCTGGAGCCGCTTTAGGCTACCATATACTGTAGCAAAATTTGTGGTCATCACAGCCTTTTAGGCTGTCTGCTTATCTCTGTCTGTTTATCAACCAAGTTTTATCATTACGATTATGTACATTTTAAAAGAGCCAATTTTCCTTTTTCTCCTTCTTTTATTTTTAAAAACTTTATACACTGGTGCTTAGCTTCTTTTTAGAAGGCATTCAGTATATGGGTAGATAGATGGACAGCCCAACCTAGCCTGGAACACACCTGGCATATATACCTTTTTGCTAAACATAACTGTTTATACCAAACTGGAAATAATGCTGCATCTAACTTTAAGGATGGCAAACGTTGTCTGTAGATTAATGTCAAAAAATTTGAAGATCTGAAACATAGCTAGGAAAAAAGCATATTTACATACCTGTAATATACAAAGGAATTCATCTCTTGAATCAAAGAAATAATCATGAAGAGCAACTATGTGTGGATGTTTTAGACTTTGAAGAATTCTGTAATTAAAAATTAATCTAATAAAAGACAGAAAAGAAAGAAAACAAGCAAAGAAAAATCTGATCTGATTCTGCACGACATAAGATAAATCATATGACCAATAATATAAACTACTGACTCAATAGAATAAGCTTTCTTTACGGGTATCTTATCAGCCTTCAAAGTCTGTTATTTAAAACCAGTAAGGACCATTGAAGCACTTCTTAGTTGGTCCTAAAACTCCTCCACAGAAAAAGATTGTTATTTATTCCTCAATTAGCCTAGAACACAAAAAGTGCTACATCTACCAAAAAATTTGGCATAATTTTGTCCATATTTATTTTAATCAGAAACTTACTTTGCCTCCCTCAAAACATGTTCTTTTGTTCTTGTAGGCCTTGAGGAATCCAGTTGTATTTCTTTCATTGCAAACAGTCTGATCAAATATAGAAATAAGCAACAGTTTCAACAGAGCCAAAGCAAGACACAAATGCCCACAGAGAGATATGGGAGAGGAAAATAATCCACAATATTGCAACAAAGTTTTCAGATGGCCTTCCAGTTATTGTTTCTCTATCGAATCGTCATTGAGATAGATGAGAACATATCCTCAAGTTTTAGTTATCTCAACAATTCTATTGAAAACACCTTCTAACTTCAGATTAATTCATTCAAAACGTTAAGTTACATGCAACATGCTAGTAACTGTTTGATCTATAGCGGGGTAACACTTTTTCATTCACATCCTACATAGACTGACATAATGTAAAAAATGAATTATGATATTATAAAACAGATACAATGAACTAGCAACACATTAAGAACAAAGTCCACAAGAGATCAAGATCCAGTCTTGTGCAGGAAAGATGGCGTCAATTCGCCAAGTTATGGAAACACACCAAAAACTTACCTCCCATTTTCCTTCTCTTTAACCAAATACACAATAGCACAGCCACCTTGTCCAAGGCGCTTTAATTTTTCATACTTTTCCATTTCGATGGTATCTGTGTTTCAACCATTTACGAAACAAATGCTCAGCAAAACAAATGCCATAATCCATCAGCCTCGTTGTGAAACGGGAAACTATGAGGCATTCCGGTCCATAAGTTTCCGCATTCCTAGTTGCTATGGTGATCATATAATACCGTTCAAAAAGTCTTGGGACGATTCTAAGTTTCGAAAGACGTTTATGATACGAGCTTTAAAAAACATGCATTTGATCCTCTCTTATTAAGTATGACAACCCGCTATTTCCATAAAACTTTTATAAGACATTGTGCATGTTTCGAAGTATTTCAATTTCGCCAAATTATTTGAAAAAGATTAACCGTAAAATTTTTCTGGGCCAGCAACATGAACATGTAGGTTATAATATGTCGTGTAATATCATACGAGAAGCGTCTGGAAATTATCTTTATAAAAATAATGGTAAAAGCTACGAAAAAACTGCATCATTTGTAGGCTGCTCAAAGAATGCAGCTTTCGCTGTAAGCAAAAAGTTTTTTAAGTTTAGAACCGTGAAACATTTGCCAAGGGTTGGCAGACCAAAGAAGTTCCGGACGCCAAGTCATGAAAGGTCTTTATTGAGAGATAAAAAACAGCATAAATCCCGATTAATTTGCCAGAAGGTCAAAGCGCAGAGGTTTCAAATTCTGATAATTAATTGTAATGAATAAAAAGAGCTGAAATTTTGCAACTTGTTGATGCATTTACTGCATTATTTAGACCATTTTAAAGGATAATAGAAGTGTTTCAAAAGATACATTTTTTGATCGCCTTAAATTGTTTTCATTTGCCAGTAGATTCGAAATTTCGAATCGTCTCAAGATTTTTGAACGGTAGTGTACAATTTATTTTTGATGTCATTTCTCCCATCTTCAAATTTTGTAGTGGCAAATTTTTAGCTTCTTTCTTATTTGTGCAAAATGTAGTGCGAATGCATTATTGAAGTCCTGAGAAGTGGCACAAAGGTTCCTGAAACAATGAAATTACTTTAATCTGATAAATTCACCGCAGAAATTGCACAAACTGTCTTCTGCAAGAAGTGGAGCATGAAGGTGTAAGTGGAACATTCATAGTATCAGATATTTTGAATCAATTTGAGACAGCTAGATGAACACTTTCCTATTCCCAAATTTAATATTTTGGTAGTCAAACACTCTAGTACTTCTAAACTGACGTCAAAGTAGCATTGATTCATAATGTTTAGATGAATTAACATGTTTACGATTGTGACACTAGTTGTTATGTTTATGATAGTGACACAACCTTTTACCAACTTCGATCTAGACCAACACTAATACATGTATTGTATGTGGATTCATCATTCTTTGTGATTTTTATTTCTAGCTCAAGCACAAGTTTTAACAAAATTTAAATAAAGATTGAACTTTTACTTTCGACTTAAATATGTATGGCCATAACTAACATCGACGTTAGTTGCTCCATTGAGCAATGTTGAACTGCAATCAAAGAGACTTGCTTTGAACTGTATAGAGTACAGTAGAGCAGTGTTGGGAACATGACTTATCAGTCTTGTGTTGCGCAAACGGCAACTGAACGGTATACAAATTTGTTTGTTTTACCAAAATACACTACCGTTCAAAAGTCTTGGGACGATTCGAAGTTTCGAATCTTCTGGCGAATGAAAACAATTTAAGGCCATCAAAAAATGTATCTTTTGAGAACCATCCTATTATCCTTTAAGATGGTCTAAATAACATAGTTAAAGCATCAACAAGTTGCAAAATTTCAGCTCTCCTTATTCATTACAATTAATTATCAGAATTTTAAACCTCTGCCCTTTGACTCTAGCAAATTAATCGACATGTATCCTGCTTTTTGATCTCTCTATAAAATCTCTATAAAATGTACAATGTATCTCTTCAGGGAACATTCTCTCAATCAGTGCCTTTTTGGCTTCACTTTAAAAAGTGAATGTTGCTCGGACATCCTCTACAAATACTTAGATGTAAACATTATGTAAAATTTGTATGCACCCGTCAGCTTTGTCATCTTCCTCAGACAATTCCAGGCTTTTCCCGGAGCTGGAATATTCATCAATAGTAATGTCACTTTTCTCTGACGTTCTCTTTAAATTTTCGGAGTTTTTGTTCTTCTGGCAAAAACCAAAAAACTTTCCTTTTTTTCGTCGCAACTCGAAAATAATTACGATCTTTTTGCATCATTCTTGCGAAGAAAAACAAATTAAACCTTCATTACAATAAGATAAAGAATTCACAGTAGAAATGCATTGCAGAAATAAAATCACAAAGAATACACTCTGATTCGAAAATAATGTCTTTAATTTTCAAAATCCAAAAATCGAGATTTTCTATTAAAACAAGAAACCCCAATAATATCTTACTTCCAATTAACCTACAACATCAAGTTCTTCTTCATCTTCTTCAGGTTTAGGTGCAGCATCTTCCTTTATCAAAAGAACCTGGAGGAAAAATACATTTATGGCTTATTGAAAGCCAACTATTCCATTTGGCATATGATTTACATTCTACCTACTTAGACCTGTTACATATGTGTCAGAATCTCTGGAGGCAGCATCTTATCAAATGTGACATCAAATGTTACACCAAAATAAGGAAAAACAGCACAAAAAGATTTACAGATACTATATATTGAGATTGCTTTTCTCATTAACTATTACAAAGAGTTAACACAATGCTATGAAAGAATAGTTTCCTGTAATTCTATCTACAATTCTAGAGTTTGGCAACATTTTTCAACACAGGTTACCAACATAACCAACACCAGCTATTATATCAGAACCCTGTTAATAAATAACCAGGTTTTAATAGTTTGCTACAATCATAAATGGTTCAGCTTCCCCCAATTCAACTTAATTACTGTCAAATTTATATTACAACTCTAACCTCTTCTTTTTTAAAAAGCCCACTTCGTTTTTCCTTCTTTATCTGTCTTGATGTTTTTGCCAATGCTTTCTTTTGCGTTGGATTAACTTTTTCAGTCCATACAGTTGAGGAGCTTTTATCTCCTAATCTCTGGATTTAGAAAAAAAAAGGATTTTGAAGCAAAAGAAGTTATGTGAACAAGTGCTTTGTGGTACTTAACTTCACAATTTAGCTAGAAATAGCAGAACCGGTTTCTTGCATACAAGTAATTTTTCATCTAACAAACCTCAGAGCATGCAAACGCCCGAAAATGACCAAAAGCTAACAAAATAAATGACTGGTTTCAGATTGAAAACACAAGCTGGTGAAAAGAAGGGCATATCAGGTCAATCATATCCAATCATACGCTCTTCATTTCACCCTCTAGCATTTTTGATTCACAACTGATGAGAGAAAAGTGATCTGAAGGACGATAAAGTTCATTCTGTCTGACATACTGCAAAGGAGTTATTACTGGCAATTAGCCTTGTTGTAAAAAAGAATCATCTATAAAAAGTTTCTGACAAAACTGAACCAACCTTTCTAGAACCCCGCCTTGAAAGGCTTTCATTATTATGAACTTCTTTTTTATCATCTTCAAGAAAAAGATTAACATTGCCTCTATCAATAAATCAAAAACTGAAATTGTATACATTCCAAGAAAAACAAATATGTCTCATTTCCTTTAGATTCCTATCACTAAATTAGCAGACTCTGATGGAAAATATTTACTTTTACAAATCTTTCCAATATTTAGTAAACAAAAAATTCAAGCATCCTGCTTTTAGGCAGCTCAATATATAGGCATTACTAGTTTATCCCTCAAAGAGAATGTGGAATAGCTATATACAAAAAACTATAACAAATATTGTTACCTTTCATTACAACAAAATGGTGCCTAACGAAAGCACACACTCCTTTGAATTTGTCATCATCAAAGAGTTCAAAATCTGAAAAAAATCAAAAGAGCAAATATTGGAAAAAAACTCTGAAGGTAATGCTTCTAATATTTAGACTAAAAAGATTACAACAGGACCGGGAATGACACTTATTCATAGGGTGAGAAAAGGACAATCAAAACAAATTTCAAACAAGAGAGTTTCCCACAAAATGAAACAAGTGAAGTTTGTCAAAATCACATTTTCACTACTTCCTGCATTTGTGAAAATTGAAACAACCAAGATTTAACAGCTGCAAAAAATTTGATGGGCACAGAGATGGGCAGACACAAGGATACTATTGTTAATTTTCAAATACTTACCAATAAAGAATTCTTTATCATTTGGTGACACATCTGCATCAGGACAAATTATCCTTATAAGTTCTAGCTGCTCCCGCAGGCCAAGTTTTTGTGATACCAGTTCAATTAGCATTTCAAGGACTTCCTGCTGTCTTTGTGTAGTTAGTTCACTCCTATGCAAAAAATATAATCACTATATATCACATTAAATAAAGGCCCTTTGCATGTTTTAGAGACGCTCTTAAAATCTTTCTTTTTTCATTTGTTTTGTGAAACTGTGCACTCATCATCACAAGGCACCATCAAAACTTTCTGTAAACCTCCAATATACCAAAAAGCTGAAAGACAGCAAACAAAACAGAAGATAAGACAATAAATGAGAAGTTAAGCAAACGAAGAACACCTACCACCTGCAATCTAAACATGTTAAAACAGTATTAATGTCATTCCTCCGTCTCTGCTTTTTCTGTGAAGAGCATGTTGTTCTTTTTTGGTTCCGCTTCCTACTCTCAGGTTGATTGTTGTGTTTTGGTCTTTTGAATGAACTTGAGCAGCTATGAAAATCTAAATCAAAATCTAAAGAGCAAAAAGACTAGTTTAGGTAAAAATCACAATTGATTTGCAAGGATGAAGTTCATGACTGAAGAAAATCTTAAAAAAAATTTGAAACAAATCTAATCAAGCTGGTTCAAACTAGTTTTATTCAACAATTAAGATCGCAAATCATTCTTGAAAAAACAATCTTTGGCTCTGTATTTGACAAAAAAAGCTTTAGCAGTGGCATTAGTGAAAACACAACTGCTTACCATTTGTAGCTTCGTCAATGTCTAAAAAGCTGTCTGGTAAACAATACATTTCCAGCCCATAGTCTCGCTCTGAGGAACATGGAGATGATGCGCTAGATGGGCTTCCACTCGAACAGCCTCTTGAAGACAGGATAGATGATGTTTCCCAGCTGTCATTAGTAAACAGCTCACTATCATGAAAAAAATCAGGTACTTTGTTAAAACTTTGCCACTTCAAAGTGTTGTCTTGAATAGAACGAGGACTAGGAACTTTGATTTAACTTAAACCTCACAAGAATGGCTTCAAAATAAAAACCCGGTCATTCTATTTTTTGCTTCTTCTTGTATTATTTTAGAACATATCATACAATTACTTCAATAAATCTGCTTCTATTGCTCTATTGGCATTCCATGTCAATGTATTCAAAAAATATCCTAAAATTTATGTCCTAGAGAAGCCCTGATTTCAGCATTCAACTCACATTGGCATGTTGGGCAGTTTGGAATCAATAAAACATTCTAAGTGTTAGTGAGAATTTAAAAAAACACTTATCATGTCCTTACAATTCAAAATCTGTCCCAACAGCTTCAAATACAACTTTCTCTTCCTCTTCTTCTGATATCTCCAGCTCATGAACATCAAAAGCCCTAAAAAAGGAAACTAAATTGTAAAAACAAACAAAAAATAAGGCAAATGCAACAGGCATTATAGTTTATTATGGAAAATACAGTGAAAACTGTCTTGCATAGACAGCAATGCAAGACGATGATCAAGATTCAATTTGCAGAGCAAGTTTACAGTAGATCTCATCTAGAATCAAAATACCATTAGCTTTATGGAAAACCAATTTTGGTAGATAGCAGAGATCAGGAAGATATATAATTAAAACAATCTTTTCAAGACAATAGTCAATTGTCCAAAATATAGGTTTGCTACGCTCTTTTTAATTCTCAAAATGTTTGCAAGTGGTTAGTCCCAGAATTTCCATTTGCTCTAACATAACAGAATTACATATGCCAATTGAACTTGGGTGGTATTAGAAGTAGCACATGAAATGGTAATCCATTCAATGAATGGAGGCACCAGTGAAAAACATAACCACATGTGCTTAAGACAACAAATTTTGATAAACATTAGCAAGGCAAGCAGGGTTTACCATGTGTCAAAAAGTTGTGATTATTCACCTGCAAACTAAGATGCTAAAAGAACATTCAAGTTTTGGATCTATTTAAAACATTAAGCAAAAATCTATATTTTCAATAGGTAACTGCAAAAATGAATCTTTTTGTTGAAGTATCAGCCTTAGTTTTTGCCCTATGCAAATTCTGTTGCTAGATTATGGGGAACTTCCAAAAATAGATTCGGACAGCACAAATTCAGAACAACATAGATTTGTTAAATTTGTGGGTAGCTGTGTAGCAACAACTTGTTCAGAAAAAGATACAAACAAGGAAGGACTGAAAAAAATATCTGGTCTTGTCTAAGAGGAACACTTTAGGAGTAAGAATATTCAATTATATTTAAGTGACTTTTGGTAGGGTTGGGCTTTTTAAGATGAGACAACTCATGGTTTAAACCGGTTTGAGTAGTTCATGGAAATCCACTAAGATTCCAAATTTCTTAATATTTTTATTTGCTTTAAGGCTCCCAGTGTGTCACGCTCTCAGTGCCTTAATGTTGGACAAGGCTCTCAATCAACAGCTTACTAATTTGACTCAAGGGCTAAAAAGCAGTGATATAATAAGAAAATAAAGCAATGAATGGCCCAATGTGTGTAGCATTTATTTTAATATTAAAACCTTATTGAATTTTGTTGAAGTAAGTATTCTCCTGCGAGCCACGTGTGTCCCCCCAGTCCTTGGACGGGGTGCGTTCCCAGGCCCAAAGCGACCCATTCAAAGCATGCAACTCGTGTACCAACGATTTAGGGCATAATCAAGCTAGTTTGTACTTAAATTAACTAACAAAATGTTTAGCAATGTTTTAGCGGCATAGGCTGAAGCTTCTTGTTCCCTTACGTGACAACAAAGCATTTTTCTTGCGAGCGAGAAAGGTGGAATCTGGTTCGGTTGTGCAGCTCCGGTTCGATGGCATACAGAGCAGCTCAAACAGCCAAATCAGACAAATGAAATGTACTTATTGGCAAAAAAGATAAGTTTGATAGCCTTATGAAGACATGATGTCTTTAAGAATTTAGTGCGCTTTAAACAGGAAAAGAAAAAGCCAACGTGGCCGGGCTAAGCGTAGGCCTGCGAAGGTGATACGTCACTAGCACCGACAAGATCAACATGTTACCTGCTGAAAAATGAATCCTCTGGAAAGGCTAACATCGCAACTGTGGTGGACAACGTATCAAAAATAAAACTACAAGGGTGCGTGCTCCTTCTTCTAGTCTACCACTTCATTTGGTCTTGAAGTCTTTCCACTTCCCAAGACCTAGCCAACGTGATTCACCAGAGTACCAGCAAACAATGAAACGGTGTTATCACGTGTAGAATAGCCTCCTTCTCGTGTTCAGTCGTCCATGAGGCCAGGCTCCTGTTCGTTATCACTTGTGACGTAGATTGTCCATGGGAAACGATGCCTAATTGGAGTTGACTTTCTTTTAAGTTTCTTCCTAAATTCATTAACGAAGTACGCAACAAAGTCGTTAATATCCTACAGTCGTTTACTGAATGATTCCATTCATTGTAACAATTTACCAACCTCCCTGTACATACCACTCTGGATCCTTATATGGCTTCTTTAAAGAACAGATCAAATTCTAAGCACAATTGCAGACTTGAACCATACTGAGCACTCCTTCAACTGCACAAATAATATTATTGAAATTCAAAAAACCATTACGCAATAGGATGATACAACAGGACAAACATTTATTATAAGTTTCACCCACCTTCCCTCAAGATGAAACACCACAATTAGCTTTTCATATGAACCCGTTTCACAATTTGATGTTTGCATCACAAGCAAAGAACCATTTCCAGACCAAACTCCTCTTGAAGAATTCTGCTTGATTTTTTTCATTTGATTATTGTTATTGTTTTTGTTGCATTCTTTAGTTGATTTGTCAATAATTTACATAATTAGTTTTTGCAGCATTAAAGTAGAATTTGAATGAAATGAAAACTTTTTACAAGCCCCAAAGAGTAGTTCTGATCTTCGCAAAAAGCAAAAGTTGTAAAGCTACTGAGAACCACAGCACTAAATATCTTAGACCAGAAAAAAACTTAAAAATTTTGTAATAAGAATCTGACATACTTTTTGACTGTTGATCCTGGCAGTGAAAATTGGTGATCATTCAAGTTCACAAGTCATTAACTGAGGCATGCTTTGCCATTATGCCTTAAAATTTGTTCTTTACATGGTTTATATACTCATTTCACACCTCTTTTGTTTAATTAACTAGTAATGTGGAAATTCAACCAGAAATAAGGCCAAACAAAGGGTGAAAATAAAAAAAACACACTTGTTTCACAACTTGCTTGCACATATTTAAAGATTCAATTTGAGTTTCTAGCGATATCTTTTCAGAGACAATGTGTTGTGCTTCTTCCAGTTGGCACGTCGTGAGCTGCCAATGACATTATTTTTACCATGGCCTTTACCCATTCCACGATTTTTGCGACCAGCAGCTGTGAGGCCTCTCAGTTCCCTGTGTTTATGTACTGACTTGCATATCCAGTTAATTCTTGGGTCACGTCTCACTGCTTTATGTTGGGGGTCGATCATTATTACTTCAAAGAATTTGTAAGTTGAGTCCTGTCCAATCCAATATGAATTAAGAACACGCAGACCACCACAATGTCTACCAGCTCTTTCCTAGAACGGAAAATCTTTACTGTCAAAACAGATATAAAAAAGAGCAGCTTTAATAATAACAGTGGAAGTTGTTAACATCATACAGAGCAGGTACTGCAAAGTCAAAAATTTTATATTGCAAAAAACAATGGCATCTATTTCCATTTCACCCTTTACAGGTTTGACCTGCACCGGTCACACAGGTAAAAAATGCAGAGATGGAAACATTTTTACAAACATTTAATTTTTGCAAAAAATGTCCCTGTGCAATGAGATCACATATCAACAGTGACATGATAAATGACCAATTAACACAGGTTTTACTCTAGCCATGGAAGAATTGTCATTCGAGATATGTTGCTCAGAATGGCAGATTGAAAAGATTTCATGGCTACACTTTCTCATTCATAGAAAATTATAGATGTGTGTCAGTAGATAAAACTTAAGCAGGTTTTGCACATCAGAAATGTTAGCAAGGTGAAAATATGTCTGTTGAAAACAAACATGCATAATGCTTTTTAAAACTAGATAAATTTTAAACTAGATGTAAGCTTACAGTTTTGAGTACATTAAGTACCCAGAGAGATTAAACTAGTTTCATTTGCTTGGGATATGCAGGTTATTCTTGAGCAAAAAAAATACACATTACAGAACACAAAAAACTGTGAAAAGTGTGGGCTTGTTTGACATGTGATTTGGATTTAAAGGGATTCAGTCTTATACATGCTTCTTTTTATATAAGGAACCTACCTCAAGGCCTAGTTCCAAAACTTCCTTATTCGTAGACCTCAAATCATCAGATTTTAGTACCAAAAGTTCCTTAAAAGTTCCTTAAGTTCTCACTTTTGGTGCTTTGACTACAATAAGCCTTAACTCTTAAAAGAGAGAGGTGCGAGATAGCATATGCAGAAACTACTCAATGAAGCACTTGACACACGAATAGCAAACAATCTATGCAAGTATTGGCTGCAAATGAATGGAGCCAGCTTTTTAGTTCTTCATGCTTGAAGTTATAAAAATTGATCAAAATGAAAAGTTCCTTAGTGATTTCGTTTTTAGTAGTATAAGTTCTTTAAATATTTTGGCCTTCTACATGTAGGTTCCTTATAAAGTGGTTCCTTGTAAAAAGAAAAGCGTGTACTCTCATACCAATTCTTCTAAGTAGGAGTCACTTAAAATTGTTATGTACAAATTGCAACGAAAAGTTTAACAGCTTGATTTCCTTGCATCCGAACAGTTTTTCTCTACCTGATAAATAAGCCTGGACAAAAGACAAAACCAAATAATAAACACACCTCAGCAACTGAACGAAGACTTCTTTGGAATTTGATTTGGTTGACACCCTCTCCTTTTGGCTTTCCGTATGTGATACCCTTTGGTACTGGCTTCTTGCGGTCACCTCTCCTTATTCTAATTCGATAAATAACATAGCCCTGCTTGGCCTTATATCCAAGTCGTCTAGCTTTGTCAGGACGGCTAGGCCTTGAAGCACGATGGATTGCTGACAGTTGGCGAAGCTGCCAGCATCGGATCCTGTGCAGGAACCGGAACAGGTCACTCTGCTTCTTTTTATAGAGCTCTTCAAGATACTTGTAGGCTCCCATTTTGAGATCTGTAAGAAACACAAAGCACTGCTTTCATTTGATGCTTAAAATGTAGCATTATACATAGATACACATACATACAAAGACAAATAGTAAGAGAAAGACTTTGAGTCTTCTGGATTTCTCAGAAGAGACCTTTCCCTAAGACTTAGATCTAAAAAATCTGCCAAAATTGATGCTTCACTGTTGCTTCATCTATATAGTATTTGTAATTTTTGGTGCTTATGAATATAAATAAATTTATAATATATATATATCTATAAATCTTTCTATGGGAAAGAGATATCTTAGAGTTTGTGTCAATGGAATTCACAAGTTAGTGAAAAAGCAGGTCTAACTCAAGTAGGGGACTTGAAGAAAATAAATTGGGCCAGACACAATTTACTGGGAAAAGGAAGCTAAATACTATGATAGACTCTAAAAATAGCACACTAATCTATGGAGTCAAAATGCAGAGACGGAAACATTTTTAAAACATTTAATTTTTGCAAGAAATATCCCTGTGCAATGAGATCACATATCAACAGTGACATAATAAATGACCAATTAACACAGGTTTCACTCTAGCCAAGGAATAATTGTCATTCGAGATATGTGGCTCAGAATGGCAGATTGAAAAGATTTCATGGCTACACTAAACCTAGCCAGTAAGTAGAAGCACAGAAGAA
Organism: Nemopilema nomurai; assembly: GCA_003864495.1. NCBI lineage: Eukaryota > Metazoa > Cnidaria > Scyphozoa > Rhizostomeae > Rhizostomatidae > Nemopilema > Nemopilema nomurai. Next base: position 1,082,698 of record ML133480.1, read on the forward strand.
AAAAACCCTTCACATCAATAATAACACGAGACATTAACTAGCTTTGCGTTTCCTACTTAGAACCTGTATAAATCGTAGTTCCATCTACACACGAAGAAGCATATTATCAACACTAGACTAGTTCTTGAACATTAAAAACAATTTCAAATTGCTTAAAAATAAACTGGATAAAGTTAACTAGACTTTATAAAAGTAGCAATAAAAACTATTCCGTTTTAGCGTTTCAACTCAAAATCTGAATTGTTGTGCCGCAGCATCGAGTGTGGCCTATACCCTATTTTTCGCAATTCAAGGAGAAAATTCACGCCATTCTAAAAGTTGTACCTTTGACGATACATTACAAAATAGAATAAAGTCAAATTTATAGCATTAATCGAGGTAATAGTTGGATTCAAAGAGATTTAAGGATGGAAAAATTTAGCAAAATTCTCTACCTGACAGTCCTCAAGCAAGTAAAGGACGATAGAGAGACAATAACCTCGTTTTGAGGTCGAATGAAGAATGTCTACCTCGATTTCAATAGCCATTCGGGGAGAAAGCCACTGAAAGCCCCAAACATTCCGCAAACACCCTTTTGTAAATTTTTTTTAGCTTTTTCATCAGTTACAACGAAAACCATTGAAAGTTTCAGCCCAGAAACTTCAAGTACCTTTCATCAAGTTTGCATAGTAGTGAAATCTTCATAGCCTAACGTTCTTTTTGATGGCGATTGTCAACGATAAGTAGGCTTTGTAATTGGAATAATTTGCTGACAGATCATATTCATTCTTCCTTTCTGCTAGGAGTGATGAAATAATGCTTGTGATGTCGGCAAGTTTTTAGCTTTTAGAGAAGAAGGGTTGGATTTACGAAAAATTTTGAAAACATCCGTGAAAAACGAATTTGGTCATTTCCAGCTGCTTGCAAACATTTAAGCAAATTTTTCTACTTTAAATTATTAATTTTCCTTTTGGTTTTTTAAACTTGAGGTTTTTCAAGAGTACAAATACAAAATGCCTGAAAACAAACGAGGCAAAAATTATGCCCCGTAGCTATCTCTTGTGCCTGCGCAGTAGCAATATTGTTTTGGGCCTGATAGAACTCTGGCCTATTTGTAGTTTCCGATCAACAAACACGATTCCTAGAAATTTATCTAACGTAAAGGAAAATGAATATAAATGCAAACGTTCTTGGTGGTCTTGGGCTGGAGAAAAGTGAGGATGCAAAGCCTAATTTATTTGAATGGCTGAAGGAAGTGCAAGGAGTCCATCTTCCTAGGGCTGAAATGAACCAACTTATCATGGACTACCTGATAACGGAAGGATTCAAAGAGGCAGCTGAAAAATTCCGAGGAGAAGCTTCTGCTGAGCCACATTCGGCTTTCGACTCGCTGGACGAAAGACTGAAAATTCGAGAGGCAGTGCAATCTGGCAACATCGAAGAAGCGGTGACGTTGACCAATTCCCTTAACCCAGAAATTCTAGATTCAAGATCACGCTTATATTTTCACCTCCAGCAGCAGCAGTTAATTGAACTTGTTCGTGAACGGAAAGTAGAAAAGGCTCTTGAATTTTCACAGAACGTTATGGCTGAGTTGAGTCTCGAAAATGCGCAGTTTTTGGATGAACTTGAGAAGACCATGGCTCTACTGGCCTATGAGAATCCGGAAAATTCGCCATTTTCAGATCTTTTGAATTTCTCTCAAAGACACAAAGTAGCTAGTGAACTTAATGCAGCAATACTTGAAGCAGATCACCAGCAAACAAATTCAAGATTAGAGAACTTGTTGAAAATGTTACTCTGGGCCCAAAACGAACTTGATGAGAAGAAAGTAAAGTATCCTAAAATGATTGATGTTGCCAATGGTATTGTACAAGATTCAAAATGACACACTTGAGAAACGGATTCTTTATTGTTTAGATATACTACCTTGTTTCATATTTATAAAGCTCAAGACAGATATATGTAAATTATAGGCAGCCATATCTTGTACATGGATGTTCAGCATCTTTCATATAGATATATAATATTACATGGTGGTTCTGTCTTTGCTCATCCTTCTCTTTTTCATTTATCATTTATAAAATTCAGTATAAAAGTAGTAGCATGGTTATCCTTTGAGGAGTCACATAGTTTTGACTTACACCTTACACAAAGCTCAGATTAAATCAAAAAGATTTTCTTCAGAAGCTAATTACTTGACAGCTTTGAATGAAACATGTTATGAATAATGCTAAGAATCAACCTAATAAGTTTCATCATATAATATAATTCACACAAGTTTCTTGAGCTTATAATTGATTTTGAATTTTTCTCAACAAGTCATCCACTGGTTTTTTAAGCTTGCACCATCTAGGCATTTATCGAAATGGAGGCAAAAAACAGTAAATAAAATACTGAGCATCAAGCTAAAAAATTCACCTTGCTTCTTGACAAATTAAATCCTTTGTAAGAGACAGGGCTTGGCACTGATAACCCTTCGGTGCCAGGTTCTTTGCAACTGGTCTCTTGTCAGCAACTATGCTCAATTATGTGTTCTACCTACTATATATACCCTTATTATCCACTCCCAGCTGTAAAATCATTCGGCCAATAGTCTCAACATGGTATTGCAATTCTCCGATTAGAGTTGACGTCCACAGCTCTTTCCCAAAAATTAACATCAGAATTGAAATCCTGATCTTTAACTTAGTTTATACTGAAAACTTCATGTTGTTTGGACCGTCTGGTTGTGAGTTACATTATTTTAAATATTTAGATAGGACCCTATTTCATGCCATTTGACTGCAATTTGCGGCTGCAGTGAAATTTTTTCACTGCACCAGCAAATTGCATTGGAGTGTATTGGAAAAGCTAAATTTCTAGAATGGGTTAATTCACAGCATGACAGTCCAAACACTCAGAAATTTTCTGTACAGACTAATTTCAACATGGAGATTCCATTTCTATGATCCATTTTTGCCATATATGAAGATAAAAATTGCTCGAATCCGAAAATAGAACTTCTAATTCATTCTAAAAAGTCTTAAGACATAAATTCTGCAGAAATTCAGGTATTGGTTGAGCATCCTTAAACATTCACTTTTTTACCAAGTGCCAATTGTTTAACAAAATACAATGCATCCATGTGAAATTTACTGGATATCATGATGGATAAATTACATAAGATTGTTGTTCTACTTAGGGAAGCTTCCTGTTAAATGCTTTCATCTTCTGCAGAGATATATCAAAGATTTAAGTCTCTAAAGTTTAATCGAGCTTTTGATTCACAAGCTATAATGATTTAGATTGATATAATTTTCTATGAAAATGCAGGCAACTTTCCTCATTGTCTGTTTGCCTGCCCTATTCTATACCATAGAAAGCTTGATTTATTCTTTTTTTCTATAACATTTCATCTCAGTCACGAAAAAAGCATTAAACCAACCAAGATTAAAAAACAATGCCATTTAACTATACACATGTTTAGATGTTTGGGTAAGAAGAACTTCATATAACATAATTTCCTCTGAAATCAGTAAGGAATTGGTAAAGAAATAATTTCAACTTGAAGAAATTCAATAAAAAACATCAAAGTTGCAAGGCCATCAAGCTAAATTTATAAATCAGATATTTAAGTATGCCTCACACAAATCTAAAATATTTTTGGATAGCTTTCAAACTCCTCAACTGTATACTCAGTTAGTCTTTTAGGAATTCTAGCTGGCCCTTCCAACTTTGCAAAAATGTTACCAGCAAAAGGGTGTTGATCGCCTTCAAACAAATAAAGTCGTTTCATTCTTTTGGGTCTGAAGTTATTTTTGGGCAACATTCCATAGACTGCTCTCCAAAGAACTAGAGTCTGGTCTCTCTTATGTAACTCTTTCGCGAGGGTCTCAACAAGTCCTCCTGGATACCCAGTATGGTGTCTGTACAACTTCTGGTCCCATTTCTTTCCACTGAGCACAATATCCTTCGTATTAATGACGACGATATTATCACCAACATCAACCGAGGGGTGATAAACAGGCTTTGTCTTGCCCTGTAGTATCAGGGATATGAAAGAAGCCAGCCTACCGTTTATTTGATCCTTCGCGTCAATAAGATACCACAATCGAGCGTGAGTATAATAACTCTGTGCAGCTTTATTAAGAAAGGACATCGCAGCTTTCCTAAGTCAGTACCAAAAATGTATAATCTCCTCCACTTCCTTGAAATTATACTTTAACAAACAAAATGCCTTATTTCTGCTGCAAATCAACTTAAACTTTTACACGCCATTTTAGTAACCTCTCCTGCACACGAGTGGAAATCCATAACTTTCACGCATGCGTCAAGTTAGAACGAGAAAGTCCCCTGTAAAAAGGGGCTTTGCCCACGGGGCAAATTTCCATATTGTCCCTATTTTGAAATTGTAAGAATTATTTTCATCATTACAATATTTAGCCCCAAACAGATTCTTAAAAGGTGCCAAAGTAAACTAGGGGTACGAAAAAGAGGATAATCAGTGACGCTCACTTTACCCATTGACCGACTGAAGTAGTACCTAGTATGGCCACACCAAGGGGCCCCCTGAGGTTTTAATTTTGGGGGCCCCAGCAAAATTTTGTGAAGCCCATACCAGGTGCTGTTGATGAATTGAGTAGCACGACACAAGCTAACTTGGCATATTTTAGGGGTCCCATCGACTGTTGANGAAGAACTCTCTGTTGCCATGACTTAGCTTACTTACGTGTCAAAAGGTATGAGACACTGTAGGCACGGCTACTAATTTGAGCATGTACGAAAACCCTGTGGCTACCTACACGCAACTTCTCTTATTATTTCTACACTTCTTCGCATCAAATATAGAGCATTGCTTCTCACATAACGTTAAGAAAACATTGCATTTGTAGGCAGCCACACCTGCTCTGTATGTAGAAACCCTATATGATATCCACGCTTTCCACATGTATGGCTCTTACAATGGGTTTGGTTCGAGGTAACTTTGGTCTTGGAACTTTTGGTGCTGGGCCAATCTGGGTAAGGAGTTCAGCTGTGGGTCCTAACATAGTCTAACCTTAGTAATAAGGAATACGGTTCAAAGGGTACTACTACAATTTTGCATTTTGAAAAAAGGAATGTTATTTATCAGCCCGTGCAAACCATAGCGTTCAAAAAGCCTTGAAACCCTTTCCTATCACTTTATACAATAGTTGCGGTTGATTATAGACCATTGTCGTTGAAATTTTTGAAGTTCGTCAGTCAAATTTTAACTGTTATATTAGATGTCTAATAGTACTGCAAGGTTAACAACAAAAGGTGTTTGTAAGACTTGAAGTAAATGTTGTTAATAAAGTGGTTTGTTTTGTTTGCCAGCGTTTCAGCTTCTCAAATTATTTGTATTCTGATCCGAATCTGTATTATTTTAAAAATATTATTTAAGAACATATATGCTTCATGTTACATTCAAAACTGTTTTTATTCACCGAAAACTTTCTGTCTCAGATTGAAATCCTATTTTGGGGTTAATTTCAGCAACCAAATTTACTGGCTCGTGTGATTGGTCGCTGTTATTAGGGTGATCAAAAGTGCTTGATCGTGTGATTGGTCGCTGTTATTAGGGTGATCAAAAGTGCTTGATTGTGTGATTGGTCGCTGTTATTAGGGTAATCAAAAGTGCTTGATTGTGTGATTGGTCGCTGTTATTAGGGTAATCAAAAGTGCTTGATTGTGTGATTGGTCGCTGTTATTAGGGTGATCAAAAGTGCTTGATCGTGTGATTGGTCGCTGTTATTAGGGTAATCAAAAGTGCTTGATTGTGTGATTGGTCGCTGTTATTAGGGTGATCAAAAGTGCTTGATCGTGTGATTGGTCGCTGTTATTAGGGTAATCAAAAGTGCTTGATTGTGTGATTGGTCGCTGTTATTAGGGTAATCAAAAGTGCTTGATTGTGTGATTGGTCGCTGTTATTAGGGTAATCAAAAGTGCTTGATTGTGTGATTGGTCGCTGTTATTAGGGTGAACAAAAGTGCTTGATTGTGTGATTGGTCGCTGTTATTAGGGTAATCAAAAGTGCTTGATTGTGTGATTGGTCGCTGTTATTAGGGTGAACAAAAGTGCTTGATTGTGTGATTGGTCGCTGTTATTAGGGTAATCAAAAGTGCTTGATTGTGTGATTGGTCGCTGTTATTAGGGTGATCAAAAGTGCTTGATTGTGTGATTGGTCGCTGTTATTAGGGTAATCAAAAGTGCTTGATTGTGTGATTGGTCGCTGTTATTAGGGTGATCAAAAGTGCTTGATCGTGTGATTGGTCGCTGTTATTAGGGTAATCAAAAGTGCTTGATTGTGTGATTGGTCGCTGTTATTAGGGTAATCAAAAGTGCTTGATTGTGTGATTGGTCGCTGTTATTAGGGTAATCAAAAGTGCTTGATTGTGTGTGTGATTGGTCGCTGTTATTAGGGTGAACAAAAGTGCTTGATTGTGTGATTGGTCGCTGTTATTAGGGTAATCAAAAGTGCTTGATTGTGTGATTGGTCGCTGTTATTAGGGTGATCAAAAGTGCTTGATTGTGTGATTGGTCGCTGTTATTAGGGTGAACAAAAGTGCTTGATTGTGTGATTGGTCGCTGTTATTAGGGTAATCAAAAGTGCTTGATTGTGTGATTGGTCGCTGTTATTAGGGTAATCAAAAGTGCTTGATTGTGTGATTGGTCGCTGTTATTAGGGTGATCAAAAGTGCTTGATCGTGTGATTGGTCGCTGTTATTAGGGTAATCAAAAGTGCTTGATTGTGTGATTGGTCGCTGTTATTAGGGTAATCAAAAGTGCTTGATTGTGTGATTGGTCGCTGTTATTAGGGTGAACAAAAGTGCTTGATTGTGTGATTGGTCGCTGTTATTAGGGTAATCAAAAGTGCTTGATTGTGTGATTGGTCGCTGTTATTAGGGTAATCAAAAGTGCTTGATTGTGTGATTGGTCGCTGTTATTAGGGTGAACAAAAGTGCTTGATTGTGTGATTGGTCGCTGTTATTTATTAGGGTAATCAAAAGTGCTTGATTGTGTGATTGGTCGCTGTTATTAGGGTGATCAAAAGTGCTTGATCGTGTGATTGGTCGCTGTTATTAGGGCAATCAAAAGTGCTTGATTGTGTGATTGGTCGCTGTTGTTAGGGTAATCAAAAGTGCTTGATCGTGTGATTGGTCGCTGTTATTAGGGTAATCAAAAGTGCTTGATCGTGTGATTGCAGAACTCTTGCGCAACCGATTTTTAAATCTAAAATCTTCATCAATATCCATTATTCTAGCAATTATTTCGAAAAGACACTATTAAACTCATTGCAGCTTTTTTCCTTGGTGGAGAGAAAAAGTGTCAATAATGGTTAGGGGTTAAGAAAGTTTTCATTCTTTCAAAAAAGTATAAACAAATCGGTATCAATGTTGTTATTTTGACATCAAGATTTTGCGGCGAACACAAATGATAAGATGACTTACCTTTTTCCGCTTTCCTGTCAAATCTAGCAACGTATTCTGACATCAGAGACACCCTCGTCTTTTGCATTATTACGACAGAGAACAAGCTCCGCAGTTACCATGCTTTTGCTGCCACGCAGTACGCTGAGTTTGTGACGTCAAACTATGGATCTTTGTAAAGCCGCATCATTATTCATTGTCCGTTGAAAAGAAATCCAATTACACTGAAAAAATAAATGGACCTGCTCTAGATTCGTATCAACTGAATTTGAGATCATCTTCAAGTTTGTTTATTGATAATGAACATTCCAAATATTGGCGAAAAACACTAAGCCCCAGGCCTTTTTCTTTCTTGCTAGAAGTAATTGCTTAAATCATGCTTCATGTGACGTCATAAGACAATTGCCAATCTCACCAAATTGCAATCACACTGGTAGCCCTTACTAGTTTTTATCCGAGATACGAAGCGGAAGCATGTTTTCAAAGTTGTTGCATCGCTCCACAGCGAGCACTAATCCGGATGGATTGAACTTGTGGAGCTTGCCATCTCTACATCGTAGAGCATATAAAAATAAGGTGGAAAAGCTGGTTCGCCTTTTGAGTAAAAGGCAAACTGATGTTGACAAGAAGGACGGTAAAGGAAGGTGAGTTTCCTCCATTTAGACCGCCAATAAAATGAAAAAAATTGCCACAGCGCCTTGGATGTCTTAAAATTTGCCTTTAAAAGTATATTTTTCTTGAAAGTAAATTTTAATACATAGCTAAACGATTGGTATTTAAATACACATTATAATGATAATAAATTTTTTGCTTATCGACCATAATGTCTCTGTTTTGCTTATTTATACCTTATTTATCTTCTTCACACAACTGGTTTATTTATATCAATAATCTTTCTATTTGATAAACTTTCAATAGTTAAGAATTCCACGATCATCTCGTAGAACTGCCTTCATTATGGCTGCCTCGCAGGAAGCTTAGAGCAGTGCAGACTATTTTCAAGTTCAATGGCAAAATTTTAGAGGACAAAGTTGGCAGAAGTCCCGTTTTTATGGTAAGTCAGCTAGATATTGACAAAATCAGGCATTTTGACTGACATTTAGTGTCGCTTTTTTAAGAGAAGTAAGCAAAAGAATGTCACGCATCTTTGCTGTGTTGACATTGAATTGACATTGAACCATTCTATACCAGGCTATCGGAAATGATCATCTGGCGCTTGTCAAAATTCTACATGCCAAGGAGCTAGATTTTGACAAGGCAGACAAACGTGGAATAACACCGCTGCACTTTGCAATTTCCAAGAGAAGGATTGCCATCGTCGAGTTCCTTGTCAAGGAAGCGAACGTCAATGTCGACGCCACTGACATGGTGAGCAAAACTCTTTCAACAATATTTCGTTTTTTTTAAATTGATAAACAAAGAGGATTGAACTTTTCAGTAATGATGGACGAACTTCATTGGTCAAACAAATCTATACGTAATATTCAGCGACATATTAATGTGTTGTGATATAGATTGGGCAACTCATCCTCCAAAATTCAAAATTCTCTCGGACTAACAACATTTCTTCTAAAAGTAAAATAACACGTTTAGATATAGATAATTCGTTAATGCTAGAACATTTCTAATTTGTACATCATTTACGTGTGGCTGTTTGCTTTCTGTTTTCCAAAGGTACTATCGACCCCTTGCATCAGGCAGTTTATTCCCACCTACCAATGGTCGTTTTGTTGCTCTTGGAAAACGGTGCCAAAGCAGATCTTAAGGAGTACAGTGGAAGGTTAGTCGACTTTGATAGCCTTCATTAAAATGGCAGGTTATAGAGAAAAGCTGAAAAATCATGCATGCAATCTTGGAAAACACTTTTATTTCTCATTAGTTTGAAACACCAATCATAATATCATTTGAACTAAAAAGCAAATATTAGTTTGTGACTATATAACAAAAAATGTCCAAAGCAAATTCTATAGAATTTTCTCTTCATCCTGCAATATTGAATTGAAGTTGCGATATAATGTATCCATATACAATCCTGGAAATTGTCTTTAAGTTTTAACTCTTTATGTTACACAAAATTTGGAGTCTTTTATCATAAACTAGAATAGATATACAGTATTTGTTACGCCATTATTGTCGTTGCAACAGAACCGCACTGTTTTGGCCTGCGCCAAAGGTCAGGAAGAATGCGTGGAGATTTTATTGAAGAACAATGCTGACATCTTTCGGAGTCATTGCAGCAGTCTGGCAGAAGAAGAAGCAATCAGATATGGTCACCATCGGTAATCAATCACCATCCATCTATAAGATTAGCATCATCTCAGGCACATGTCTTCAAGACTTCTATATACGCAGCCTAGAGAGTAGGACGTAACCCATGTTTTTAATTCTGCTTCTTTGCCACTAAAAAGACAAATCTATGACGATTTGTGCATTGCTAAAGGACAGCGAAGGATTTTTTATACAAGTAGCAAAGAAATAACAATAATATCATTGCAAAGGAAGATGTCAGGAACTAAGCAGATATTTGAGAGCATTTTATTCATTGTTCTTTTAAGAAAGCCAAATTTCATTTCAGGGTACATGTGATGGTGAAAGAATTCAGGCTTGACCATGAGAAACAGCCGATAATGAAATCGAGAGGTTTGATAATCAAGGTCTTTTATAAATTAATAGCTGTCTTCTTGCTGATAATAATGCTAATCTTGCATTGATAATATCCAACAAAGACTAGAGCAGAAAATAGAGCAGAGTAATTGGAAAGTTTTGTTTCAGGATTGCAAACCTCAAATACTATTCAACGGTTTCCCAAGATGTGCGGTTCACGCTTGATCGAGGTTGAGTCAAACATCAGTAAAGGAAGAATTTCTATGATTGAGAGTTCGGTGGACTCAGGATTGGAAGTGCTTACCTCTACGAACGAGCTTTCAACTGGCAATCAGTTAAACACTGTATCAAGCATTATATCTCCGGAATATGTTGAAATGCAGATCTCGATCGGTAGGGGAAATAATTGCTTTATAAGGGAAGTTATTCTACACAAATACGGATGCATATAAAATAAAAACCAATTTTATGCAACCTAAGAAGAAGGTATGTTTTTGTTGTTTTTAACAACAATGTCAAGTACTCTTATCTGTTCTAAAACATTAAACCTCAGCCTAATTCAAAATAATCAAAATTCTAACGTACACACGTACCCAGAAAAGACAAACATGGCCGAGCGGTGATTCGAATGCAGTGCACCGAATATAAACAGTGTGAGCATTTGGAGAGAATCATTTATCCTGAGTGATGGCTATAGAGGTGATATTACTTCTTTGACGTTGAACATACGGGAAAACTGCCCTCCCTCTCTCTCTTTGTTATTCTGAATAGAACATCAAGTTAGTCATTGTTTAAAAAATAATTACTGGAGGTTTTTCGAATTTCTTAAACCTTATTTCAATTTGTAGATCCCCCATCAACAGCCGAGGAGACCACCATCTCGGATCATCAGAGCGAGACTGAAGAACCATCATCTTCCCTTGACACCATATTCCCTTGCTTAGAACTGCCCCCATCACCAACTAATTTATCCGTCAATGAATTGAACATCGCTTCAGGTATACTTCCTCAAGAGTCTCAATCTCTTGGCTCAGATGCAAAAATTACAACGATGGAATACGATCCTGTTGGTGAGTTTTCTTGTTTTCTTATATCTAGTATATCACGGTTTGCGTTGTTTTAAAACAGGCCTCAAATTCCATTTTGATCTAATCGTAACATTGTCTTTCAGATCCCCCATCATCTGCAACATTGGAGACCGCCGTCTCTGAGCAACAACAGAAGATCTCCCTTCAGCCAACCATCAGCTTCTGTTGACAGTGACACCCCTACCCCAGTCATGTCAACAATGCTGAATGATGTTTCAACCGATGATTCAGTCATCCCTTCTAGCATCGTGAGCCAAGAGTGCCAATCAAATGGCTCTGATGAATGCCTCAAGACCTTGGAAGACAGTCCTGTTGGTAAGATGCTTGCTTAAACTTCTGGATAGCCGTGAATTGTACTTTTTAATAAATAAATTGAACATCAGTTATTTTCGACTATCTAATCGCAACTTTGTCCTTTCAGATCCCCCATCATCTGCAACATTGGAGACCGCCGTCTCTGAGCACAACAGGAAGATCTCCCTTCAGCCAACGATCAGCTTCTGTTGACAGTGACACCCCTACCCCAGTCATGTCAACAATGCTGAATGATGTTTCAAATGATTCAGTCATCCCTTCTAGCATCGTGAGCCAAGACTGCCAATCAAATGGCTCTGATGAATTCAAGACCTTGGAAGACAGTCCTGTTGGTAAGATGCTTGCTTAAACTTCTGGTTAGCCCGTGAATTGTACTTCCTTTAATAAATAAATTGAAATCAGTTATATTTCGATTATCTAATCGTAACTTTGTCTTTCAGATCCCCATCATCTGCAACATTGGAGACCGCCGTCTCTGAGCAGCAACAGGAAGATCTCCCTTCCAGCCAACCATCAGCTTCTGTTGACAGTGACACCCTACCCCAGTCATGTCAACAATGCTGAATGATGTTTCATCAACGATGACAGTCACCCTTCTAGCATCGTGAGCCAAGAGTGCCAATCAAATGGCTCTGATGAATGCCTCAAGACCTTGGAAGACAGTCCTGTTGGTAAGATGCTTGCTTAAACTTCTGGTTAGCCCGTGAATTGTACTTCCTTTAATAAATAAATTGAAATCAGTTATATTTCGATTATCTAATCGTAACTTTGTCTTTTCAGATCCCCATCATCTGCAACATTGGAGACCGCCGTCTCTGAGCAGCAACAGGAAGATCTCCCTTCAGCCAACCATCAGCTTCTGTTGACAGTGACACCCCTACCCCAGTCATGTCAACAATGCTGAATGATGCTTAACCGATGATTCAGTCATCCCTTCTAGCATCGTGAGCCAAGACTGCCAATCAAATGGCTCTGATGAATGCCTCAAGACCTTGGAAGACAGTCCTGTTGGTAAGATGCTTGCTTAAACTTCTGGTTAGCCCGTGAATTGTACTTCCTTTAATAAATAAATTGAAATCAGTTATATTTCGATATCTAATCGCAACTTTGTCTTTTCAGATCCCCCATCATCTGCAACATTGGAGACCGCCGTCTCTGAGCAGCAACAGGAAGATCTCCCTTCCAGCCAACCATCAGCTTCTGTTGACAGTGACACCCCTACCCCAGTCATGTCAACAATGCTGAATGATGTTTCAATCGACGATTCAGTCACCCAATCGCATGTCAGCCAAGAGTGCCAATCAAATGGCTCTGATGAATGCCTCAAGACCTTGGAAGACAGTCCTGTTGGTAAGATGCTTGCTTAAACTTCTGGTTAGCCCGTGAATTTACTTCCTTTAATAAATAAATTGAACATCAGTTATATTTCGATTATCTAATCGTAACTTTGTCTTTCAGATCCCCCATCATCTGCAACATTGGAGACCGCCGTCTCTGAGCAGCAACAGGAAGATCTCCCTTCCAGCCAACCATCAGCTTCTGTTGACAGTGACACCCCTACCCCAGTCATGTCAACAATGCTGAATGATGTTTCAATCGATGATTCAGTCATCCCTTCTAGCATCGTGAGCCAAAAGTGCCAACCAAATGGCTCTGATGAATGGGTAACGACCTTGGAAGACAGTCCTGTTGGTAAGATGCTTGCTTAAACTTCTGGATAGCCCGTGAATTGTACTTCCTTTAATAAATTGAAATCAGTTATATTTCGATTATCTAATCGTAACTTTGCTTTCAGATCCCCCATCATCTGCAACATTGGAGACCGCCGTCTCTGAGCACAACAGGAAGATCTCCCTTCCAGCCAACCATCAGCTTCTGTTGACAGTGACACCCCTACCCCAGTCATGTCAACAATGCTGAATGATGTTTCAATCGATGATTCAGTCATCCTTCTGCATCGTGAGCCAAGAGTGCCAATCAAATGGCTCTGATGAATGCCTCAAGACCTTGGAAGACAGTCCTGTTGGTAAGATGCTTGCTTAAACTTCTGGATAGCCCGTGAATTAAACTTCCTTTAATAAATATTGAGAATCAGTTCATATTTCGACTATCTAATCGTAACTTTGCCTTTCAGATCCCCCATCATCTGCAACATTGGAGACCGCCGTCTCTGAGCAGCAACAGGAAGATCTCCCTTCCAGCCAACATCAGCTTCTGTTGACAGTGACACCCCTACCCCAGTCATGTCAACAATGCTGAATGATGTTCAATCGATGATTCAGTCATCCCTTCTGCATCGTGAGCCAAGTGCCAATCAAATGGCTCTGATGAATGCCTCAAGACCTTGGAAGACAGTCCTGTTGGTAAGATGCTTGCTTAAACTTCTGGTTAGCCCGTGAATTGTACTTCCTTTAATAAATAAATTGAAATCATTTTATATTTCGATTATCTAATCGTAACTTTGTCTTTCAGATCCCCCATCATCTGCAACATTGGAGACCGCCGTCTCTGAGCAGCAACAGGAAGATCTCCCTTCAGCCAACCATCAGCCGTGACATGACACCCCTACCCCAGTCATGTCAACAATGCTGAATGTTGTCACAGATGGTTTTTCACGCATTCCTCCGTCTGTAGATAGCAATGAGAGCCCCTCGACTGGATCAGGTCAGGATACTGCCATTTATGAAACAGTTTCAGACGCTAGCATTGAGTTGTTTCCATTCCAAGAAGAATTTTCGATATTTCTTGCTTTAATCACTTGCTTTTTTAACCACATTACGCCACGATTACATCTATGTTAAGGACGTAATTTTCTAAATTTTGATCACTGACGAAGCTGAAAAAGGATTCTCCCGTCCTAGCTAAGTACTTGCCTTGTAATTGAAACACTCGAATTATGCTTGCGGCATATATCAGTTGGTTTAGAGATTTTTCCGGCTGAGAAATTGATTCTCTTGACATCTAGGATTACATGTTAGGCAGACTTACTTGCTTCTTTTTGTAAAAAAAGCAAAGTATCCAGTGTTCAAGGTGCCCTTAATTGTATTTGCAGGAAAAGAAGACAATTGGAAGGATGTTGTAGATCTAGTAAACTCCAAAATCCTTGAGTTGAGGTCTTGGGCAGAAAGTTTCATGGAGGAAGGAATCAACCAACATCTCCCGATCAAAAAGGATACCTCCCAAATGAAGATAGGGAATTGGGCTAAGATGGCAGAGGAGCAAATTCGCAACTTCTTTCATCAGCATCAGCGCATTCTAGACAATGTAACAGCCCAGAAGGCAGAATTTAGAAATCTTCAAAGCAAATACGATGCAGCATTGCTGAGGAGCAATGAACAGGAAAACAGGCTGCGTAAGTTAGCTCTTACTGAGCGAGAAAATGCGGAGCTAAAGACAAGGCTGCAAAAGTTGTCCACCGACCGAAGTGGTTTGCGAAGAAATCTCCATTTGCAGATCGAAAAGGAGAGCCAGATGGATTCAATGGCTTCTAAGAATAGTGAATTGATGATAACAAATGAGATGTTGCGCACTGATGCAGCTGTACTGGGAGGAAAGAACAGCGAATACGAGGTGGTGCTAGGCTTGCTCGAAAAAGAGAACGAGGGCTTGCTGGAAAAAGTAATCAAACTTGAAAATTCTGCAAGCCAACACGAAGCTAGTTGTGATAACATTGTAAAACTGCAGACTGAACTTGCACTGGCTACGTCAAAGATTAAGGAAAAGGAGAAGAAAGCTACACAACTCAGTGAATCCATAGTTGAGCTGAAAGAGTGCCTGGAGAATGAAGAGTTCAAATATCTAGAGGCACATGTCGAGAGAGAAAGTTTGAGCAAAGAGCTTTCAGACACCCAAAACAAATATGGTCAGCTTGAGGATAAATACAAGTTGAGTGAAGAGATTTGCAAAGAACAACGGGAAACAATTTCAGGTTTGAGCCTACAAAAAGCAGACCTGTCACTTCAAATAGACCATTTGAAGTCGGTTTGGGTAGCATTGGCGAGATAGCAGAGAAGAGCGAGGAACTGAGAGAAGAAAATACAACATTGAAAACGAATTTGAGTGACACAGAAAGACAGTATAGCCGTTCAAAGTCAGAAATTGTGGTTTGCCAGCAACAGTATAGCGATGCGTGTTGCAAATTGGAAGACTACGATGCTGCAGTGAATCTTCTCTCTATGGAGAAGAAACAGTTGCTTCAGAAGTGCAACAGCCTAGAGAAGCAACTCGCAATAGAAAGGTTTGAGCATGAAGCGAATTTGAAAGAAGCTGCGAGAGAGAATGATTCAGTAAGATCAGAACTTGAAATGGTAAGCATACCTATTGACTTTGGTTGTCGGCAATTGTTGCCAAATAACAAGAAGGCCCTGTTTAGATCCAGACCATACATAATGAGATGATTCGAGTGTTTGCTTTTACAAATGCCTATCGTCGTTTTCTAGAACAACAAAGATGAAATGTTTAAATCAATATCAGTAATTTCAGCAAACACTGCTTTTGCAGCAAATTGTGGTCTCTTTCTCCATTTGTTTGAACAGTTACTTAAACTATTCTATTTTTGATACAATTATTTTCTTTCAGATTGATGAAAATCACAAGATGAATCTAAAAGCATGTTCAAGCTTCGCAATGGTGTGTTTTCCTTGCCATCACTTTCCAATCACTTTGTTACTCTGCTCGCGGTTCTTCAGATTCAACAATCTTATATTGAAAATCGTTGAACTCAAACTTTATTTCTTTTCTATCTTTTTAGAGCTGGCTGAATGCAAGAAAAATTTGGCGGTAAATATTTCTATTATCCAATTCTAGAACGTCTCCATTTTCGTCTCTATACTTTATCTTAAGTTTACATTTGAGTATTGAAAAAAACAAGACCGCATGTGCGATTTTAAATTTAATCTACGTCAAACTAGCTTCAATGGCTTCATTCCTCGTCAAGAGACGTTTTATTTACAAATTACTTTAAGTATTAGAACTGTTAGAAGCATTCTCTCTTTTTACCGTTCTCTCTCGTGATACTTATGGTCTATTCACTTCATTGTTTTAGTCTACGAAGTGGATGAAGGCCAGCAAAAAGGTATTCCCACTAGCACTTGCAATCGACAGCTACTTGAATTTTTTTTCTCTTTTTGACTGAACAGCTTTTCTATCTTACTGTCAGAGTATTGAAATCGTGATGTATGTATATAGAATATACTGTCCAGACGCCTCCAACATTCTGAACATAAAATCTTCTCTAAATAGTGTCACCAAAGTTGTTCTACCTTTTTCTCTAGAAGACCCAAGATGGAAACTCGCGGAAAACAACAAATATGAAGCAAAGGTTGGCAACTAATTTAGAAATTGTTCCCTCTTGCAAGATGTCCATTTTGGTTCGCGTCCTATTAATATCAAATGGCAGTATATTTCTGCAAATAGCATTGAAACGTTAGGCTCTTTACATAATCGGAATCTTACCTACATATTTTCTAATTTTACTTTCACTCTGATAAACATAGATTCACCATTCTAAAGATCGTAATGTATGCTTCAATTTTAGCTCAAGCACTGCTTTTGCCACATCACACAATTACAATACGAGATAGAGAGAAAAGAAACAGGTGAGAAGCCGTTCAGGTTTTAAAGCAAATAATAATATTGTCCTTATGACATCAATTTGGAACAAAATTCAACTGTTTTTATGTGTGTAAAGAAGGTTAAACATTTCCCTTTCTTGTAGATATAAAAGAAAAGGCTGACGACTTTAAGGTGAGACTGATGTTGGCAAGAAATTTTTGTGCTGCAGAGTAAATTCATTAACATTTAGAAAAACTTCATATTTAGACTTCTTGATACTATGCATTTGGTCCAGTATGCTAAGGTCAATCTGGAAGCAAGCATGTACTACAGAGCGCATATTAGCGTTATTTCATTCTTTCTTCATAGAATTATTCCACGTTAGTTAATAACCTTGAAAGACATAGTTGGTTAACTCATGTAAATTCATTGCAAAATTCAGAGAAAGAATCGTTTCTTATTATCAGAAACTGACAGTTAAATACAAGGAATTGAAGGCTGAAAGAGACCAACTACGAGAGGAATGCTCCAGTTCAAAGGTTTGTAGCCACTCCAAGCCAGCAGAGATCACGGAACCACATTTACTGTAGACTTCGCTCGTTATAAATACACAACGAGCTTTCGTGTTTGTGTAACTTGCCAGCACCTTGCCAAACTCTAATGGAAGAGTTTGATCCAACCTTCCGTCATAAAAGATGAGTCGAAACTAAATGTGTTTAAATGGTCCAAGATATATTTCTTAACAAAGCAAGGGTTAACTTTTAACCAGTGGTCAGAGGGCAAAGGTTGTTCACCTTTTTTGATGAAAGCATGAACCAGAGCTTGTGCAAAGGAATGGCTTTCATTACGATTGGGATCATTTAATAATTGATGATATTTTTCAGATAATCTTATACAACAGTTACCTTCCTTGTCGGAAATAGGTCTCTTGGATGAAATGTGAAATAGTTGAGACGAAACGTGAAAACCATCTTGGAAACATCAATCGAACAGCCTTTGTGATTAGCAGACAATATTAAATAGTTTTCGCGTTGTCCAATTTTCAAAGATATTACTGCATTTGTTTGTTAGATGTCAATACAAAGATTCGAATCTCAACACCACCTTATAGATCGGAAAAGGCGAAGCCTAGAATTTCAGGTACAGTAAAAAGTTTTATAAACAAATTTGTAAATTATTGCAGTATGCTTCTATTTTTGATGATTCCGTCTCTCTACTTTTCTTTCAAAATATGTATTATCTTTATTTATTAATCGTGTTTTATACAGGTTTCCGAGCTAATGACCAAGAATACACGTCTACTTACAGAAAACAAAAAGGTGTGTATTCACAATTCGCAAATTTATGCCTTTTAATAGAATGCTACCCTTATTCCTATCCTTGCCCCGACTATAACACTCCACTAATACAGATTTGGCTAGATTTTTCTTAAAGTATGGCTCCTTGAAAAGCCACTAGAAGGCAAGCAAAATTATATATGGTGCATCCTGATTTCAAGACCATATATTTTCATTAATTATTCTCTTTCAGATCGAGGCTTTATACCTGCAGTGCCTGAACGCAAATGACCAATTTTGTCAGAGTATCCAATCACTAGACATGGCGTAAGTAAACATACCTTTTGTGCCTCCTTCTCTTTTTTGACGATCCTTTTTGTTCTACCAGGAGTACTAAAATGAACAGAAGTTCCTTAGGATGTCATTTAGTCTAATCTTGATGTCCCATGTTTTGCCAGGTGTAGCGTGCATTTCAGTAGCGTCACTAAAACAGTCTTCAAATTAATCAGATATTATTTCATCGATCAAAATACGGCCGCCAATGTAAATGTCTATTATTGTAATTTTAAGATTGAAGTCGTCAAAAGTCAAGAAATGCTACGTAGATGGCCTGCGACAAATGCCTTGCACTGGTTCCGAGGTAAGTGTCCACTGATTTGACTCCATTCTAGGTTAGTGAATCTTTGTTTGCTGGCACTTGATTTGTTACTGTATAGTCTAAAACACCATTAAAGATAAATGACGTTTGAATAATCCTTCCCTTGTTGTTTTCCTTTATTAAGATTTTGTTTTGTAATCAAAAAAGGGGGCTTCTGGTAATAGCCGTTACATAATGCTAGGGGGTCTTGAGAACCCATATGACAGGCCGTGGTGGTTCAAATGGTGATGGGAGGTTCAGAATAGATAATTTCACTGTGACGTTATTACTGAATAGCCCGAAGTCTGCACTTTGGTGTTGTTGTTGTAAAGTGATCAATAACGCGCGAAAGGAAAGCAAGAGATGCTATAGTTGGAGAAGAGGAAGAAGAAAAAGAGACAGATTAACTTTTTATTCCTAGAAGCCTTTTCTTAATTATATCACCTTCCATGAGAAACGACTTTGTGTTTTTAAAATGTCGATAAAAGCTGCAAGAGTAGGCTACCCTTTCCGTAATCAATAAAGAGATTATCTGCAAACACAGTACTAACACTGGAAATGTCAACAGCATTAAGATAAAAATTTATTTTATTCTTTCATATTTGTGAACCGCTTCTGAGGAATGTAAAATAATAGCATATGAAATGAAGTTTTTGCAATCTGATACAGTAATTAGATTTGTAATTGACATAATTTTCATTCCTTAATTGAATCATTCTTTTCATCATACTTCACAGTTAATAGATTCGGAATGTAAGAGTGAACATTTGGAAGCTCCACGGATACTACTGCAAGTGCAGCAAAGAACCCCAATGAGATTCGGACCATATTGCGAAAGTCAACATCAAATATACAATTTCGAATTTTTAAGTGTGATTTTTGATTAAGTAGAACTAATTTGTAAGTATCTTTTTCCTAATGGCTAAATACTGCACTAAAAGTGAACTGCATACTGCTTATTTATTCGTATATCCCTCCTGGTCGTTTTAAGAGGTGGAAGATTCACGGAAATTCCTCTCGGCTTTTGAGCTTCCTCATGTCAACGAAGAGCGGAGTGTCTTGGAGATCTTATCCATTATAGCCAGCGAATTCGTGTAAAGAAGGCCCAATTGCGATAAAGCTACAGGTTTCGAAACTTCAATAATTTCTTAACACCTTACTGGCCATCATCCCTTCAAATGGAACATCGATTTCATTCTTCCCAAGACAAACAAATCGCTTCTATAGCATTTAACAAGTTTGCGCGTAATGCTAGCGCAAGTAATACCTAGTTTAGACATCATCTAATCAAAAATGTGTAAAAAACAATGCAACTAACCAATATCGAACATCAAAACTTGATAGGATCCATTTGATAATTTTTCTTCTCCTAACTTAGGCAAGAAGTGTTCAACTTTGAGTATTTATAATTCCAAATTCCATTGTTTGCCCTTTGGGGAAATGCAGCTTTGTTTTCCAATCATCATAGGGATCCTTCCCCTCATGAGGATTCAATGAGATGAAAAGGTATTGTTTATCATTCATCAAGGGAAGCCGAAGAAGCACCCACTTCTGTCAAAATAATTTGTTTAACTATTTGTTTGCGAACGCGATCTCTTCTTATCTGTTTGCCAAGCTCTCCCCGGCGTTCCCGGGCAAAGTATCAAAATGAGAATATCGAAATAAGATTCAGTTTAGAGCTAGCGAATAGCTATTACACACTTATTAATAAAAAATAAATCGACAAGAAAACTTAGGCTCAAAATTGCTAAATTTTAAGAATATTGAGGCTCAGCCAAAACTTAGATATTTTTATAAAAAGTGCGCATTAGCTTTCCTTCTGGTTTTCATTCTGAATTATTCTGGCCATGGATTTTGAAAATTCCTGCTAATAAGAAAGGCTCGAGATAAAGTTCTAGCAATTTTTGTTAGACTTTTCTTTGATTTCAGATAATTCAATGCCAAGTTGGGGTAAGAGGGGGTAGGAGATAATGAACGTATGATTTCATTTCATTTCATTTCACTTGTTTAAGGAGGGTAGCCCTTCAGCATAGCTGATTTTCAAGGGGCCCTCCATTTACAATACTTACAAATAAATATAATATGTAAATAACTAAATTAACCTAATTACAATTCAATACAAAACTATGAACAATCCTGCTAAAAAACGTATCAAAAACTGTTAAAAAACCCCCTTTAAAACCCCTTTTTAAACCCTACAACAATCTAAAATATGCATGTACAATATGAAAAATTTCCATGAAAAGGAAATAAACCCTATATCAATTTTTTAAATGAACTTAGGGAGGATGCTTGTTTTGAGTCAGCTGAGAGGCCATTCCACAACTTTGCTCCTCTGAAAGAAAAACATTTTTGCCCATTTGCTGTTTTTTTCAAAGGTAGCCTCAGATCCATTTCTGTATTGCGGAGGCTACGAGAGGACCATTCCGAGTTTTTTGTGAATAGGCTACACATGTATTGGGGAGCCAACCCATTCAGGGATTTGAAGACCATTGTTTCAGACTCATATTTTATGAGTTCCTGTACGGTCTTCCAACCCAGCTCTTCAATAAGTGGTCTGCTAGGGGCGTCATAGTTGCTGTTTGATATGATTCTTGCAGCACGTTTCTGAAGCTTTTGCAACTGATTAATTTCAGTTGAGCCTGCACACCCCAAACAGAACAGCAGTAACGAAAATGGGGCTTCACAATACCTGTGTAGAGTGTTTTCAAAGATTCTCTTGGTATGAATGATTTAGCATGTTTCAAAAGCCTATTGCCCTGGACACCTTGGTAGAAACCGCCTTTATTTGCTCTTTCCAGTCCAATGAGCAGTCAATTTGTACGCCAAGGTATTTTGTTTTTTGAATGATTTGGAGATCATTTCCACAAACTTTCAGATCGAGGCCTTTATTCTGACTCTTGAGAGTGCAATGTTTCTTTTTTGTAGTAGCCAACATGGCATGAGTTTTTGCAACATTTAAAGAAAGTTTGTTGCCTCTTAGCCATGTGTCTAGTTGCTTAAGATCATTGTTAAGAGCCTCATTCAGCTGAGTCAAATTATGAGATTGGTGGCACAGACTGGTGTCATCAGCATACATAGACACAGTAGAACCTTGGACAGCCAGCGGGAGGTCATTGATATAGATCAGAAAAAGTAAAGGCCCAAGACATGAGCCTTGTGGAACACCAACCTCTATCTCCCTGGTCTCTGAGTCAACCCCACCAACCCGACAAAACTGTTTACGGTTGGTCAGGTAAGATTTGAACCAGGAAAGCTCTTGATGCTGGATGCCATATATCTCAAGCTTTTTGCACAGAATTTCATGATCAACAGTGTCAAAGGCCTTTTTAAGGTCAATAAATACTAATCCAACTAGCTTACCAAGATCAAACCCATTGTACCAATCATCAGTATTTTTCAGTAAACAAGTTACTGTGGACCGATGGCGCAAAAACCCTGACTGGTCGTTAGAAAATTGACCATTTTTGTCCATGTGTTCGTACAGTTGATTGGTCACAAGTTTTTCAAAGAGCCTTGAGATGACTGGTAAGACTGATATTGGTCGATAATTAGACTTATCAGTCCTATCTCCATCTTTGAAACTGGAGTGACTCTAGCTACTTTCCATGAGTCTGGAAACTGACTTGTTCCAATTGACGTATTAAACAAATAAGCAAGCGAGTTTTCAATAAAAGGGAGTGCTAGCTTCAGAAAGTAGCTAGAGATTTTGTCAATCCCAAAGCTCTTTGCTGTTTTAACTGTAGAAAATGCATCCCTGACTTCTTGAACCTCGATGGTCCTGAATTGAAATCTTGCCTTGTTCTGGTTAACTTCGTAGTCACCGGAAAGGAGGGGATTTGGAGCTGGATCAATTTTGTCTGCAAGATCCTTGCCTACCGAACAAAAGAATCTGTTCATTATATTGGAAATTTCCTCTTTGTTAACAGTTTCTGTATCCATTCCTTTAAGGCAGTCTATGTTACTCGATTTGGACCTCTTGTTGAGCAGTTCATTAACTGTCTTCCAAGATTCTTTCATGTTGCCTTGACAAGCAGATATCTTACTAGTGTAGTAATCCTTCTTAAGCCTGACATTCCATGTATTAATCTTATTACGAATCTGCTTGTATAAGTCCATAAGGCTTGGAGACTTTCTTTTATTTGCAGCTTTTTTTAGCCTGTCCCTGGTCTGCATGAGTTTTCTTAGGTCCTTATCTATCCAAGGGTAAAATTTCTCAGAGACACGCAGTTCAGCTATTGGGGCATGCTTGTCTATGATCAGAGAAATAAGCTTGACCAGTTGTTGACAAGGATATTAATATCATCAGTACCATTGAGCATCCGCTCCCAACATATGCCAGAAACATCAGCCAGGAATGCTTCATCATTGAAAGTCATCATTTTGCGGGTTTTGATCACTTTGTGGCCTTTTTTTATAGCGCCATTGAATTTTCGGACACAGTAAACAAGGTAGTGATCACTCAAAGAAACTTCATGAACTCCTGATTTCACTATGTTTCTGAGACATGTAGTGGCAACATGGTCAATGATTTTAGAAGTGGTCAAGGTAACCCTAGTTGGCTCCTCTATAAGCTGTTTGAAGCTAAAGAGCGCATAGATATTATCCATATGCCTAGCATCATTATCTATAGGCAGGTCACCTGTAATTGCTGTGAGATCACAATTTGTATCCCCAAGAAAGATTATATCCTTGTCTTCTTTGTCCAAAAAGGTGAGAGCCTTTTCCAGCTTTTCAAAGGTGCCAACGGGGCTACTTGGAGGCCTATACCAGGCAGCAATGAGGAATGATTTACATTTAGGTGGTTCAATCTCAATACAAATAAGCTCAAGATCTTCTACAGGGACATCGTTCCTGGGTTTAAATCTTATAGAGTCTCTAATGTAAATTGAAACACCACCCCCATTGCAATTCCTATCAAGCCGTTTTTGTTGGTTGCCATGATACGTGGCAAATTAGAAAGGTTGGGCTAGAGTGTACAGAAAAGTTAATCTCGGTTAGTTACAAGGTGTAATTTGCTTGCAAAATAATTATCAGCACAATGATCAAGCTTGCAAAAAAAACTGGACAGAGCAATTTTAGCTTCTTAACCTCCTTTGCGGGTAGCCTCTCATTCGTATCCGTTTCTATGTCCGTGTTCTTGGAAGCAAGGAAGGACATAACTTGACTTGAAGCCGATAATAATATAAAGCGAATTTTTTCTCAACTTTGTGACTGAAGACGATCTAATGCTCGCAGATGGCTAGTATACACCTGCCATTTGATTGTAAATACTTGAGAGGAAATTTGGATGTGTTTTTGGCCAGCTAGTGGAACGTCAATACGAAGTTGTCAGAAAGCTGACAGGAGACGAAAATGCAACACGTGCAGCTGCTGGTTCCGTGTTCACTGGCTCTGTGTTTGATGGCAGTTTTTATTATCAAGTTTATATCCAATTCCAATGGTAGGTTAATTTATTGTTAACAAATTATTTAGTTCTTCTTAAATCATCTTAAAGTTAGGTATCCTACTTCCTAGTTTTTAAAAATTTACACTTGGAAAGCAAAATATTATCGGTTCGATCATGTCGAATTAATAAAGTTGGATTAATACATTGGGCTTTCTGGATAATGTAAGTTTGATTTGATGAAAATTTTCTTTGAAACCTAGGTCACAATGAAGATGTGCAAGATATCATTGTTGGAATTTTATCTGCAAGGGATAATTTCGTGCAAAGAAACGCCATACGAGCAACGTGGATAAATTTTATGCATGAAAACAACAAACAAGTTTCAAGGAGGTTCAAGGCTTTTTTGTTTTTTTTGGAAAATTACTTGTGACTGTGTAATTTATAATTTCCCTGTTTATGCATTTTATGTCTCGCTCTACTATTTTATTGGAAAGCAAATTTATCTCCAGTGCTGGTCAATCAGTGAAGATTTGTTCAAGATGTGTAGTGAACTTGATTTTGATTTTAATGGGGAATTAGCATCTTTATCTTACACTTTCACTACTTTCAATCTTTGTTAAAAAACTGATTAGAGTGGCTAGAATTTGTTGATAGGGAAAATCATTCATATCGTAAAATATTAAGAAGTATAGCTTTTTGCAGATACAAGATTGCTCATAGATTTATTGTTGGGTCAGAAGATTGTGAAGTTCCACCTGAATACAGACTTAGTGAATTTTCATGCGAATGGGATCCCTATGTTGGTCCAAATCAAGGTATTTACCTACTTTTCAGACTTTTGCTGATTTCATTATCTGATTCAATTTTTAGAAATCTGAAAGACAGAATTGTCATGAGTATCAACAATTCCATATTCATATAATTTGTACTTTTTGTCTGCTAGATTTAAAAAATTCATTATTTTTGGAGCATCTATATTTCTGTAATTTTTTCTCTCCTTAGAGCAGGATGTATTTGCTTACAAAGTTAGTGAAGATTCCAAATCTTATGTAGAAAGTTTACCAATGGGTCTGGATTTTGAGGTGAATTAAAACAGTTGCTTCTCTTTCAGGAAAGTAATTTAGTTTAAAGCTTCTTTTATTTGATGGATGTAATTGAGTTTATGTATGCTTCGAGACTGGATACATCCAAGTTTTCAAAGTTTTCAATTGTCATACACACTCACTTGTTATCAATTGTTTTAGGTCCTACATCCAATTATCATAAGCAAGCTTGGAGTCATTGCCATTTCAAATGAGATAGAATTTTCTATAAGAGTTGCATTATTTGACAGGACAACAAAGGTAAAATCACTTGACGAGGAAAATTTACCCCATAAGTAATACAAATAATTATCAAATTATCAAATACTTTTTCATCGATTTTAGGATTGCTTAAAACAAACTGCAGCTGTGATCTTTTTTCTTAAAATAAATGTTTAAATATTCTTTAACTTTTTTTCAGAGGGAAGTTGTTTCTGCATATATCAATAAGTCAGATCCAGTTGTTAATGGCTTCTGGATTAAAACTGTGGACAGTTATCTTCTTCCAAAAGTAAATTTAATGTTATTTAATTATTTTATATATTAAATAATTTTTTCATATGCTCCCATATATTTTGTAAAGAGTCATGAAACAGGCTTATAGAGAAATAAGCATAGCCTGCTTCTTTTCTTTTTTCTCTATATCTACTTCTAACTCCTTATTAATAAATCTCTAGAGATTGTGTCTCCTATCTGTACTCTGTATTTATAAGCACTCTATAATAGAGCTTCTATTTAATGTTGACTATATGATAAGTGATTGATTTGTGAAATCTTGCATGAAAGTAAGGTATCTTCATTTGGAAAATCATTCTGTGACACTTTGAGATTGACCTTATCCAAAATTTTCCTTATTGAGATTGACCTTATCCAGACAAAAGCAGGTCTTTCATTTTTTTGTTGGAAAATGTCATGGATACCAGCAAGTACCTCTCAGTATCTCTAAATGATGGATTTTAATGTTTGCCTACATCCACCTCTTATATTTGTTATCACTGTAAAGATGTTTGAAACATTTCATTAAAGGAATTCAAAGGCTCTTTAGTGGTTGATTCAAATGGTCATGGTTTCGGTATTGCTGAAAATAATGGTCCTTGTAATATCAATGATGGTGGTGGTCTGGTCAAGTTTTCTAAGGTATTTACTCTTGTGTGTTTAATTGTAAGAGGGGGTCAAATAAGGAGGGGGCATGGACATTTTCCTAGATTTTCATAAAGCGGAGGGGTGATAATAAAACAAACTACAGGGAAAAACGTAAATAAGCATCTAAAATGGGGGGAGGGGGGTTAGAAATTGCAAGTGCATTTTCGGTCAGAGTCGAAAACATGGTAGCTGGTTAACGGCAGAGGCGTAGAGCTCAAGAACGAGAAGCAAAAAATAGAATTAAAAGACAATTTAAATATTGATGATCACAATGAGTAAACGCTTTTGAAATTTTAAACTCTGATTTATTTTTTCTTAAAAAGAGTTTTGTATGGAGCAAATCATTTTTTTTCTGAGAAGTTTGAAATGTCTAATATGAGGGGTTGATAATAAAATGAGGGGTTGGTCGTCCTTTGAGATTTCCATCAAATGGAGGGTCATTATGAAATGGTATGAAGGGTGAAATATTTTAAAAAATGCATTATGACCCTCCCCTACAATTAAGCACACAAGAGTACATAGAAAGTACCATTTAGCAGGACATAAAATGATACAATCATGAAAATGCAATATCTTCAGCATAATTTTGTACAGTACTAAATACTTGACAGAATGAAACACATATAAATGGCAGTTGAACTGAACTAAATGAAACTCATATAAGTCTAAAGTTGGCACTATTAGGACCGCTGCTTTCTACCATAGGACCCCATAGGATGTGTTTGTAGGACCCCATAGGATATTCTGCTATGATTCTGACAAGAGCCTAGGTATGGACATAAAATTTTTACTTAATACCAGTTAAAATATGGGTGGGTATGGCAGTGTGCTAATCAAAATGGTGAAGCATTTAGCAATACCACAGGGTTGACCCGTCTGAGACATTTTCATCAATCTTATTAATTATCGCTAGGCCTTTATTTATTTATGTTGAGTTTCACTTTGGTTAATATTAAAGCATTTAAAGTTTCCTGCTGTCTTCTAAAGAGATCCTTTTCAGATCATTAGGCATGGACCGATACCTGGATACTTTCCAAACAAAGTTGTTGAGAAGAAGACTTTTTGTAGCCGCATTGCAGGAACATTTGTTTATAAGTCTGAAGGTATAGCTGCTTGCAAAGCTTATTATTTTGTTTAGAATTTTTTTTAGATGTATTTGTCTCTTGTAGATGTATATAACAGGTATACAGTTGGTGTCAATTATGTTTGCCTGTTATCTCAAACTAGGTAAACTTACAGGGTCATTTGTATTTTTCATTTTAATAAGATGCCGATAATTGGGTGCAAGGACAAACATCCAAAAGAATTGCTGAAAGGACGGAAAAACTGAAGCAG
Source organism: Nemopilema nomurai (assembly GCA_003864495.1). Taxonomy (NCBI): domain Eukaryota; kingdom Metazoa; phylum Cnidaria; class Scyphozoa; order Rhizostomeae; family Rhizostomatidae; genus Nemopilema; species Nemopilema nomurai. Next base: position 1,110,530 of record ML133480.1, read on the forward strand.
TGGGAAGACAAGGTGCAAGACAATAGACACTATTTGAATGAAGAGTCTGGGAAATATAATGACATCCTGATTGTTGATGTTAAAGATCACTATCGAAATATACCAAGGAAGCTCTTGAAGTTTTATAAATGGTGTGTTGGAACAGTTTAACAAAAAAGTCTGTTGTTTTATTTTTTTAAAACTTGTTAAGAAAACTAGCTATCTTTGCATTTTATTTAAACATTTGACCAATATTGATACTTTTATTAACCATTTTCTTATTATCCCATATTTCTTATTTGACTCCTTTGGCCTTACATACATTATGGACAAACTGGATTTTATTTGTAGCTTTGGAGATGTACTGTAACTGATGTTAGAAAGTAGCAACCTCTCTGGTTTGACTGGAATCATCAGCCTGGTTCTGATTTCATTCACACTGAATTAGTGATGCCTGACATAAACACTTCAGTTATCATTTCAAAAGAGTTTCATTCACAGGTAATCATACAATTTGTCTGAAATCAAACTCCTTTTTAATACCAGGGCTTCATCAATCAGTGGACTCCAATTTGCAATCAAGACAGATGATGACTGCTACCTGAATATTCCAAAAATTATCCAGGTTCAGTCCCTTGATAATTATCAAAACTTTCTTATAGGTCACTAAATTTTATACAATGATGGTTCTTATATAATCAATACAGATGAAGAAGCATTTTTATTTGTTCCATGTTTGGAAAGTTATCTGTAGGGGCAGTGCGAATAAATGGCTTGGCCTCGAGTGCTGGCTTGAAAGCATGACCTAATAGCTCAGCAGTAGAGCACTTGGTGTACAAAGTCAAGGGTCGTGAGTTTGAGTCCCGCTTGGTCAGTTTCTTTTGCCGCACATTCTAAATGAAGTTATCTTTCCATTTCCTCCATCTGGGGTGGTATAGCACCAACCCAGGTACAATCCTTCTAAAATGGCTTTCTACCCACTTATCATTACTGCCAAAGTATTAATGGAGATCATATCAAAATTATTCTCTAATTGACAGGAAATTTCTTCAATGAATCTCAGTAGCCAAGACAACTTATGGTATGGCAGGTGTGTGCTTGTCCATTTCATTGAAATATTTTAAAAAGAGATTATATTTTCTTAAATATTTGGGGTCAGGTGATATAAATTCATTGATTGTCATCTTGATTACTACGACATGGGTGTTAATTAAGTAGAGGTATACGTACTGGCAGCAGTAAAGGCTCTTGTAACTGAGAGGCTCTTTTTCGCAAGGCACTTACAAAATGTACTAAGACACATTGAATATAAAAAAAATTTCTGTAGCACTTATATGAACTCTGCAGATTGTTTTTGAGCCAAAGTTGCAATTTACTGCTGTTTGAAATAGGTGGTCCCACAAGAAAAGCAGCTCTGTCTTACTTTTTGTCAATTGATTTTGCACAGCTTTAGATTCAACTGGCCTGTGGATCTATTTGGGAAATGGGCAGAGAACGAGTACCAATCTTCAGTATACCCTGCATTTGCATGTGGCTCTGGCAACTTGATATCAAAACATGTTCTCGACTGGATTGCCTTGAATTCAAATTATTTGCACAGTTATCAGGTAAATGAATATTTAACCAGAATCATGATCTACAAAATACAAATTACATGTTTAATAAAATTTTTAAGTAACTGTTTCAGTAATACTGAAATGACATTTTGATTGTTCACTGAGTCCATAACAACAATCAAATTGGAACAATATAACTTAAATTAATATATCATATAAAAAGATTACTGAGCTAGACAGAAAATTCAATTATATTGTCTTGGTTGTTTTATTTCAAAGGGTGAAGATGTATCTATGGCTATTTGGCTTTCAGCAATTCTTCCAAAAATAAAGAATGTAAGTAAAAGGCATTTACATTGGCTGTTTTTGAATTCACCATTACTTTGGTTGTGATAACTACTTGATAAGAAATAATTTTTACTTTTTATATTCTACTGTTCTTTTAGGACGAGCACTGGTCCTGTTTCAAGATATGTGACAAGAATATGCTTAGTCTGCCGGACAATAATCCAAAAGAAATTTTATCTCTGTATGAAAACCATTTGACCTGCAGCAATCCATGTGGATGCAATCTGTAGCAGTCCTATTGTAGCTAAGAAGATTTTAGAAGATTCATTCGCAAAACTCTACTTTTTAAAGATGGATCATGATTGTGTTTATGATTGGCCATCAGTGTGACAAATCACTCCAGTGTCCAATCACACGATTTGTCACAGCATTCCTTGTCTTATTTGTAGAAAGAACTCGCAGTCTATGTTTTCTTTTGTAAAACTAGGTGATTTATTTACACAAATACTGGACCTGGCCTGGCTTTTATCTGAACAAAAAGCATGCAACTAGCAACAGGGCAATTACTCTTAACATTGCATAACACGTAATTTTGGGGGGAGAAGTTTTTAAAAATTAAAAAATATATATTCATACACCAAATTCTAGCGTGTTAGTATTGCGTTGCATGTTATACTATCAATGTTTGCCTGGGCCTGGAAGTGGTGTCGGAGTGGCCTTAACCTAATGGCTAACTCGCGCATAACGATAAAGCCTTTTTATGTTTACCTGCAAATACCCTACATCACATGATACTACCTCACATTACACTAAATCACATTATAGAGCAACGGCTTTCCTGCTCTTTCCTGCTGACAACATCAGACCCGGCATTTCGCAAGTCGCTGTACAGGTTTTTCGTGTTGTCATTTTTAGCTGGCACTCGTCCCCCTTTGTTTTGGTCAAGATTATATTTCTCTCTGTATTTCTTTCTCATTTTTTCCCTTTTTTTAGCTCGTTCTTCTTGCTGCTTCGCCAACCGTTTCTTCTCTTTTTCCTTTGCTTTCTCTCGCGATAAATCGTCATTTTCCTCATTAAAAATAGACATGCGAGAGTTCTCAGAACTTTTCGCATTGGAAGCGTGTGCTTTAACCAACGCAAGAGTTACCTTGTCCATAGTGAATTTTTTGTAACTTCAATGTACAGCGTTTGATTAAAAGGCCATTTATTTATTCATCAACGAAAATTGCTGTGATACAGTCGCATCCAGTCTTAATTCTGTGGAAACTTCTATTTCGCATATGGGCAGCGCTCAATTATGTCGGTAAATACCACAAACGACTTTGGGAAAAGATGTATTGCCAACACGCAAAATTCCTTGCAACTCCTTCCGTTGTTCTCCCTTGGTTGTGTTTATAGTAAGGCACATGCCACTATAAACATACGCAAAGATCAACAAACCTTTCGAGAAATTTACCTCCAATTCCTTGGAAATAGATCTAGCTACGATAACCAACCACAAAATATCTGCTGTTTTCCACAGAATAATGGAGCCTTTTGTCGGAAATACAAAGTCGCTCGACAATGATTCCTTTACTGCTTTTTCGAACGTCTGCGTTTTTAAATCACTCTGTTTTCAAATCACTCCGATTTCAACAGCGTTCTTAAATGTCTACGTTTTAATGCGTTTCAATGGTAACGCAAAGCCCAAAACAGGGGCTCCGACGCAGGTTAGAAAGCGGAGGGGCCAAGGAAGATTTTAACAATCATAACAAAAGATATTTAGAAAAGCTCTATTGTTATACAAAAAAGTGCGGGGGCCATGCAAAAGGGAGTCGTTCCGCTCTGTTTTCATATAATGGAAACATCGCCTTTGGTGGTCCCCTTGAAATGGCAGTAATCAAAACCCGCTCATTATTCGAAAGTGAAGTTATCATAGAAAATAGAAACTTCTATATTGATCATTTGTGTTTTGGGCAATTAATGGCATGGCTATAAAATTATATAATACAGGATTTAAACTTACATAATGAAGGCTAGCCCTTAGGTGTCAGACATTGATTAACAACATCTATCAGGCTGGAGTTCTCTAATGCTGCAGCAACTCTTTCCTTATCAGCAAGTTGTTTGTTGACTATCAAAACAGAGAAAATATTGGTTAAAGTATGAGCAATCAGTATAGTTGTACAAGGGCTCCGACGCAGGTTGGAAAGTGGAGGGGCCAAGCAAGATTTTTACAATCATAACAAAAGATATGTAGAAAAGCTCTATTGTTTTAAAGAAAAGTGTGGGGGCCATGGCCCCCCCTGGCCTCCCCTCCGTCGGAGGCCCAGTTGTAATAACTTGGGTATCAAGGAAAAAGAGAAGGCACTAGTGGAAGCCCTACTTGTGGTAAATGTCATGTTGCAATGGACACTACAAAGTATTTTAAAGCAATGAGCTCCCAATTTTTTATTATGATGAATCCATCATGGTGACAATTTATCAAAAAACTAGCAGTGAACTATGACACGCTACAATCAAATCGATCTACACAGCAACATTATCCCACAAGAAAACAATCCTTGTCTCAATTCTAACAACTGATTGATTTTCAACTTGTTCTTATGAATTGGCAAATTACAACAGAATTCATCTCTACAGATTTCATACTGTTAAAAACTATTAACTGACACTCATAAAAGCAGCCATTAAAAAGACACATTTCAACCAGTATTATTCATGGCTGATTGCACAGCTTCAAACCAATTTCATGAAGTTCTCATGAGATGCTATCAATATGTAAACTCAGTTATTACCTGCAGCTTCTGAGGCGTGAGATCCAGGGCTCAGCTGGACATCAACCTAGAACCCAGGGAAACCAGGTCTTGAACAAAGCAACTCAAAAGGCTGTGCTGTAATTTTTTCGTAAATATACCCTCGATTTATTTCAAGACTTAGAAATCATTCATTCAGATAAATTCAGTACATGCAAAATATTCATATTCAGGGACATTTTTAAGGTGGAGCTAAAGGGCCTTCACCCACCCCTACCTCAAGAATTTTTATCAGCCCCCTCATTTGCCTGCTCCTACTTCTGTCAGAAAATTTTTGGCTATTGGTTGGTGTCTCCGCCCATGTGCTTTATAAATAGCTTTTGCGTATGAATTGCTCTGTAAACTCTCTAAACTGCCGCATACATCAATTCATAACTTCAAATTTTTTAAACAAGAAAATTAATATCACCTTCAAGTGAAGCGTTATTTGGTAAATATATTGTGTTTGTACAGTACTATCTCAGGACTTTCTGTTATGCACCCCCTTGTTCTATCAGACTAGAATTGTCCCTGTTTGTACTAGTTTTTAAGATATGATTATATTTCTGGGGGAAACTATGCATTGCTAAAGCTGATTAAAAGGAGGCATAAAAACAAGGGTATTGATGCAAACTTTAAGTGGTGCAAAGTGGTATTAATCAATAAACATATTTGTGATAATGGCACTTACAAAACTTTAATAAAAAATGTAATCAAACCTTGAATCTGTCTGGTAGTGATCTCAAAAGCATTACCCTTATAGCAAGGCCTATCAGTGTTGCCATGCTGCAGTGGGGTATGGTTGGCGTAAACATCACTTTGACGTAATTGTTATCATCATCAACTTCAATGTTTGATTCATCAACAACATTCAACTCCTCAAGAGTTAGAGGATGTTCTGGGTCATTGATCGATCTTATTATATGTAAAATACTGTCAAGGAAGTCAACTTACATTGACTTATAAACATTTGATCTATCACTGTGTAGTTACCTTGAAGTTATCTTGAGAGCACAAATTTAAAAGGTAAAACATGGTTATAACAATGGACTAGTGATAGGTGTAATTTTCTACTTTTGCTCTGGTGTAAATAATGTTGAATGGCAAGTTGATTAATAACACATTGAAGCAAAAGCATATATGATGACTAACTCAAGGTTGAAGTTTGATAAAATGATAAATGCACACCAAACTAAACCAAAAACGCATTTGGAGATGATTATGCTAGCATAACGTCTGAAGCCACATTATGGCGTGGAAACTAATCATTGAATAGTCAACTAATCAAAATATGAGGTGCTAAAGAATTTTCCTAATAAGATTGTCCTAAAAAGAGATTGTCCTAGTAGGTTGTGCAAAATGGCCATTGACATTTTACTACTCAATTTACGGTTCTATAATGAGGCATTCAAAAGGATATCAAATATTTCTCTTTCATCTATTTTGTCAGTTATTTCATCATTCTGCTCATCTGGTGTTATATCTCTTTCCTTCTGTCGACCGAAAACCACTGGGTTCGCATTTTGCAACGCCATCTTGGACACTAAACAACCTCGTTCTGATTTCTCCTTATGCTGAGATCAGTTGAAATCCCCAAGTAAAACTCAGAGCCTCCGATGGCGGGGACGTGCCTCCCTCCCCCACCTACAGATACTACCTTTTTCGAAATTCATTATTCATTATTTTCGAAGTTCTTTTTCAATTTCTTATAAAATTTTGAAATTCATAAGTTTCTTCTCCTTGTAGTATTTTGGTTTCATCAGAGGCCTTGCAAGGCTGTTTTGAAAAAGAAAACATTCTTTTCCTCCCACCAGCAACGCTAAATGTTCTTTAAAGTGCTTACAAAATTACAAATTTCAAGGAAAGTTTATTACTTACGAAAGAGTTGTGTTAAATTAGACTCAAAATCAACAAAATCGAGAGTAGCCCATCTTCTTTGAAAATCTTGAATGAGCCAATCCCAACACTTTCTTGGAATTTTACTCCAATGCTCTGTTTCTAACTCTTGTTTTTCCAGGGGTGGTGGTACACAAGGCACATAGACAAACGGGCAGGGAAGTCCAAGAAATTCACCGGCCGCCCAAAAATATCATCTCATTTTCGAAAGTACCGAAATATCAGCAAAAAGTAGCATTAATACTTCCAAGTATGGGCATTTCAAGTGTGGGCATTATGAATTGAAATGGTTAAAAAAACCTAAGCCGATGAAGAAAACATTTGATTTTGATATTGAAATCTCACAAAACCCCCAAAATATCTGTTTTCCGGATTTTACATCTAGAAATATCATGAGTGAATCCATTGTTCGGGCAGGACCTTAAAATATCATTTCCGATACATTTTTAACCTTAAAACATCACTTTGAGAAAGTATTTGCCTAAAAATATCAAGCTGAACCTCCCGTAATTCCGTGTGCCACGTGTACCCTCCCCAGGCCCTTTTTTGCGAAACACATTCATGGAACAGCATTTTGATAGAACAGTCGAGCACACGACATGAAGTAAACGAGAAGCACAAGATGTAAAAGGAGGAGGTGACAGATTTACTGCTTCTCGAATCCTTAAGACACCCACATCATAAATCATTAGCTTGATAAAGCAAAAATTAAAATAATTCATCTACAATACCCCTGTATACTAATTGTTTAATTTATATTGATACTATATCGATAACACTAGCATTTCCAATACTTAGTATAAATATACTTCAATACCAAATACATTATCGGTAAATGTGAGCTTGATTGCCGAAAAACGGCGGAATTGTTACGAATATGCTATATTTATAAACAAAGTGTAAAATGTCATGGTTACGATGCAGTAATCCCTAATATAAAATGGCGGGTAAAAAGCTGGAGGTCAGCGATCATTAAGATGCAAAAAGAAGATTAAAAGAATTCCGATTGTTATTTTTAAAGAAATGTGTATAATACCATACTGGGCCTTTAAATGTACTATCATCATTATTGCAATTGCACAAAAAAACTCCCATTGTATATCCCATCAAATATATTCCCAAAATAATTAAAATATTCGTATTTAAAAAATTCAATTAACATGTGAAAAATGCAACGTAACCTTACGGCTTCACAAGACAGTAGAGACCATTGCTAAGAACCAAAATTTTATTAGTGACTTGGTGATAAGCCACAAAGGAATGAACAGCGAGTAGCTGCTTTATATCAGCGAAACACCGACGGATCGCATGCTGCATTGGTGAAGGACGCGACGTTTTATGGTACAATGTACAGCTAAGATTCCACAAGTGGACCTGGCCCATTACTATTTGAATACCCGTGCCCAAGGAAAAAGAAATTGAAAATTACAACACGTTTCTACTAATATCTTTAGTTAACATTCTATGAATAAATAGGGTTCCCTCCTGGGGCCGAAATCCCAAGGAATTGCCAAAATAAAAATTCTGTGGATATGTTTTTCTTGAAATATACTTAATGGATACATTTTATTTTGATGTTCACCCAAATTTACTTGGAAACTTTACGCCAAGTACGTTCAGCAGGATCGAAATAAAGCAAAAACTCTTTGGCGTACGAAAGCGCAGATATCCTCTCCTTCAGGGTTACAGGTGGCTCGCCATAGTGTCCTTGGAAAACCAACTGGCACGTAAGATCTACTTGTTGAGGCATTGGTATGATTTTCATGATGGCAAATGGCTCTTTAACTGCATCTTTCGTCACCTTGTCTTCATCATACTCAATATTGAAAACAACTTTCTCAAATATAGAAAAGGGTATCTCCTTTCGGGGATGCAAGCCTGAGACTAAAACTTTCACTTTCTTTTCATTGTTAGGTCTTTCTATAACAGTCACGTTCAACTTCACGCGCCTGACCAGTTCCCATTTTGGAATTGGCAGTTCTAGGCGTTGCATTAGCCCGCTTGTGACGTCATCGCACAACGCATGAATTACAAGACTGGCCTTGGAGTCTAGAGGGGTCTTCTGCAAATTGCAGATCACAAGGTTGCCGTGGCGTGCAACTTCACGGGGGATTTCGTTGGCTGGGGTAACACGCAAACTCGATCCAAGCACAATGCACAAATCGGCCTTCTCAGAATGCAGGTATGCCTTGGACAGCTCCTTTTCCGGCAAATCCTCGCCAAAGTTTATGATCGAATCTTTCAATCTACCGCGACAGCCCGATTCGTCACAAAACCTACCAGTAAAGTGGTCGTGGACCTTCTGGGCGGTTCTCACCCTGAAATCGCGCAGGTACATCGCGCCGCACTTGCAGCATGTCTCGAGATTCGTGTTGCCATGGAGTTCTGCTAGTCCGCTCGGGTCCATGCCACTCCGCAGGTGCAAACCATCGGTGTTTTGACTGACAAGCATCTTCACTATCCCACTCTGGTGCAACTGCACAATAGCCATGTGACTTGAAGAGGGAATCGCTTTCAAAACTGACTTCGTCTTGGCCTTCCTAGAAGCTGCCTTCAGTCCCCTGTCCCTCAGTTCCCAAGCTCCAGGACCAGTTGGCAACACTGTATTCATACCTAGGAATAGGCACACACTTGCTGCGTTAGTTTCAGTGTGACAACAGCTAAAACTTCCATAGTTTATTCTCCCTCACAAGAAGAATATATTGTGGTTCAGTAGAACAAAGTTTTGGTTGGAGTATAAAAATAAGCCTAGTGCAGTTGGAGTATAAAAATGATCGCAAAAATGACTTGGTCTCACATAATAAGGATGGATGCTTTGCACGAGCCTCTCGTCATTAATGGTGAAAATCTTGTAATTTCACCAGGAACAATACCAGGTCACGTCACTCGCAATATCCAAAGAAAACATTTGATTTGAAATACCATTTCGAATCAACAAAAATGCCAGTCATCTGTGTTAAGATTCATTATTAATAGAGCAGTGTAAATCAAAACCAATGTTACTAAATGTAATAAAAAAACGAACAGATCTTCATCTCCTTAGAAATTGCTGACATCCTGACCTTAAAACTCACAATAATATCCCAAACGTCTCTAGAACAAAAGCAGCACACAGAACTAACAGTCACTCATTGCCCTTAGCGACTTCCATGAACAATACGAAAGGCACTGGTACATTCAACACTCATCCTTCATCTTACTCAAACTATAATCAGTAAATTGAAAAGCAATAACCTTCTAATTAATACCCATAACCTTGAGATACAAAGATTCTTAAAATGTAAAGCGTCATCCAGTTGAACTGTGAATACTACACTTGACTATTACAGGGTACCGAAGCACTTACGCTCCAAGCTCTTTCAAGTACATTAGCTAAGCTTTCCCACCGTAACACACTGTCTCAAATACATGTTGTACTTGTGACAATCAGCAATTAGCATCTAGTAAACAGTCCTTTCTTGTGTTGCAGTCAAACACGCGTTATTGAAGGTGCTACGCATATAAATCTTGGCCTTGCATGCAGAGAACTTACCACTGCGAAAGTCTGGTATGCCAGTACTTGTACTCAAGCCTGCACCGGTAAAAATGATAGCATGCTTGCTGTCTTTGACCAGCTCTGCTAAACGATCAAGCTTAGTGGACAATGACTCTGGGCTTTCGAAGTACTCTTTCTTCTCTGACTCCTTAGAAATACCATATTTGTCTTTCTCCGCCATCAGACTGGCATTCGAGACAACAGGGCCAAATGGCACGGCCTAAATTGAGACAAATAAACATAAATACTGACAAAATTCCCACATTAACAGCAGTATGAATGTAACTTGACCTTACTATCAACATCCTGGCAATTTTACAATTAATTTCACCCGACAACGCTACAACTGTTAACAATCCTGGCATGTAACTTGCCCATCCTACAATAATCCTACAATTAATATTACTTGACGATCCTATACATATTTTGGCAATCCTACAACTAGCATTTCTTGACTATACTCTTAAGAATCGACAATCTAATATGATACTTAATTAACAGTGTCAAAGGATTCAGAAGATCAGATGTCCTATTTATTTGCAAAACTCTTGAAAAATTGCTCTGCTGTCGATAAAAGCTAACAAAAAAGCAATCAGGTTAAATGTGAGGGTCATACTGGTGGGTCCAAACAACTAAGAAAAGCTTCCAAAAACAACTGTCGGAAACATAAAAAATATCCCACCTAATGCTACGCAAGAATTGTAGTTTTAAATACACATTGCTCAGATAGAAATACCAAGGATAGAGACCAGAAATGGCACAGAAAGTTTTTGACCTCTCAACAACAGACCGTAAGGGCACAGGAAACAAGGGGTCGCGAGCTCAAAATCTCCAACTTCGAGAATGATAGACGAGACGTGTTAACAAAAGTGTTTTTTTTTTACTTCAAACCATTGATCACAACAGCATTACAAATTTTGTCTATTAATGGGTAGATTTTTCCATGGCTGTGGGTATAGACATAATTGAAGTATTAATAAGACATATTGTATCTAAGGGAAATTCCAAACTTTGAGCGGTTGTCAGACAAAGCAAATCATTATTGGCATGAAAACTATGTGCTCTATTGGACAATTTTCATACAAGACATTTTGTCAGTAAAAAAGTGTTTTGAAAACAACAGACTACAAGGTAAATGGAAAATAAAAAAGACTAACAGGGAAAATGAATATAAAGGAATATAAATCACATTTATCAAGCTGAACATAAATTCAAAAGCCATAATTACAGCAAAGAACCAACTTTAATGAGTGGTTGAATCAATCATTTGAATTTGTCTCTCACTGAACAACTATCAAAAATAAATAATTGTAATAATCTTCAATCAAAGTTTCAAATTCATGAGTCCTTTGCTTCTCGCTGCTCTGCCATTGGATAAATCCCCACTCTATTAACACCTTCAGTCACCATTTGTGTGCTGCTTTCGTTCCAGTGAGCAATCCATTGTGGAACATCATCTGTATTGCTCAGATCACGATCCAGTGTTGTATCCACAACAAACTCTTGTCCATAAGAACCTGTCAGGAGGACTTTTATCCCAGTGGATCTTTGAAAATAAATACTTTTAAGCTGTGACTTATTTGAAACTTCAATCCAAACATTACTTGACTCATCAATTTGGAAAATGGGTATCTAGAAAAAATAAGAAAATAGTCTTAACAAAAAGTAATATTGTTGGCATGGAAAATTGAAACAAAGGCCAAGTCAGACTGAAATCTTCCTGACCATTAGACTTCCAGACTGGTGCACCATAATCATAAAATGATGATTTTATGCCAATAAATAACCTAACTTTGTCCAACTGTGTAACTTTCTCTAGCTTTTCAATTTGAAAGCTGGGGACAAATCATGAGAAAAACCGAAGTGCTGAAACACCAAGTTTTTCGTACCAAGCAACCAGTTTTTCATACTTCAAGCTATACTCTCACCTCACAAGAATCCAAAAGCTTGATGAAAACATCACGACTTCTGAGTAGTTCCATAGTGCCGCTTACTAGTGACTTTTCCATTGAAATTGTCACATTTGCACAGTTCTCACACATTACTTTGGCAGCCTTTCCCTCCACCTTCAATTCATAATTTTCACAGCCTTTTATGAAGATAAATGTGGCACTGCTTTCTGACACAATGTTTTCCTTGGCATCTTTCTTGTCTACGAAAATCTTTTCAGGTCTTGGTTTCATACCAGGTAACATTCTATGGTGTTGACTGAAGTTTGCCATTCTAGCCAGCTGCTGCAATTTGTAAACATGCAAACTGACTGAGACTCCAATATGGGTTGTGATCTATTATACATTTAACATACAAAAAAACTATATGCTAATTTTTTTCAGTCTTATCTTTCTGCAGATAAAATTTGGCATTAAATGACAGATTTCTGAACAGAGGCTAAAAACATTGTACACAAGTGAAGAAAATTGACAAGCAGTTTAGAAAAATGGCACCTTTAAAAGGTTTTTAATGAAAGGAAAATTGAATACTTTTTAAGTGCTTTTAAAGCAAAAATTACTATTTTGTAGTTATAAAGTACTCTTTGACAAGTAGAACTGTCTGACAGTGAAATTAGGGTCTAAAGGTTGCAGCTTAAAGCCATCACTTAACAAGCAAATAATCACTTGATTAACTTTGTGCTCATAGCTAATTATCATATATTATATATATTTATATTTTATATACATAAACTCTGAGACTAAGCACTTATATATATATATATATATAGGACTCCCTTTAATGTATACTCTGTCAGTGGTGCAACTATAATTTTGTGATGGTAACATTTTCATTACCAAATACAAAAAAGAAAGGTCAGTTCATACTTGGTTAGTTTCCTCATCTTTTGCTGATTATATTAGAGCTACCTTTGTGAAAATAGAACCACATATCCATTGTATTCAGGCAACATCAGACCACAATTCTCTGAGAAAAATATGGTCTCGATCGCAATCAAATGAAAATTCTATTTTTTCAGAAATATTTCTAGCATTGTGAATGATGAGTGCTCTGGTTTCTCAGCCTAACAACGCCAGAGAGGTCAGTTTCATGTTATGTTTATTAAAAAACGAGTATGTTTATAATATTTATGCACAAGAATCTCTGTTGCTTGCCAAGATAGTGGAAATTTTGGTATGGATATCCTTAGCCTACAATCTTACTTTGAAAGTCTTGACCCTCAAACAATATCTTGCTATGTCAAGGTTTTGTTTGTGTAGCTGGACACTTTAGATAGCCGGAAATAATTTTGAGTCGTATGTCAAGCAACACAGGCTAGAATTATCAGCAATTATTTACTGTTGAAACAAAAAATAATTCGATAAGGCTGACAAGGTCAGAACGATGACAAAGGGGATATTAAATAAAACAGGACACCAAGAACTTCGATGCTTGGTGAGAGCGCTTTAAGGCGGCGCGGTTTGAGCTGAGAAGTAATTGGTACGATAAAATTGAGCAAATCTGTTACGGTTCCACCATACGAAATACAAATCGGGAATGCATTAGAGACAGAAGGCTTTTGCACCCTGTCCCCAAAAGTTTCATTTTCCGCAGCTGGAAGTTTAGGAAACAGATGCAGAAATGCCCAGGTGAGCCTCACCTCCAAGTTGCTTCGTGATTCACAGACATTCAAGGATCAAAGTTCGAAAAAACAAGCGCAGAACGATAATCAATTACACAATATTTGCTTCTGCACGGGAAAATGAAAACTCACCTTATATTTATTATGTAATTCTTAGCAACAAGAGCTGCGATCCCTTTCCCTGTTGAAGCCTTCCTTTGTGGTTTGACAGGTGAGCAATTGATTGTTGTGGTTGCTGCTGGACTTCCGTCTGGACGACACAATCACATGACGATCGTACGTGTGCCATCAACTTTCATGCCACTTTGCAATCATTTGGCAGTCTTGGGGTGATTGCCTGCCTAGATCGTTTTTGTTGGCGAACCAGTAAAACATGGGCATCATTTTTCATTCCCTGGCTCTGTTTTTGCTCTCGAGCGTCTACGTAATTGCAAGTGATGTTGCCGAAGAACACTTGCAAGATGGACACTCATTGCATTGGGAAATAAACCAAAAATACGAACCATCAAAGGATTTGCTGGCATTGTTATCAAGTTCAAAGGATAAGAATGCAATAGTTGACAAATTAAAATCGATGCAAACAGAGATCAGTCCAGCTCTATATGAAGCAATGTTGGATAGTATGAGAAAACTGTTGACATCAAAAGCCAAGATAAGTGGATTGTTCAATGGTTTGAACCAAACAGACAAGGGACTATCGAAGAAGTGCACTAGTGCAATAGCTGGCTTGGCAGTGAGAGTTATGCAAAATGACACGTCAGAAATAAAGAGTAGTGAGTAAAGAGTTTTGCTCTTCAACGCTTCATTTTTGACACACTTCTATAAGCTAAGCTTCCTTCTTTGAACTGAAAGTTAGTGTGTTTATAATAAATTCGTAAATGCATATTATCGGTAGTTGCCAAGTTTAGGAAGCAGAGTCCTATGAGAGCTTGATTATTTCAAAATTAATGTTAAACAGACCTCTTAGTGAGTCCAGATTTCATATTTTGGATCTAATGCGTGAAATTCACGCAAAAGTGGATGTTTTCCCTATATTCTGCTCTTGGTGTACAGAAATACTGAAAGCAACATCTGGAAGGCTCCTCCACTTTGTGTTGTATCAATTGGCTAAAAAAGATTTAATTTTTCAAGCCATATTAATGAAAAGAACAATTTGAAGCAGCAAAATATTCTACTAAATCAAGCAGCATATTTCAGTCAATCAATTACATTTTAAGATGTTAATGTAAATAAAAGAAACCAGGTACTATAAGTCAGAAGGATGGGCAGGGAAAACTTCATTACAAAAGACTTAATGTTGGAAATAAAACTTACTGTCATGCGCAAAATACACAAACTGATATGGGAGAAATGTCACAGGGGAAAATGTTTCAGTTTTCTACAAAACAGATTCAGGATATCAATAACAAATGATCAGTTTTTCTGTTGTCAATTCCAAATTTCTTTTCCCTTCCATAATTCCTGACATTGAGGCTTAACCCACACTTGTTTGGCCAGAAAACTCAGTTGTTACTCAGTAAGCAGAATTTTAGAAAAAACATTAACATAATTGCTCTCCTACAATTTGATAATTTTGAATGGATTCTTCACTTCACAAGTATAAAGTAAATAATTTAGAACAATATATATCGCTTTTTAGTGTGTGAATATGGAAAAAAATGCTCAAACCAGTTTGTTTTCTTTAGTGCTTGATGCTGATGGTAAACCAGGGAGTGGAATATTCAGAGGAAACTGGAGTGGCTTGGATCCTATCGTGAATGCAAAAACACAGGATATGCACATCTTTGCTTTAGTCAACTGAATTTTCTTCAAATTGTGAGTACATTATCAGCATGTGTTTGAGCTCTTAAATTGGTATACTTTTGTTGGAGGCAAAATTAGAAAGTTTAAAGTGATAAGGCTTTTTAGTATCTTTTTAACCAAATGTGAAGTTTGCTATCCCTGAGCATACGGATGGTTTTGTTGACAGAATCTTTTGATTTGTTGTTTAAAGCATGATGATTTATTTATATTCTCTCTGATAATCAGCAGTCTGGATAGGGTCTTGATGTCATTTTAGGTAACATATTCATTAAATGTTCAATTTTGACATGACATGTGAAGCCAGTTCCTTTGTCAGACATCTTTAAACCCCCCTCAGTCCTTTTCGTTTAGCGTGTGTGATCACACCCGCACACATCTGCACACGCGCAAGTTAAATTGCACCTGCTTTTCATCACACGCGCAAACAGGTGTTTTTGCAGTTTTCTGTTAACATCAATTTCCCATGGTCTTATGTTTGTTTACCCTTTTCCCTTGTTACTTGATTAGTACTTTGACCACAATATGATTTTTCTAAACTGGCTACTTATTCTGCCAGCTTTTGGTTACTTACTTGCATAATCTGAGGAGTGTCGGACATAAAAGTACTTTAAGTATGCAAAAACTAGTTCTGCTTTTTCTTGCCAAATTGAGTTCTTTACTTTTCAAATGTATGGCAAGCCGGAGATAATTGGTTACAAAACAGTAGACGAAAATGGAAAAACTTATGAATTTCATGTGGTGCAAGCTATGTGCCAAGCACAAAGAAGCTATTCTGAATTCTCATCTCTTTTCACCAATACACTTAAAGTATATATATACATTAAATAACCAAGATTTCTTATCTGTCAAAATAAAACAATTTCCTAAATTGCCAACCAAAATTCATCTTGATAACAGAGATATAATTGATATTTTCTCTCAGGAATATATTGACTACTGAAAGGGTATTAAGTTTGTTGCCCTCCCCTTCTATTCTGCCTATTTTTTCACATATTACCCATATGCTTTGAAGATTTATGGCATTTTAAGACCAGTCCTTTTCTCATTTACGTTTCATAAACCTATCAACTTGACTGCCACATTTCCCATTAAACAGTCTAAATTGGTAAACAAAAAAGCAAAATCTTACAGTCTACTCCATTGATCATTTTGGGGTACACCTCTATCTAGAAACATAATATAATAACTTTGTCTTGGAGTCTTCTTTCAAATCACATTGTATCATGGCTCTTGTCATTTATCTTAGCCATTGCAACTTGGATTGTGTGTACCTAAGGATTGTGGTGAAAGCGATGTTTTTAGATTGATGCAAGGAATCGCAAATATTACTAATAGAGGTAATTTATTACCACTTGTTATTGTATCAAATTTTCTGAATTTTAAACACAGACTTCATTATTTTACTTCCAATTTAACCACATGAAATGAAATGACATGTCTGATTCACCAATCTGATTCATTTTGATATTTCTTATATATCTGATGCAATATAAGTTAGACAGTTTTACTCCTAAGGGCTTAAATATGGGGTATGTTGATACATAGATTGTAGGCCATTTCCTTTTTTGCGCTTTATGATTTTATGCTTATTTTGGTTTTTTTCTCCTTCCATTAACACATGTTTTTTTACGTTCTTTGCATATCTATTATTCTTCTCATACAGGTGTTCTTTTGTGTTTCACATGTTATTTGTAACCTTGCACTGCCACCTACTTTAAGCACCTTCTCCTGTGCTTTCTTCTAACTCTCCCACTGAGTAACACTTTTAACAATAGCTTTGGCAGGCTTGGTCGTTTGATGCGTGCG